>CM022302.1:535679779-536074288 GCA_011799875.1 Thinopyrum elongatum
TCGCAGTTTCACACGACTTTCATGTTGCACGTTTTCTGTTTCGACGATCGTAAATTAGTATATCTACATCTTCCTCGTTGATTTTACATATGCATATATGTGGTCTGTTTTAATGACACTCCTTAATTTTCTTCACCTAGTCCCTTCTAATCCTGTAGTTGTATAAGCCCAACCAATACAGGCAACCAAACATCAGGCAAAAATTGCTCCTGTAACGCAGCCACTCTACATGAACCAAACGATGTGGAGATGATGGTTTTTTGCATGCATTTGCTCAACCAGGTCTAACTAGGACAAGTATGCAATGAGAAAAAAAAATACAGGTAACCAAACACGCCCTTACTGTTCGTCCTGATGCATGTGCACCCCTAAACTTCTCCACACCAAAGTGCAATCCATAAGCTTGTTTCTCGAGAAGCTTAAGCTCAAAAGAATTGACCTTTATTATACATAGGTCTGACAAAAGAAATGACCCTTATTATACAGACTTGGTTACCCATTTTATTTATAATATTAATTCTGTGATAGGTTTTACCCTTCTATATTTTAGAAGATAACTGAAAGTGAAAGGCCAATGTAACTAAAAGTCCAAATCAAAAACCAAACAAGTTCCAAAGTTCAGCATACTACAAGCAGAATCGATCAACAGAAACTTATAATTACTATGGTTTTTTAGCATAAATTTCCGAGTGTGATAATGCACTAAAAGAATACAGCAGATTGACAAGTCTTCTGGCCATGCATGATTCATAAGAGGAGCATCCCAATGTAATCCAGGACAGAGAAAAAAACAGTGAGATCATGGCAGAACATAAGTTTGGCCAGCAACTCAACGTTGACGTGGATGCGCATGGATCAAAATATTGATTGAACTGTGAAATTCTTGGGAAGACAAATCTTTCCTCGTATGTATGTACACACACATGTGTAGAGTTTTTCGACGTGTTCTCACCTTAGCACTACCCATGTCATTCCAGAGCCTCACGATCTTTGCAGAGCAGTAGATGACCCGAGGAATCTTGTCGCCCTCGAGTTCTGTCGAATCGTACCCTAGCATGAAGAAAAGATGCAAGAATATAAGTGCACTTAGATGACCCGAGGAATCTTGTCGCCCTCGAGTTCTGTCGAATCGTGCCCTAGCATGAAGAAAAAATGCAAGAATATAAGTGGCACTCCTGAGGTGATAATGCCGTTTCTTAGGTAGTCCTCTGGCGAAGGGACCTGGTTAGAAGATAGCCATTTTCTCTCAACCAGGAATGCATCAAACAAAGTTTCCCACTGGAAAAAAGATAAAGGAAAAATAAAATAAAATAAGGTAAGCTTCCTCTGTAGTGTTAATTGATTACTTAGTCTTTCAGTAAATGAATTAATGCAGTTAAATGATTCCACAAATCTTAAAGAAAATTGAGCAATCATTCGAAGAGGTATACAGCATTCCTGAGTTGATCGATAGGGTTCAATCCATGCTCTTTTTTGGCCATATCGACAATCTCATTTGTGACAGTGTAAAGAGCCTTGTAGCATGATAGCATATAGCCCGGGAGTGAACCAGCAGCTGCAAGATCCCACCTGTAAAATGCTTTTATCAGTCAACATCAATCCATATCAGGTATAAAGTGTAAGATAAGTAGATAACACTTGAGAAATTAGTGCTTCAACATCAAAATTAACCATGACTTTTCACATGAACGCATTAGTAAATATAATAATCTTATTGATATTTTGAAAACATTTTATATTCAAAGAAAGAGAAGTTTGGTTGCATGTTTTCTATTGCAGCATCTATTTATGAACGAATGCCGTACAATCGATCCTAAAATTCATAAATTTATTTATGATGAGAACACTTATGCTCACTTTTTGATCGCCTCACTGAAGAGGGAAAGCTCCTCTTGGGTGCCAACAAGATCAAAGATGTCATTCACAATATAGACAAACGAGATGATCTTTGTGATCTCAATCCGGTACCTAGATAAGGAGAAACCCTGGACAACAGTCATTGCCCACATGTACCATTTTAGAACCTGGTCCCTTGCAGTTCGTATTTCTCGAGTCAATCCCAAATCCATCCACCACCTGTGTCACAAAGTCGATGGATTTTTCACAGTTAACGTCCCCTCTTTTGCAGGCCATACATGAGCAATAAAAAATTAGTTTTTGTCAAATTTTGCAGGAATATTTTAGCATTTCAATTAGATAAAGGATGATTATATGTACGTCTTAACCTCTCGCATTTCCTTCTGATGTTGCAACTTGTTAAGATATGACTCTGCAACTGCCGGCTCCTCCATTGCAGTGTTCCTAGTGGGCAAGCTCTGGAGGTAACTCAAGTGGTATCTGGTGTCGGTTCTATATCCGGCATATCTCGTAGTAGGGGTCTTAAGCTAAGCGTCTTGGAGCGATGGTAACATGGACACAGGATTTTACCCAGGTTCGGGCTCTCTCGAAGAGATAATACCTTACGTCCTGCTTTTGATTGTATTCATATGGGGTGTAGTGCAGAGTACATGTATCTACCACGAGATTGTTCTAATGAATATGAGATGGTCTATTGACTAGCCTGGCCTCGGTTTATATGCACTAGAGGCCTAGGGTTTAGAAGAGTCCTCGGCTTGGGCGCCAAGTCTTGTGGAGTCTTCCTTGTATGCACCGCCTTGGGGGTCCTCGGCCCGATCCACCTAGTCGGGAGACGACGTGGTGAGTACCCCCTAGTCCAGGACACCGTCAGTAGCCCCCTGAACCGGTCTTCAAGTTGGGGACGCTCCTCTGCTCTTCCGAACTGTTCTTTATCTTCGGCCGTCGGTCTTGAAAACTGGTTCAACAAATCTTCTGCATCTTCGATCTTGAGGATCGCCGAAGTGAATCCGAAGAGTTTACACGTCGGGTATCCGAGGAGCCCTTTAAGTCTTTGGCCTTTATCAATGCCTCGTTATTTTTACGTCACACCTCGGGTTTGAAGTGTTTCCCGTGCGGCGGTGTCCTCTCGCGTCCGTGCTCCAACGCTGGACTGCATCCAAGCTCCAACGTCGAACTGCGTTCGAGATGTCTTTTCGCAGCCGAGCTCCAATGCTGGGCTGCGTCCAAGCTCCAACGCCGGATTGTATCCGATGTGTCTTTTTGCAGCCGAACTCCAACGCCAGACTGCATCCAAGCTCCAAAGCCGGACTGTATCCGAGCTCCAGCGTCGGACTGTATCCGAGCTTAATGCCGAAAAAGTTCTCTATGGAACCAGCCACTCGTAGCCGGGCTTTATTCCGGACTACTTCCAAGGTGATGCACCACCTTGGTCTCGGGCTGATTTTTTGCTTATATATTTTCTCGATTGGTGCAATTTATTCTCTGCCGAAATATATAGCCAGTAGCCCTCAAGGTTTGTGTCGGCCTAAAATCCGGGATGCACCTGAATGTTAGCATAAAACCACTGATCCCAGTAGCCCCTGAGACTCGAGTCGATTCACGGAATCGGCCTGAGGATCAACTCCTAGCTCGGCAGCATACGTAGGAAAAAAAACGCGGTGTAATATATTAGAGGAGATAGTCATGGGCTAACGGGCCCTTGAGAGAGGGCTTTGATAAGTCGCCGTAATATATTAGCTTGATGCCGGATAGGTCCTACATGGTACCTATTGTTCTCCGAAGACACGTTTGCCCATAGCTCGGTTAAGCCGAACACTGAGAAGTTTGAATTTTCTGCATTGAATAGACAATGCAGTAGCCCCCGAGCTATTGGTCGGGTGGCAACACCAGATCAGGGGATCGATGTACCTCGTTAATGGATTTTAAGTGAGAAGTGCGAAGCCCAGTAGCCCCCGAGCCTTAATGTGGGCACGGGTGACCGAATTAAGGATCAATATCCGGAGTAAATTGACTTTAATCATAATTTATTTGTAATGATTCTATGTATCCAAGTACTCTACATCATTAATGCTCGGATCCGCATTGTACAAAACTTTGTTGACCGACCATCGGCTTCAACCTCCTCGGCCAGTAGCCGGGGAGTGTTTGTCCTACTTTATAAAGCCTTTATGAGGGTAAAGATTTATGACAAACAAGGCAATCCGGCCATATGGTTTTATAAACAAAGGTACACGGAGAGATATGTTATATTACTTTTTAATGTAAGAAACATCTTCTGGGAAAAATAGTTCCTTTATGAGTTCCTTTTCCCAGGCTATCATGTTGATCATGATCATGAAACCTCACATTCGATCAATGTGGGAGGAAAATAGTAAGAATTTAGTTCGGGGAAAATTCCCAAACTCTATGGTCTAAATGAACCGAAATTTTCACTTCCGTCGTCGCCGACCAATTATATCCTTTAAGATGGCTAGCTTTCGGCTTCATCCAGTCTGAGGTACTAACCCGGATGACCCGGTAGTAACAATCACAGAGGTGCCCCCTTTACCGCCTAGCCGAACAATCGGAACGTAGGGGTAAGCACAGGAGCCAGGCAACCCAGCTTGGCCAAAATCTTAAGTCAAATTGAAGCATATTTATGGCTTTATAACGATAATTACGGAAGGCAGCGCTCGTATAGTGAATACAAACACTGATGATATATATTTTATTTTTACTCCGTTGCGACCGTTTATAATCTGAAAGTGGCCCATCGTCGGCTTCTACCCCTTTGTAGATGCTACGCTGGGTGTTTCCATACTAACAAGACAACCCTTAGCCGACGTCTCGGTGCCCGGAGGCGGTTGTGTTAGCGGAAACAAGGCAATCAGATATCTAGGCTTTATAACTTTCACTTAGTCAAAGTAGCTTAAAGTTGGAAGGCCAGTTAATAGCCCCCGATTAGTGTTCGGCATCAGCCAAGGTCAAGCCATTAATACTTCGCCCAATTTTATGAAAGGCCCATTGTTTAACACGGGGTAATCGCTATCGATCTATAGTTTGACACCGTCATCGGATTGCTGACCAGTTTACGCCCATTGTGACAATCAGTTTTCGGCTTTCTCCATTGAGGCACTTAACCATTCGAGCTGGAAGCACAATCGCAGTGGTTCTCCCTTTGCACACCTAGCCGAATAAAGCGGAACGTAGGAGGCAAGCACGGGAGCCCGGCAACCCAACTATTGACCAAATACACAATTCGAAACCGATGCATATAAAACAATATCCAAAAACATTTTGCCTAGGAGTCTATGGAGTACCTTGGCTTTTGGTGGGTTTGGCTTTAGTCACAACCTCGCGTTGATATTGCCGAAGCTTTGAAGGTGTCCGGCGTTGTACTGCGAGACTCATGCTGGAAACACACAAATAGATTTAAAAGTGCCATAAGCTTGGAAAACCAAAAAATTTCAGTAAAAACTTTACGTCCGAACTATATCAAGTTTTTGGTGCCAATCCGAAAAATTGGTCTTAAAATAAATTTTTCCTTCCATCGTGCTTTAACATGACACGTCCGATCTTTAAACTTCAAGTAGGTCAGCCTTCGGTTTTCACCTCCATATCCCAAAGACGGAGTGCTTCTCAGAGGCCAATTTAGTGAACGAAACTCAAGCGGCTTTAGAGAGAAACCAGGCTATCCGGCTATTGACCATACACTCGAGTTGAAAAAGGAGTGTTTAGAAAAAGACTTTGCAATGACTTAAAATTTTGTTTATTATAAAACGGCTTATATAAATTTAAGAGCCCCCAGTTAACCTAGGCAGAGAAAGTTGTTTTTAGCAGACACCGTTTTAGACAAACATGTCTTTTTTTAAACACAAATATAATGCTTGGTCGAACCGAACAGAAATTAAAAATTGAAAAAGTTGAGCATTAAAGCAACTTAGCTGGTTAATGTGTTCGGTGTCGATGACGTGGCCCGAGCTTACGGCGGGACGAGGTCCCAGCCCCCAAGCCGGTCCCGAGGTGGCCGAACAAAGAGCTCGGCACTCCGAAGTGGCGACACAACACGGCCGTTGTGGAGAGGTGAAGCCCCCGGTCCAGCCGAGGAGAGAAAGTAGGTCGGCAGGGTGACAACACAACTTGGTCGATGGAGGCGGGACGACGACGTCGGCACGCCGGAGTGACCGCGTGACGCAGCCGAAGTCGACTACCTGCACACATAAAATAGTGCAAGCCAAGAAAAAAATCTTCTACTTAATTGACATAAGTGAAGTAGATAATTAAAGGAATTTGGCCTGTGCGCCGAAGACCCGACGAGGTAGAGCTCTCTCGGCGATGCCGAAGTCCCCGAGGCAACCGAACATGTCGGTGTGGCAATTTGACCAACAAGGTGATCATGCGAGCCGATATACGCCAATTGGGACGACGACGTTGGCTTGCCGAGGTGGTGGCATAACATGACCATAGTTAACTTTCCTGCATACATAAAGCAGCGCAAGATGGAAAATAAAAAAAAATCCCTTTGTATAATTTATCTATGCAAAATAAATAATTTAAGAAATATAGCCTGTTGGAGGGACGACGATGTCAATTCACCGAGATGACGATGCAGACCAGCCGAAGTAGGTGCACCTGTGCACATAAAATAGTGCCAGACAAAAGTAATAACAAGTAATGGTAATAATAATATACCCTTTAAAAAAAGGTTTTCTACTTAATTAACTTAAGTGAAGTAAATAATTAAAGAAATATGTCCTGGGCGCCGAGGTCGGCCCCGCGGAGTGGCCGCGCGGCTTGTTACGGGAGCAACAATGTCGGTACGGCAATGTCCGGACATATGAACCTGCCTACCCAAAAGTGCACATCGAAAGAAAAAATTTTTTGGATACACTAAATTATACAAAATAACAAAACTGGAATAAGTGCACCTGATCCGTAGCCATAGCAATAAAAGAACTGCCCAAAGCGCTATATAATTAGCTAGCACGTTCCATCAATCAAACCTCAATGGGTGTGCACGACTAATATTTCTACGCCCGGCTACTGCTCTGTTCTCGGATGCATCTGTTTAAACCGGCTAGCTAGAAACTGTTCGGATCGGAGCCGACCGGACCACCGCGTCGATGGACCGAATTTCAGACCGGTCGCTCAAGGTCTACACAGAAAAAATCATACAAACCAGCAGAACAATATTCGGTGTATATTTAATATGTACAGTAGGGGTAACTAGAAAAATAAAACCTGATGTTCCTCGTTCAGACGACGAGGCGTAAGAATCCGAGGTAAAAAGGCAGGACTAGTATTGCCTTGTGCGAAGACCGATCAATCCTCAGGTGGAGTGGGCCGGCAGTGTGATGCCGAAGTGCCCGAAGTGGGTTAATGAAATGATGACGAAGCCCCGGGTCCAGCCGAGGTGATGTGGTAGGTCGGTACGGTGACGATGGAACCCCCGCGTCCGTACGTCGGTATGCCGAGGTGACAACGCTGCCCGCCCCGAATCATTTACCTGCGCACAGAAAATAGTGCAATCCGGAGATAATAATAATAATAAATTAAAAAATTCGTTGCATAATTAATAATTTATGCAAAGTGAATGATAAAAGAAATATGGCCCGTGCGCCGAACACCCGACGAGGTAGAGCTCCCTCGGCAATGCCGAAGTCCCTAAGGCAACCGAACATATCAGTATGGCAATTCGACCAACAAGGTGATCACGCGAGCAATTTATGCCGATTGGGACGACGACGTCGGCTTGCCGAAGTGACCGCGTGACGCAGTGAAAGTTGATTACCTACACATGTAAAATAGTGCAGTCCAAAAATAATAATATTCAGAAAAATAATTCTTTGCATAATTAAGTTTATGCAAAGTAAATAAAAGAAATATAGCCTGACGCCCAGGTCGATGAAGACGGAGGAATGACGACGTATTTTCTACAGGGCAGATCCGATTGCAGATATGGCGTCCGTCAGACTGCGGATAGAAAATCCACACGCGGGTGCTGAATTGCTGATGAAACACTAGTGCAAAGCGGGTTTGCACTGTTCGTTAATTAGACCTGAAAACCGTGCTGCAAAAACTAGCACTTTTGCATTAGTACTTCGGCCTATGCACTTTCAGCAAGTACTACTAGTAAAGGACTAGCGGCAGCACAAGTACTGGATTTAAAAAGGAGAGAGAAAGAAAAGATCCTCGCATGCAATCCTACTTCCCACGTGCTTGAGTGCCTCAAAAGGTGGCTTGATCGGCCAACGTTGTAGCCGAAAGACCGCTGCTCTTGGGATTTCAATAGAACACGGATCAGCACATGCGCATGTGTTCGTCGGCCGAGGCGATCTGTCCTCCGGACACAGCGATCCGACGTCTCGCCAAGAACCGCCGCCCGGAGAGTTCTGACCTAATTTTAGTTCTGCGAACAAAGTTGCCAGACGGTAGCAATAATTTACAAAAATATAATTTACGCAGAGCAGATCTAACTGAAAAAATATCACCTGATAATCCCATCGACCCGTGACGATCACCTAGCAGGCTCGCAATGAAAGCACCAATGCCGGTTCTATATCCGGCATATCTCGTAGTAGGGGTCCTAAGTTAAGCGTCTTGAAGCGATGGTAACATGGACACATGATTTTACCCAGGTTCGGACTCTCTCGAAGAGATAATACCTTACGTCCTGCTTTTGATTGTATTCATATGGGGTGTAGTACAGGGTACATGTATCTACCATGAGATTGTTCTAATGAATATGAGATGGTCTATTGACTAGACTAGCCTCGGTTTATATAATGCACCAGAGGCCTAGGGTTTAGAAGAGTCCTCGGCTTGGGCGCCAAGTCTTGTGGAGTCTTCTTTGTATGCGGCATAGGCTGTCCGAAATAGCCCAATAGTGAACCGCCTTGGGGGTCCTCGGCCCAATCCACCTAGTCGGGAGACGACGTGGTGAGTACCCCCTGGTCCAGGACACCGTCACCTGGCCTTGTACTGCATTAGGCTCACATGGTAGGGATGGTCCAGTGAATGCCCCACATATCTTGCAAGGTTTGGGTTCAAGTGTCTAATTGCAGATGTGAGGTGTTTTCGTGAGAACTTCTTTGCCTTGTAGAGTGATGATTCTCCCATGTTCAAGTGTGATATGTCCTGCAAGCTGACCAACCCTCTGATATCTTTGCAATGGTCAAGCCTGAAGTCACCGTTGTCGTCAGTGAACTTTCTAAGAACCTCATCTGCCAACATTGAGGATAAAGGTTTTTTTTAGGAAGGTGATACATGATTGTAATAATCTGTAAACGGTAAAAAGGCAAAAATCATAATAATTCCACGACTGGAGTATTGGCAAGTAGCTAGAACAACTTCTGAGCCCTAACCAAAGCCCCACAGCATCCTGCTTTACAATCTCACGACCACAAATCAGAAGCCCATGGGTACGCAACAAATCCGCATGTTTCCCACATCCTTCTAGACGAGAGATTGGTCTCCACACAGCAGATGAACTAGCACACCAAGATTTCTGGCATGACAAGAACACACCCATGGAATATTCCTTTTTATCTTATAGCATAGTATATTTGAAAACTAAAGCCTAAACCTTGTGTCGAAGTTGAAAACCACAAGAGAGTAGGGGATGGTTCAACGGCCAAGTTCTGGTCTCATAGGTGGCTCGGAGGGCACGCACCGAGAGAGTTAGCGCCTGGACTGTATCATCTGTCCAGATCGAAGCATCTATCAGTCCGCGAAGCTCTGTACAATGGGACTTGGATGCAAGGTCTAAGGAATATCAACTCTGCCATCCTTATGGATTCGTTCATTGACCTCTGGTGGAGATTGCAGGACACTGTTTTGATACCAAGACCGGACACAATCTCCTGGAATTTTTCGTCAAATGGGGAGTACTCGGCTAAATCGGCATACCTTGTGCAGTTCCTCACTAGGATACCTCAACCGCATCTTCAGAACGTTTGGAACATCAAGGCCGAGCGGAAAATCAAATTCTTTGTCTGGACCCTTCTTCAGAACAGACTGTGGACTGCCGACAGGTTGCTAGCGAGGCAGTGGGATCATAACGATACTTGTTCAGGCTGTGATCAAACTCTGGAATCTGCCAAACACCTGATCCTTGAGTGCCCCTTCGCAAAAGAGGTGTGGTTCAGAGCCAGTGCGTATTTTCCTCTTGCCGCCCAGGCTGCAATGAGTGCATCTTCTATTTTGAAGAAAAAATGTGAGAATCCTGAAGAAAAAAGGGAAAGAGACGGATGACTGCACTGCGGCTGTTTACATTGCTTGGCATCTGTGGCTTGAGAGAAACAATAGGGTTTTCCAGGCAAAATCTAGCACAAGCTCAACGGTTCTCATGCTGGCAAGAGACGAGATTAGCCTCCTAATAGAGGCCTGGGAGTAGTTGAGTTAGGCTCGGCAGCCTGGCTGCCTTTTCTCCTTTTCTTTCTTCTCCTCTCCAACTCTGGCTGTTCCCCTAAACAGTCTATGTACAGTTTTTCCCCCTCCTATAATGAAAAAGCAGAGCTCCTGCAGTTCCGGTCAAAAAAAAAAAACCACAAGAGTAAAAAATGACTTGCATCCATGGATATCTTAACCGAAATGCATATATGACATGTGTACTTAGTAGTTAGTACTTACCTGCTGGAATGTCATATTTAGCTTCTCTCGCCAGCCTGAGTGAAAGCGTTGCTTCTAGTAGATCATCACTATGGACTAGAGCCAAGCATGAATCCACGGCATTGTCGATCTCGTCTTGGAAATAGTGGTCCATGCAGAGGCGCTTGAGGTGATCAATGGTGGTCAACACCTCCCGCTTGTTCTTATGGTTTTGATGCAGCCTTGCCTTAACACTCTCCAGGCCCTCCTGGTGTTCCATGGAGAAAATAGTTCTATTTTAAAATGCAAAAAGAAAGAATACATGTCATATCTAAGAAGCCCCGATGTTCACTTTGCGAGGCTATTTTTTTTCTGTATTAATCAAAGAAAAAAACTTGTCCCTGCTTATTTTACCCCAGAGAACTGAGAATCAATCAGTTGGCTAGGGGTGGACGTGCTCACCCAGATTTGAAGCTTGGCCTCTCCGGTGGTAGCGGTAGTTTCTTCTATATAAAATGCCACGGGTGCTAGGCCTGTTGGTGGAGGTTTTTATTTTTATCTTTTCCTGGGTTTATAAAGCTGTGCAGTTAGTCGCTTATTTTTCTTTATGAATCTTACATAGAGTTCTTTCTAGGGAAGATTACATAGAGTTGTAAAGGAAATATATCTCTATTTCAGTTAAAGCTGCTTACTAACACGTTTCAGTCATAACTACTGAAATTGCCGGGCTGCCGGCGGCAGGCCTCCTCTGCTATCAGAGTGGTTCCCTTCTCTGGCAGGAATTGACTCGTCGGCTGCTCCTGCTCAACGACGGGGAGCGGTTGGTGGATAGCCGAGCGATTCGGCCCGGGGAGGAGATCGTTCTACACTCGGAGGTTTGGTTCCCCTGCCATATTGCGCATGTTGGTGACACGCTGGATAGAGAGGATGCGGTGCATGGGGAGAATTTCGAGGTGAGCGACCACCATTAATGCGGGAGGAAGGGAGAAATTGGATCTTTTGCCACACTTTACTTCCCCATTTGATAATTTGCGCCCCCCCATTAGAGGCTGCCGGGTGGGGCCAGGGCCACTTGCCATTGAGACAAGGCTGGGGCAAATCATCAAACCCATGTAAAGTGGGGCAAAAGATCCAATTCCCTGGGAGGAAGGTGGGCAGATATAACTCCCCGTCAAACCCGAGTGGTGGTGCGACCCCCTCAATTTCTCTCCAGTGTGAATCACATCCCTCTTTGTTCCCCTTTGCGTTGGTAGGGAGATCTCCACCTCATCCAGATCGAGATGGCGGATTGGATGTAACACCCCCTTGTAATAAACTCTGTGACACTCTGTTAAAACTGCCAAGTCATAAGGGTTAATGATCCAATTCAAATTCACATCTGAAAATCAACTCAAATTCAAAGGTGAATTATATAAAGTTGATCAAACACAGTTGGGAAAATGTTCATTAAATGACAAATAATCCAGGAACATTTCCAAAATCAACATCAAAATATTTGGAGTGGGATAATTGACTCAAACAACTTGAAACAGCACCCAAAACAGATTATTCAATCTATTTAAATTGATATCAAATTCAAATGGAATTCAAATTAGTTCGAACCACTTTTTGGTGGGGGCTAATATTGCACTGCAATATTAGGGTCAACTTCCATATTTTTCAAAAGTGCACAACTATCCCAAACATTTCAGAACAGAAGTGAAATAAAAGAAAATGTGACAGAAGCAGAGAAAGTAATAAACGGGACACTGTGCACTGGGCCTTAGTGCACAGTGCCCCGATTAGAGGTCCAAACGGCCCAGCCCATCTCCCCGTCGTCCTCCTCCGTGCGCTGTCGCGCGCTGACGCCGACACGGCGACCGGCCGCCGCGCTGTCGCCCATCCGCGACGCCCCGGCAAGGATAAGAGCGGCCGAGCCCCTGGCTCAAACCCTAACCCCCACAGACCTCTTCCCCCCTCGCGCGCTGTTCCCCCTTTACCCCTCCAGATCCGGCGCCCGAACGCCGCCGTCGCCGCGCGTCGGCACCGCCGTGGCCACCAGCATCCTCGAGCTTCTCCGACAAGCCCAAGCGATTCGCAGACGTCCACTCCTTCGTCCCCGCTCACCAGCTGGAGCAGGGAAGGTCGTCCTCACCGTCTTCGGCCACTTCCCCATCTCCGGCCACCGCGTCGAATTCCGGCGTCCTCGACCTCCTCTGCAGCTCCTAAGCATCCACGGGTCTTACGTGACCGCGCGGTGAGCTACTCTCTCCCCTGTTTCTTCCCATGATCCATCTCGCGCGCCATAGCTAGTCGTCCCCGAGGCCGTGCTCTGGTTGCCGCCGGTGAGCTCGGTGCAGCCGACGTGACCCTCGTCATCGCCAACAGAGGTCACTGTTGAGCTCCTGGTGCTCCCAGGAGCCCGGCGAGCTCAAGCCCGAGCCTCCCGTGCCTCCTAACTCCATCTCCCCGATCTCCCGTAGCTCATCTCCGCCGCGGCTCGACGCCGGCGAGATTCCGGCCACCCCCGCCGCTCCGACCATCACGGATGGACGCGGGTTGAAGTGCTCGTTCGAATGAACCAAGGCGCGCGCGAAACGGCTCACCGTAGCGGGATTCCGGCCAACTCCGGCGCGGATCCGCCGCGAGTGTGGTCGCCGGCGTCGCTCCGGCGACGCGGCTGACGTGGCGCTGGTGGGCCCCGCCTCAGAGTCGCTGCCAGTGGGCCCCGGGGGGCCCCGTTGACTGGGTTGACCCAGTCAACTTTGCTGACTGGGCAGCCCCAGTCTATGACATGTGGGCCCCCAGTAAATTAAAACTAATTAGAACATTTTAAAAATTAAAAGTTAATTAGATATACTAATTGTCTCACTGACATGTGGGGTCCACCCCCTAATTAACCCTGGTAATTAAATTAATCCACTGATTAGCCTAAACAGAGGCTGACATGTGGGTCCCACTGGACCCACATGTCATATTTGACTTAGTCAGCCGACTGTTGACTTGCTGACGTCAGCAGCGCGTCATGCTGACGTCATAATTCATTTTCGGATAAATAAAATAATTCCAGAAATTCAAATAAACTTTAAAAATTAATAACTTTTAAACCGTAGCTCGGATCGAAAAAGTTAAAACATGAAAGTTGCTCAGAACGACGAGCCGAGTCTGATCATGCCGTCTGTTTCTCCATCGGAACCCCCTACATAGAAGAACTCGTAACTTCGGACCCGAATCCGGCAGATGAATAGTGCACACACGTCGGATATTAAATCCCAGATTAATTCTAAAAATAACTAAAATGACTTAGATGCATATTTAGGCAACCCTGCACTGCATCATAGCATCACACGCACCGTATTGCATTTGTTTGCATTATGTTTACCTGTTTCTTCCCCCTCTTCTCTCTCGGTAGACCCCGACGTTGACGTAGCTCCCGAGGCAGACGCCGCACAGGAGTACGACTACGTCCCCGACGATACTACTGAAGACCTTGCCCTTGCCCCCGAGCAAACAGGCAAGCACCCCCATTTTGAGCATGCCTATATCGCCTACTCTCTTCTCTCTTATGCTTGCATTAGAACTGCTGTTGCTACTGTTTCCTATATCTGTTGCATAGCCTGTTTATTGTAACCTGCCTTGCTACCTTACTGGTTATCCTAGACTGCTTAGTATAGGCTGGGTAGAGACACGACAGAGACCCCCCTTGATCCCGACTGCCCTGCCGGACATCAGAAGACCCGACCATCGGGATTGAAGACTAGACCCTGGCACCGCACCTCACTTCCCCTTAGTTGCCGACACTGCTGGGTTACCATCGAGTGCCGAGGGTGATACCTCGTCAGCACTTCTGATGTTAACCTTGTAGGTTAGTTACTCGGTCGTGGTAAGCGAGGGTGAATCCTCCTACACCACCCCCGATAACAACGTCGTCGCGCAACTCCTCAAGGTGGACCTCGAGGGTGATTCCTCCTTCGTTCACCTTGATGATAACATCGAGCGGGAATTCCATCGAGGGTGATTCCTCAGGGTTCCCTTCGGTGTCAGACACACAGTTACCTTGGATATTATGACTTGCACTAAACTATGATACTAAAGACGGGTCGGCCCTAAGGGGTACCCGCGCGAGCTTAACGCGAAGTGATGTGGAGTCGGGTTGACCTGGATGGTGCCCGCGAGATAACTACGAGGCGTGGCCGGGCATTCTTAGCCCTTGCCGCAAGTCCTCGAGACGGGGCGACGGGGTCACATTGATCGTGAGTCTCTGCTCGTTTCCGCGCGCTCCTAATCCACTACGGTTTGGATATTTGATCCGAGGGGCCTCTGGCCCGATAGCACTAACCATCACGTGGGCATAGTATGGGCGTTCTGCGTCGTACACATCAGCCGAAGCTTGTTTGACGTCAGTAAGGAGCGGCGCACGCCGAGTTGGACTGGTAACGCAACCGCGCTTGTATAAGGGGTTGCTAGGTCTGCTCTCGGTGGCCCCGTAACGTGCAGGAGTTCCCGGGGCGATGGCCCAAGACCCCTGGGGGCATAGGTTTAGTCCGGCGTGCTGACCTCTCTTATAAGCCTAGGTCGGGTTGCGGCGTGTTGCTTAGCCGAGGCCGGGCATGACCAAGAAAAGTGTGTCCGGCCGGAGTTAAGCGAGCGTGGTGGGTAAGTTGGTGCACCCCTGCAGGGAAGAAACTTCTATCGATAGCCTGTCCTACGGTAACGGACACTCGGAGTTGTATCCCGATCGGTACAACTAGAACATGTGATGAGAACTGGATAGTACGGCTCTGGGATTGCTTTCTCGCGGGGGTCGAGAAAGGATCTCAGGTCGAGGTTGATGATGTTACTGATACTACTTTTAGTTATGTTCATCTGCTCTCTTCTGATGCTGCAAGATTGTTGAAGACTGATGAAGATGCTAGTCTTCGATAGGACTAGGCTTCTCCCTCTATTCTGGCATTTCTGCAGCCCAGTCCACATATACAGCCCCCTTTTGAAAATGTTGCATGCGTAGTGTAGATCCTTGCTTGCTGAGTACTTCGGATGAGTACTCACGTTTGCTTTATTTTCTTTTTCCCCCATATTCCATTTGATGCCACCAGACGACGGAGCCCCTGAGCCAGAAGCCCCAACCGACGACCAGTACTACTACCCGCCTGGCGAGTACTATTACTACGAGGAGCCGTTCGACGACCAGGAGTAGGATCGGAGGGTCCAGGGCAGGAGGCCTACGCCTTTCGATCGTAGTATTTTATTTTACCCCGCCTCTGTGAAGGCCTAATTCTCTCTATGTAATATATCTGTACCCAGATATCTAATGCTTCCGCTGACGCTTGTATGCCATCGAGCTATGTATTCGAGCCCTCGAGGCCCTGGCTTGTAATATTAAGCTTGTATGACTTTATTTATGTTTTAGAGTTGTGTTGTGATATCTTCAAGTGAGTCCTTAGGCTTGATCGTGCGCATTTGCGTGTATGATTAGTGCACGATTAAGCCGGGGTCGTCACATTGGAGATTGAGGGTGGAGAGGGAGATGGTGGAATTAGCGAGTGGGGACGATAAGAGGATGGAGAAGATGAGAGAGATAGTTTCGTGTTTCTTGAGTCTGAGCGAGCTGCGGCGCGCGGCGGCGAAGGTCTTCCGGAATCTGACGGTGGAGGAAGAAGAGAGGCTCACTCCCACTGGGATGCCGGTGGGCTCTCTCGCCGCGTTGCTGTGGGCCATGGAGGAGATGGAGGCGGGGGATCCAACTCAGAAGGCGGAGTGGTCAGTGTTCAGATCCCGCCGTCGTGCTCCGACGGGGCTAGAGGAATTCGAGGTGGGGGTGGTCATGGCGTTGCCTACCCCTGGGACGCGGCTGATGCCGATCAAAATTGAGGCAGAAGAGGAGGTGGGAGCGGTGGAGCCCGATCGAGATGGTGGCTGTGAGATTGAAGAGGAAGGGAAAAAAATTCTGGGACGGTGGTTCACACTCCCCGCCGATCGCCGCGATTCCCCCGCCGTTCTTCGCACCTCCTCAATCTCTCTTGCTCCGCGGCGGCGGAATAGGGTTCTCCTCCGCTGACAATCGCTTTTGGTTGCTGGCTAGGGAGGAATCTAACAAGGAGATTGGGGCTTCGTCAGACATCTCAGGTAAATTTAGATCTTCCCTTGACTACCTACATTCACCTTTATGTCATGGTAAGGGGAGTAATGTAAAAAAGAGTAAGATCAAGAGGTTGGAGAAAAATAGAACAAAGTGCAAATTGAGGCACAATTCCTCTGATACTGAGGATGGTTGCGAGAACAGTAGAGATAATAGTTTCAAAGCTGGGATCAAGCCAATGAAACTTGTGTCATGGATGTTGGTAGGGTTAAAAATCATATGGATTTTAATATTATTAGAAATCTCATGAATAAAATCCCGGTCACCCCTGACATTTGGTCAGAGGTAGGCCTGTAAGATTACTATCCGGTGGTAAATGATTATAGGGTGGAGAGTAATAGTATGTTGGGGAATAATAATTTTCAAAGCACAAATTGGGATGTTGATGTTAGAAATCTAGCTAATTGGGCCCTGAGAATAGGCTCAGAGGATGGTCTAGATAGGCCTGGCCAAATTACCCAGAAAGCGTATAATGATAATACGCTTTGTAGTTCCTTTGAGTATATAAATACTCTTCCCCCTTCCTACCTCAGGTCTGGTTGGTGAGCTTTTGTAGGGGTTAGGGTTTCCTTGGGCGCCACCGACAGATTTGGAGGAAGAGATGGACATAAATGGTGGAAGATTTGGAGGGTCGGGTCGTTTCAACAAGGGTGGTTAAGAGGGGTGCACTATTGGGAAAGGGCTTATAGGTGAACCCAAATGAGTGGCGGGCAAGGCGTCGCACCCGCCACATCTATTTTTGAAAACAAGCAGTGGCGGGTGCTAAAAAAGGCTTGACACTGCCATACAAGTAATAGTGGCGGGCACGACCGAGGACCCGCCACAGCTATATGATTTCCAATTCCTTCATCCCTGACAAGCAGCTGTGGTGGGCGCAGGTACATGCCCGCCACTGGTCCATTGCGTAGCTATGGCGGGCAGCTTCTAGGACCCGCCACAGCTATATTTGGGTACCCACGCGCCAAACTGTTTCAAATTTTTTCCGAGTGCACAGTGGCTGGTTCTGACTATCGCCCGCCACACCTATTTTTGGCCAAGTTGCCACCTACCACACATATATAATGGTGGCGGGCTCTGCTCTACGCCCGTCACTTCTATACATGACCTTATCCACCGCATCCCCCACCCGCAGCGATCAGATCTCATTCCAAACACAAGCATCTCTTTCTCCCCTCTTTCTCGTTGTCGCCAGCATCGTGGCGTCATCCGTCACCACCGGCGAGGTCGCGGTCGACTGCCTCGAACGGCGTCGAGGAGCCAATCTTTCCCGTCGCACGCGTCGTCCGTCCCCGCTTCGAAGTTCGTCGGCATCGCCGTGCAACACTACCTCGAACTACTTCCCCGTGACCGTCGCCCGCGCCTTCCTCCGCATCCAACGTTGTCCTCGTCTCTGTCGAACTCGCCGTCCACCGACGCCTCCGCCATCGACCTCGGCCTCGTCCAGCCCACCGTCCAACTCCGCCCGGTAAGCACACCTCCCTTATCTCTGTTAATGGTGATTTTAGTTGTTCTAATTATTGTATTCGTAGATCTGCAACATTTTATTAGTGTAGTTAAAATTTGTTGTATGATGTACCATTGAATCTTCGTAAGTAGATGTCTTAAATTTGAATGTGTGTGCTAGACAAAATGTACTACATGTGGATAAAAATATAGTACAACATTTTATTATTGTAGTTAAAATTTGTTGTATGATGTACCATTGAATCTTCATAAGTAAATGTCTTAAATTTAAATGCGTGTGCTTGACAAAATGTACTACATATGGATGAACATATAGTACAGTATTTTTTTCATGATGCAGGTATTCATAGTGAGTGCCAAGATTTTTGCGGAGCATGGATTAAGTTCCGTATCGCTTAATTTCTAGCACTCAATATGTCCAATTTCTATCAAAGGTCATGTCATTTTTTTCCCGTAAATTTATTAATTTTTTTATGGACAAGCTACTTACTAAGGCATCTAAATATTTTATCTAAATGTCAACTTGTTTAATGCGATTTAGATGGAGAAGCTAAGATGCCTCGTTAGGACTCCTACACCCATAGAAGGAATTCCTACTGCCATAGACATCGTCACGAGGGTGGCTCAGTACACAGAGATCATGCTTGCCTATGTCGAGAGTGCTCGAGCAGCCACCGAGAGCGCTCAGGAATATTCTGAGAGCGCTAGAGCAGCCGCTGAAAGTGTGCAAGCAGCCGTCGAGAGTGCGCGAGCAGCTGTCGAAGCTGCGAGGACCACCCAAGCCGAGATCACGAAGATGATGGAAGGCGAGGACTCATGATGGAGCTGAACTTTTACTTCTGTACAACTAGTGCACTGCCTTCATGTGATCTATATGATCGATGTGTGTGAACTTAATTTTTAAGTTGCTATGATATGGAGCTAAACTTTTGCTTCCGAACTACTAGTGAACTATGCAACGTGGTCATTTGTGTCATCTATGATGCTATGAAGACTATGATGTGACTTTGCTCTATTTGATTGGATAACTATGAAATTGACTTGTTATCTTGTTTATTTATTTACGCAGATGAAGTGGAACTGGTATGTGGTGTACACCGGAAGGAATCCTGGATGCAAGGAACAAGTGGACGGTTATAAGAACAGCTGCTATAAAGGGTATAAGACTAAAAAAGAAGTTGAAGATCATTATGCCAACTACGCCGGCAAAGAGAAAATCAACTATGAAGTATGTAAGACTGTGTGGACGAGTAAAGAATTTGATTATCTTTATCCAGCTCATTGTCATTATGGTGTTGTTGTTATCATGAGGTCTTGTATGTATGTGTACTAATGGTGTGACGTGAGTTGTTGTACTCTAATGCGTACATCTATTTGTATGAAGTTTAGATTTTTGTTATGTTAAATGTAATGTGTATGATTGCTTACGTTATTTGTATATTGTAATGTGTATTGGCTGCTGTTTGTTGGCAATTGGAAGGGCTGGCGGCTGAACAAGTAGTTGTGGCGGGTGCCATAGAAGGCCCGCCACAACTAATAATATAAGCCACTGGCGGGCAATGAAGATTGCCCGCCACTACAGAGACTCTACCAGTGGCGGGCGCGCGCCCGTCACTGATGCTATTATAGCAGTGGCGGAATGTCAGTGGCAGGCGCCCCTGGGAGCCTGGCCCGCCACTGCTAGGCATTCTTGCAGTAGTGGTGGCAATACCGTAGGAAAGAGGATGGAGGAGATAGCTAAAAGAATTCTAATGCTAGAGAAGATATGAGAGATTGGAATCATTGTGCGGGAGGCAGTAGGTTTCAAGATCGTCAAGACCCTAGGAGTGATTTGATTCATAGGGATGCAGGCTCTGGTGGGGGTAGTGCTTTATAAAGTGAGATGTGCTAATGGAGAAGAGACTAACTAGGGTGGGGTGCCGAGCTCTGTCGGGGTGGCAACCCAGATTACTTGGGGGCTTGATCTCAATCAACATTACTAGTGGTTAGGTGCGCTACTAGCTCAGTTGGCAAAAAGCAATGTTGCAGCAGGGGCTATTGGAAACATTCCAGGGGGTGCCTCTTTCTTGCATCAGGTTGCCCCTAGTTTTCAGCCTGTGTCTGAGTGTGACAAAAGGAATGATGGTGATGGTCAGATAGGAAATATGAATTTTGGGCTCAATGTGTAGGGAAAACTTTGTTTTTGCCACTCTAGCTTTTGCCTACTTTGCTTATGCCACTCTAGAATTTGACATATCGCTTTTGCCACTCTTAGTTTTTGACAATACATCACAAATGCCATTCCATGGCAAAAGCAATAACTTTTCATTTCACTTTAGCCACTATTAGATTTTGACAATGTATCACAATTGCCACTCTAAAATTATTGTTTTTGCCACGGAATGGCAATTGTGATGTATTGTCAAAAACTAAGAGTGGCAAAAGTGAAATGTCAAATTCTAGAGTGGCATAAGCAAAGTGGTCAAAAGCTAAAGTGGCAAAAACAAAATTTTCCCCAATGTAAATGCTTCTGGAGGAAATTACACTCAGAATGGAAATCAAGACAGGGACAGAGGTGGTTTCAGGACTGGAAAAGAAAGAAACAAGACAGGGGTTGGAGCCGGTGTTAAAATGATATGCAATAATTTCAAAAATACCAGGCATGCACAAAGGATTGCAAGCTTAGTCACTATGCTATGTTTGGCAAAAGAATCATATTACTGATTAATATGCCTGGTTGAGACAGATGAAGCCAGTGCCAAAATTTGTGAGCTATGCTGCTAGAGGCCTTGGGGTGCTGCTGGTGTAGAATTCCAAAGATGTGTTGGGCATTGAGAGCCCTAATCCAATGGCAATTGTGAAAATTAAGTCTGGAGAGTTTAATGAGACCCAGTTCACTCAAGGTTTCAACTACATGTTCAATTGGAATTGGAAATTGAGATGTAAAGGGCATGGGAAGAATGCATATCTCATGAGGTTCCCAAACAAAGGTAGATTGATGGAGTTGAGTAAATGTGATGATTTTAATCTGCTGGGAACATGAGAAGAAATCAATGCTAAAAGTTGGGCATTTAGCAGTAGAGAAGCTACACACTGTTTGGGTAAATTTTGGCAAAGTTTCTGAATGCTTCAGGCACTTTTTTGGGATGTGCGAAGTGCCTGCAACTCTGAGTCCAATGTTGGAAATTGATATGAACACCATCACATTAGAGAGAATTAGAGCTAAGGAGGGTGTTAGAGACTTTGACAAAATTCCAACACACACAGAAGTTACTGACAAAGATCTGATGATCTATAAAAATCACTTCAGAGATGGAAAGTGTGGTGGAGATGGGCTGGTATGGAGAGCATAAAAGACAGACTTTGGAAGATGATGAGCTTGAGGCTATTGGAGAAGAAATGAGGAAAAACTGAAAAGTAGTGATGTTCAAGGTGGGGATGGAAAAGAGGTAATTACTCTGGGGAGTTTAAATTTAGCCCAGTTTGAGGAAATTAAAAGAAGAAGTGAGGAGACTCTAAATGCACAGAAGGAGCAGTTGCTGGATATGGGGGCTAGAAAGAAAGTTTGATTTAGATCATGTGATTAGGAAAGTGCATGATATGGAAGAAGAAAAAGCCGGGCAAGTGGCCCTTAGAGCTAGAGGGGAAATGGGGACTTTAGAGATGGAAAAGAAGAGGAAAAATCTGCTAGATATAGTAAACAAG
Source organism: Thinopyrum elongatum (assembly GCA_011799875.1). Taxonomy (NCBI): domain Eukaryota; kingdom Viridiplantae; phylum Streptophyta; class Magnoliopsida; order Poales; family Poaceae; genus Thinopyrum; species Thinopyrum elongatum. The sequence goes on from CM022302.1 coordinate 535,701,471, forward strand.
CAGCAGGTGATGATTGCCAGATGTGTGGACAAAATTGAAATGTGGGAGGTCAGAGATAAGGAGATGGAAGATCTTGCTGAAGCTGACATGAAAGAGAATGAAGATAATAAAAAGGAAGATGAGAATGATGCTTATGTGAACCTGTGGATTACACTACTAGCCAGGAATCAACTGAGTCTTTTGGGACCAAAGTAGGGGTCAAAACCAAGAAAGATGAGGGTGGTAAAGATCTGGAAAACAACACAGAGGAAGCCTTGAGGAGATGCAATAGGTTGATGGACAAGCATGATGCTAAGATTGAGGAGTTCACCGAGAGGGCTGCCACTAAAGATAATTATGGTGTGAATTCTTAACTTGACAGAAAAAAATCATCCTTGCTATTCATAGCTGATAAAATTGGGATTGATCTGGGGTTTTCCATCAGCGTGATAAGCCAAAATTTGGATATTAATGCTAAAATAGAACAACCTAGAAAAGATTTTTACATTTAAAATATTGCTAACAAAAAAAGGTTACCAGAATGTAACTCTCCTAGTACTATTAATACTTGAGATGTTGATATCAAAGCGCTATGATATGATGATGATCATTCTGATTCTGAACTGGAAATGGATTATTTTCCCCATCTAAAGAATATTTTCACTAGTGGGAAGAAAAAAGTGCTAGCTCACTAGGGGTTACCTATGTGAAGCCCACTGTCCATATTGGGGGGATAGAAGGGAAAAGAAATAAAAAACAATGATAGGAATGTTTTGGAATGTGAGGGGTATTGGGCCTGATATTAGAAGAACTTTGATTAAAGATATCGTCTGTAATAGAAAGCTAGATTTTGTGGGGATTCAGGAAACTATAAAACCTCACTTCACTAAAAATGAGCTACATAATTTGTGTGGGGGGAGAAATTTTCTTTGGAAATGGTCTCACCCAAGAGGGAGGTCTGGGGGGATCCTGGTAGGCATTAATAATGATAATTTTAATGTCATTCAAACTGAAATAGGGACCTACTTTGTGAGAATTTATTTGTTTGATAAAAGCTAATTTTCATTAGAATTTGATTACTGTTTATGGAGATGCTCAAATAGCTGGTAAAGCTGCCTATCTAGCAGAATTGTCTAGAGTTTATCAAGATAATGATGCAATACCTTGTGTGGCTGGGGCAGATTTCAATGTGATTAGAAATAGCTCTAAGAAAAACAAGCCCACTAGATCTGACCATTAGAGTTTTGGTTTTAATGCTATAATTGAACAAGCAGGTCCGAGGGAACTTCCACTATATGGGAGGAAATTCACTTGGGCAAATAATCAGTCTGACCCAACATATGAAAAACTTGATAGGGTCTTAATTTGCCTAGATTGGGAGGATCGTTACCCTCTAGTTGTGGTCCAGGCCCTAGAAAGAGAATTTCCTGATGACACACCGTTAGTTTTGGACAGTGGAGTTAAAAGTAATCATATGCCTATTTTTAGGTTTAAAAACTCTTGGATGTTGAGGGAGGGGTTCATAGAATTTGTTACTAATATTTGGTCAAATAATTATTACGAGAGTACCATTGTTCAATGGCAACAAAGGTTAAAAAGTTTCAGACAAAAAGTTAGAGGATGGATTTTGAATGCTGATTCCTGGTACAGAAAGTTAAAGAAAGAAATTCTTTCAAAACTAGATGTCATTGACAAAAATGCTGAAGCTTTTGGGCTCTCAGCCCATGATAGAACAGAACAAAAGGACCAAAGAGCTTAGTTAGGTAGACTATTAAAACAAGAGGAATTGAAGTGGCTTCAAAGATATAAAGATAAGGAGATTAAAGGTGGAGACAATAATACGAGATACTATCATGCTAAAGCCAATGGTAGAAACAGGAAGAATAAAATCTTTTCTCTATGGAAGCGCTCCATGCAGTTGTCTTTAATATGAAAAAAACAAGTGTCCTGGTCCTGATGGACTGCCTGTTGATTTTTATCAACAATTTTGGGAGCTGGTGAAATGGGACCTCAAGAAACTTCTTGATGATGTCCACTCAAGGAGCCTAGATATATCTAGATTAGACTATGTTATTATCACCCTCGTTCCAAAAGTAGTTGATGCCAAGCAAATCCAAAAATTCAGGCCCATTTCTTTATTGAATGTGAGTTTTAAAATCATCACCAAAGTCCTGTTGAATAGGCTGAGTGGTGTGGTTAAACCTATCATCTCCCTTACTCAAACAACCTTTATTAAATGGAGATGGAAGGAGTGGTGGTATTACATGAGGCTTTGAATATAATTCACCATAAAAAGCAAAGTGCACTACTATTTAAGGTAGATATTTAGAAGACCTATGACAAAATCAAATGATCCTTTGTATATAAAATGTTGAAACTTAAAAAAATTCCTGACCAATGGTGTGACTTGATTATGCAAACCATTATTGAGGCATGTAGGTGTTAAGGTGAATGATGTCATTGGCCCTTATTCTACAACTCACATAGGCTTAAGAGAAGGGGATGCTCTGTGACCTTTATTGTTTGATATAGCAGCATATGCTGTGGCTATTATCATGGACAAAGCAAAATGCTCTAGTTTTGTTAAATGGGTATTGTCTGAATATGGTAGCACTGGAGTAAACATGCTCCAATATGCTGATGACACAATTTTCCTATTGTTGGATGATGAAGAGAGTGCAAAAAAATTAAAACTAATTTTGAGTGCTTTTGAGCAGATGTCTGGTTTAACTATTAATTTCCATAAAAGTGAAATTTTCCTATTTGGTGATGCAGTTGCAAAGGCACATATCTATCAGGATATTTTCACCTATGAACTTGGCACTCTACTTGAAATATTTAGATTTGCATGTATATGATGTTAGATTGAGTAATAAGTTTTGGAAAACAGTCACTGAAAAGATTGAAAAAAGGTGTGCATGCTGGAAGGGGAGATTATTAAATATGGCAGGAAGAGTGACATTGGTCCAATCATGTCTCACCAACATCCCCATTTTTATGATGTCTTTCTATCCCCTCCTAGTGGGGGTTAGGAAAAAAATCTGATTTCTTCAGGACTAGACTAGTTTGGCAGGAAGATGAGGAAAAAAAGAAGTATCATCTTGTGAACTGGAATACATGTTGTTTGCCTAAAAAGCAGGGTGGTTTAGGGATTCTTAATTTGGATCTCATGAACAAAGCCGTCTTAGCTAAATGGTTTTGGAAATTAGAGACTGAAGAAGGTCTTTGGATTGATCTTCTGCTTAATAAATACGTAAAAAATAAATGTATCTCCGGGATTAAAAGAAGATGAGTAGTTCACAATTTTGGACTAGCCTACTGAAAGTCAAAAATCAGTTTTATCAACATGTTAAAAAGAAACTGGGAGATGGTAGAAATACCATATTCTGGGAAGACTGGTGGATGGGATCCAAACCACTGAAAGAGGCCTATCCTAGGCTCTACAATATCAGTTTTAACCATGAGATCTCTGTTGCTGCAGCCATTGATAAAGGATGGAATAATTTCTCCTTTAGAAGAAGCCTCACTAGAGACTCTGTTGATTTGTTGGCTAGTCTTAAAAATAGATGTGAAGAAGTTAGAATGTATGGGGGTAAAAACAAACCCCAGTGGATGTTAACTAGGGACATAATTTTTCTGTCAAATCTCTTTACATGTTCCTTATTAAGACATATGTGAGACATCCACTGAAATTCTCGTGGAAGGTAAAACTCCCAGTTAAATCAAAATGTTTCTTCGGTTGATATCTTGCAAAAGCATTTTAACTAAAGATAATCTGATTAAAAAGGCTGGAAAGGGGAGAAAGAATGTGTGTTTTGTGGACACGAAGAAAGCATAAATAACTTGTTTTTTTAATTGTTCAGCTACCAGGCTTATCTGGAGTTTATTGACATGTGCTTTTGATTTGAGGTCAACTTCGTAAATTTTGATGAATGTTCTAATATTTGGCTCAAAACATTTTAGAAAACAGTCGGGCGTCTTGTCCTAGTCGGAATCTTTGCTATATTTTGGTCGATATGGAAAAGCAGGAATGATATTATTTTCAAGAAAAAAAGATTCATGATCCTATGATTCTGGTGAAATTGATTTGTAACTGGATTGCGGATTGGTCTATTTTGCACGAAAAAAAAACCAGATAAAAAACTATCGACGTTAGGGGCAAGACTGGTCGAACAGGTGGCAAGTGAAGTGTATCGCGCGACACATGGCTGGAGACCGGGTGTGCTAAGGCTTGGTGGCTTACAAAGAAACTACTTGGAGTTGGCAAGCATTGCCTAGCTCCTGGAGTTCATCGAACGTCTCATGCCTCAATGTTATCTAGGGCTTGTTTGTTTTTTCCTGCTGCTTTTAGCTATGCTTGTCTAGCCTCCTAGGTGATAGGCTGGTTCTGTCCTACCTGATGGCACATGTAATAAGTAGCTCTACCAGAAGTTCTAGACAATGTTGTGGTGTTTGTAGCTTAGTATGCTGGATTTTGTGGTTCTTCAGACTAATGGTTTCCTCAATGAAATCGGAGGGGGAGCCCTCTTTTGCTAAAAAAACTACTGAAACTGCATAATGATTTAAAAGAGGAAGCATTGAAATTGCAGGATTCATTTAATTTACGGTTGTTTACTGTATATTTTATGCGCATAAGAAAACTAAAAGGAAAAAAAGGAAGAACATGAGGAACATGGAAAGATAAGAAGAAGGCCACAAAACACACCGACAGCTCATTCTCACCCACCGTAGCTTGCTGTTGCTGCTGCTGACGACAACCGCTGCTACACGTATCCAGCGTCGCTTGCCGTCGTCCCTATGGGGGTCGCAGAGGAGGCCGGTTACCGGCCACCCATGCCGTACGAAGCTCGCGTGCCCATGGCAACGAGGAAACGAGGACGGCCACACGCTGCTAACGGCCATAATGGAGTACTCGATCCGGAGGGCGGTACGGGAGGGCGAGGAGACCGCATCAAGCCTCGGATTTAGGGGAGGGGAAATTTGGGGGAGATGATACGGGAGATGAAGAGAAAGCCAGAGGATCCCCCGGTACATCATATTCATATTCTGCATATTTTTTAAATCAAAATCCATATATAACATGTTAAATTTGGAGTTTGGGTTTAAAAGATATGAACTTTTTGGTAGACATTTGATATGGATTGCTGGTTGATTAACTCAAATGCCAGGGGGCCTTTGCACAAAAAAATGAAAGATTTTTTTGTATTACTTAAACCCGTACCGCGGATTTGTTTCTAGTAATCGCATGGGGTTTCTGCAAAAAGCAGAACGTTTTTTGGATGACTTAAACTTGGACTATTGGTTAATTTCAGGAAATAGTATGGACTTTTCTACAAAATATTGTGACAGATGGGAAGGAGCACTAATCCTTTTATTCATAGGTATAGGTAGACCTGGGCATGGACCGCCCGGTCTGACATCCAGGCAGGGCTCGGGCTCAGCTTTTCCGCCCGAAGCACGGCTCAAAAGCCCAAAAAGGACATAAATCACAATTTTATTATAAATATAGGTATAATATATCATTTAAATATCCCAAAATTAATTATTTTAATTAAAAATGGCACTGTTCATGTGTTTCGGGCCGAGCTGGGGCTTGAGATTTTGAGGTCGGGCTTGACAAAGCCCGGCCCGACGAATGCCCTGGTTTAGGTATAGGTATAGATAGGTCTTTTAGGTTTACCCCTCCGGTTAGAATTAATTGAAGCAGTTTTAGTACTAAAGTTGTACTAAAGTTGCATCAATTAATTTGAATCAGCGAGAGTAGGTAATTGCCCTGCGTGCCAACATGGACAATAAATTTTATCGTAGGTCACTCTTCTTTCTGCACACACCAATCTGAGTTTATCTTACCTATTAAGACACTTGTTCTTGGGAAGAAATGCAAATCATTGCATACAATTTGCGGGCCCGCCCAAATGTATAAAGTTTCCACAATTGCGTGTTAGCCCTACTTGAGCTGATAAATTGGCTACTCAAAATTCTAACCCTCCAACACAACGGAGCTAGTAAAAGGATTTTTTCTAAATATTATTTTTATAACAACTTCCGATAATATATGACCTAATTCATAAATTGCAATTATATGACCCCATCAGTCTTCTATGGGCCGAAGAGAGACTCTTCGGTCTCAGGCCGATGAGCTCTTTTCGGGTTTCTTTGGGCCAAAGACCAGACGAACGGGGCTGAAGAGCTGTCTTCGCTGCGCAGTGGACCGAAGAGATGGTCTTCATGCGTGTGATGGCCAAAGAGGTCTTCGGTCTCGTGATGGCCGAAGAGTGCATGTGACGCATGCCTTGCCCCACACTTGCCTCGCTGCAGCTGCACTTACGCTGGCTGGCTGGCTTGCTGCCATATGCATGCAGCAGCCTCTGTAACATGATTAGCCCAACCGAAGGCCCACATTAGCTGAATTGATTGATTGATTCCCGAACTAAAACCACGACGAGTAATTTGGAACGGAGGGAGTATATCTGTACGTACATACCCAGCAGGCCACACGTAGCCACGTGCCCCTCTCTACCTCCTGAAATACAATAGGGTGTCTTTGGTTGCCTGGTAAAAAGGAAATCTTTCACTTTTTCAGCCGTTTGGTAGTAAACACGGCTTCATGTTCTGGCCAGCACGATGCAAAGCACCTCAAAACCTGGCTCAAGAGGAACGTTCCCCATGCAGGCACACGTGCATTACGAGGCGAAAAAGATTCCCTGACACTTGCATGACTCTCTCACACCACATGCACCACGCCGCCACAACCAAACGCAGTGCATGCAACTCTATCAACCCCCACCTACTTTCATACGAGCTGTTATTTTTTCCCCGTTTGGTTGTTGCATTGACTTGACCAGGCTGAGCAAGGACAGCCTGAGCGGGAACATGCAGAGTTGATACACAGACCTCATGCAAATGATACTCCCTCCGTCTGAAAATACTTGTCCTAAAAATAAATAAATAGGGAGTAGATGACAACCAAACACATCCTAGATGGCTTCCCAACTCAGCAATTCCCCACCAGGACCTGCAGCATGTACTAATGCACGTGCACTAGTACGCGGCTATAACACACACTACTACTACCGACCATGCACTTGCACGCTAATTGGCAAAACAATCCTTCACTAGTACCAGTATACGTAGATAGTACATGTGCAAACGAAAATGCCTTTTGGAGTTCGGTCTCTATGGAGGCCGGTTTTTGAAAAGCACAAAATTCATGAAAATTCATATTTTTACAATTCAAAAAAATCTGAAAAAAATACAGATATACATGGAGGTATAACACACATGTGTGTAAATTTTTAGGATGAAATACGTTGAAATGAAGGCCGTGCAAAAAAAAAACAAATCTGAGGCTTTTTAACACATGATACTATTCATCCTCAAAGTCCAGAAATTTATCTTTTTTGTATAGGTCGCATTTCAAAGTATTTCATCTTGAATTTTTACACACACATACATTTCATCCTTGTATAGTTGCATATTTTATTTCAGAATTTTTTGAAGTCGAAAAGTTTGAATTTTGATTTTTAAAAAAAATAAAGGGCTCCATGGAGCTCGGTCACCAAAACGCCCTACTCGCAAAGACGTGTGACACAGGCATGTGGTGGACGTACAAACATGCCAACATGCCATGTGAGATCGATGGATGGGTGGATGAAACGACAGGTCAATTCCATCGAGTCCGTGCATATGGTAGCAAGCCAGCCAGCCAACATACGTGCAGCTGCAGCGAGGCAAGCCCCATAGAGTGTGTCACATGCACTCTTCGGCCTTCACGAGGCCGAAGAGGTCGCACGAAGATCATCTCTTCAGCCCACCACACATCAAAGACAGCTCTTCGCCCAGGCCGTCTGGTCTTTGGCTCTAACCTATACTACTCGCCGAGGCAAAGGCACCGGGATTCCCCACCCCGTCATCGATTGCCAGAGTGACAAGCCGAGGGGAGACGAACACACGGGCTCGCCGACGAAGCCTGGAGGAAAGAGTTTGGCCTAGCCGCCAAAGAAAAAGAAAGAAACACAAACATGGTTAAATTTAACTTAGAACAAAACTAAAGAGCTTTAATAGTGAGCTAACGTTTAATAGTTAGTGCCTCCCTGGGAACCTCTTGTATGCCTCCAAAGGTAATGCCATCATCATCATCATCATCATAAAAATGCTCTTTTCAAAAATTGAAAAAAATATTTCAACTCCCAAACAACATAGATTTACGATCTGTCTTTATCGTCAGCTTTGTCTCGACGAGAGGTACTAGATTCCCTAGGTTTTAATGAAAAAATCATCTTAAAAGTTGCCACCTAGCAATTAATAAAATTGCACCCTGCCATAGAACACCTTTTAAGAAAAAATATATACATTCCTTACATCATCACATGCATACATGGAGCTTTGCATGCATAGCATGGTTCGCTCAAAAAGAAAAACACTTCCTAGGAAACATTCCCTCGTAATAATTTCCTTTAAAGTGTCTCATAAAATTTGAAGACATTATTCAAAAAAAAAAAATTTGAAGACAAGGCAAGGAATGCTTCCTTTGGTACCATTAGGCTTAAGACAAAGCACATTTTATAGCGCTATATAATTGGTTGCTACGAGCAGGTACCTGGAAGTTGAAGCCGTCAGACAGCGCATGGAAGTCCCCTGTAGCCGGGCAAGGGCGGAAGAGTCCACGGTGGCGATCTCTCCGAGCGCCATCTCCGGTCACCGCCGGTAAGGCTGAAAGGAGCAATGGCTTGACGGAGACGGAGGAGAAGATGTATGCTTCCATCATGTAACACCCCTATATAATTGCCACTATGATCAGCTGATGATACTGCCAAGTCATGACCATTTGCAGTGCCAAGTCACTTGGGTTAATCAAAACAATTCAAACTCCATTATGAAAATCAACTCAAATTCAAAGGTGCACAATAAAATTGCTCAAACACTGTTGCAAAAATGTCCACTAAATAGCAAATATCCCCGAAGCACTCATAAAAATATCACCAGTAATATTTGGATCAGTTAAATGACTCAAACCACATGAAACAACACCAAATCAGCATTATTTAATTCATTTATAATTAAGTTCAAATCCAAAAGAAATCCAACTTTGCCCAAACCAGTTTTTGATGAAAGCCAACATTGCACAATAATATTTGGGTCAACTCTCACATTTTATAAAAGTGCACAAGTGGCCTAACTAATTCAAAACAGAAAATATATAAAAGAAAAATAGAAAAGGGAAACAGAAAAATAAAACGAGGCACTGTGCACTGGGCCTAAGTGCACAGTGCCCCGAAACAGCCCGCCAAGCCCGCGCTACTCTCTCTCCCTCGCGTTGTCACCTTCTCTGTGGCCGCGCCGGCACGCGCCGACGAGCGGCCGACACCGCGACGCCGCGGGCGCCGCGAGGGGATAAGGCCGGCACCGTCCATTCCCCCAGGCCTCCTCCTCATTCTCCCCTCTCTCCGCTCACTCCCCACCTCGTTCCCCCCTCCAGATCCACCGCGGCCGAACGCCTTCGCCGCTGCACCTCGCCGTCCACCGCGGCCACCGTCGTCCTCGGGCCGTGCCACCGTGTCTCTCGTCTTCGCCATCGTCTTCTACGCCGTCCGGTGCAAGCAGCCCGAGCCAGAGAGCACCGCAACGCCGGTTCTTCTCCACCCCTTTCTCCTCGGGCTCCGGCGATCCCCTCCGACTCCGACGACGCCTGCTGCTCCTAAGCTGTCGAAGGCCTTTCGTGGCCGCTAGGTGAGCAACAGCTCCTCTCCGTTTACCTCTCCCCGCTCCAAATTGCCCGTAGGCGCCGATCCACGTTAGCCCGAACCTGCCGCCATGGACCTCGTCGCCGGCGAGTCTCCGGTGACCATATGGTCACAAGCGCGTGTCCATTAGCTCCGCCGCACTACGTAGAGCACGCCTAGCTACTCCGTTCGAGCGTCTGCGCACCGCAACGTCGATTCCACTGAGCTCCCGAACGCGCCTCCGCCTTTGCTCATCGCCGGCGACGTTTCCGGCGAGCCCAGCCACGCACTAAACGGCGCAGTATGGCGCGTTTCCGGCGACACCCGAGTCCCTCCGCCGCGTTTTCGGGCTCGCCGTCGTTCAGCCGCCGGCCGCCAACGTGGCAAGGTGGGGCCCACCCCCTGAGAGGCTGCCAGTGGGCCCCAGCGCCTCGGTTGACCACGTTGACCTGGTCAACGTGGTTACTGTTCACCAACAGTGGATGACATGTGGGCCCCGCTGCTGTTTAGTATAATTAAAACTAATTAGTTAAACTAAACTCCCACTGACACTCGGGGCCCACACCCCTAATTAGTTTAGTTAAGACTAGTTAATCCTCTGTTAAGGCCACTAACACTGACATGTGGGCCCACTGGACCCACAGGTCAGATTTGACTAGGTCAGCATCACTGTTGACTGCTGACGTCATCACCTAGTCATGCTGACGTCATATATCATTTTCTGAAAATAAAATAATTCCAAAAAATCATTTAAACTTTAAAAATTAATAACTTTTAAACCGTAGCTCAGATCGAAAAAGTTAAAACATGAAAGTTGCTCAGAACGACGAGACGAGTCTGATCGTGCCGTCTGATTCCATGTCGGAACCTCCTACGTAAGAGAGCTCGTAACTCCGGGCCCGATTCCGGTAGATGAATAGTGCACACACGCCGGGTAATAAATCCCGCGATAATCCTAAAAATAACTAGAATGACTTAGAGGCATATTTAGGCAACCCTGCACTGCATCATAGCATCGCACGCACTGTGTTGCATCTGTTTGCATTATATTTACTTGTTTCCTCCCCCTCTTCTCTTTCGGTAGACCCCGACGTTGCCGTAGCTCCTGAGGCAGACGCCACTCCGGAGTACGACTATGTCCCCGATGACCCTGCCCTTGCCGTCGAGCAGACAGGCAAGCACCCCCATTTTGAGCATTCCGATATCACCTATTCTCTTCCCTCTTATGCTTGCATTAGATGTTACTGCTGCTGTTACTATCCTATATCTGTTGCATAGCCTGTTTACTTGTAACCTACTGTTGATACCTGCCTGTTATCCTAAACTGTTTAGATAGGATGGGTAGAGCCTGATCAGAGACCCACTTGTCCCGACTGCCCCGCTGGACTCTCAGAAGACCCGAGCAACGGGATCGAAGATCAGACCCTGGCACCGCACGTCAGTTCCCCTAAGATGCTCGACACTACTGGGTTACTATCGAGTGCCGAGGGTGATACCTCATCAGCACTTATGATGATAACCTGGTAGGTTAGTTAATCGGTCGTGGTAAGCGAGGGTGATTCCTCCTACACCACCCCCGATAACGACATCGTCGTGCAACTGTTCAAGTGTGGACCTCGAGGGTGATACCTCCTTCGTTCACCTTGACGAGAACATCAGGTGGGACTCCTTCGAGGGTGATTCCTCAGGGTTCCCCCTTGGTGTCAGACACACGAAGACTTTGGATACTATGACTGATTACGGAACTTTGATACTAAAGATGGGTCGGCCCTGAGGGGTACCCGCGCGAGCATGAATGCAAAGTGATGTGGAGTCGGGTTGACCTGAGAGGTGCCCGCGAGATAACTACGAGGCGTGGCCGGGCATTCTTAGCCCTTGCCGCAAGTCCTCGAGACGGGGCGACAAGGTCACATCGATCGTGAGTCTCTGCTCGTTACCGCACGCTCCTAATCCAATACGGTTTGGATATTTGATCCGAGGAGCCTCTGGCCTGATAGTACTAACCATCACGTGGGCATAGTATGGGCGTTCTACGTCGTATACTTCAGCTGAAGCTTAATAGACGTTAGCAACTGAGCGGCACACGCTGGGTTGGACTGGGAACGCAACCGCGCTTGTATTAAGGGGTTGCTAGGTCTGCTCACCGGCGGTGTACGCAACATGCAGAAGCGTCCGGGGCGATGGCCCAAGACCCCTGGGGGCATAGGTTAGTCCGGCGTGCTGACCTCTCTGTTAAGGATTTGGTCGGGTTGCGGCGTGTTGCTTAGCCGAGGCCGGGCATGACCCAGAAAAGTGTGTCCGGCCGGAGTTAAGCGAGCGTGGTGGGTAAGTTGATGCACCCCTGCAGGGAAGAAACTTTTATCGATAGCCTGTCCTACGGTAACGGACACTCGGAGTTGTATCCCGATCGGTACAACTAGAACATGACATGAGATGAGAACTGGGTAGTACGGCTCTGGGATTGCTTTCTCGCAGGGAGTCGAGAAAGGATCTCTGGCCGAGGTTGATGACACTGCTATAATTTACATTATGTTATTCTGCTCTCTTCTAATGCTGCGAGACTGATGAAGATGCTAGTCTTCGATAGGACTAGGCTTTCCCCTCTATTCTGGCATTTCTGCAGCCCAGTCCACATATACAGCCCCCTTTGAAAATGTTGCATATGTAGTGTAGATCCTTGCTTGCTGAGTACTTCGGATGAGTACTCACGTTTGCTTTATTTCCTTTTTCCCCCCTTTATTCCTTTGTTGCATCCAGACGACGGAGCCCCGGAGCCAGATGTCCCCGTCGATGACCACTACTACTACCAGCCCGGAGAGTACTACTACTACGAGAAGCCGTCTGATGACCAGGAGTAGGATCGGAGGGTCCAGGGCAGGAGGCCCACGCCTTTTCGATCGTAGTTTTTATTTTGCCCCGCCTCTGTGAAGGCTTATCCCTATGTTCTGTAATATATCTGTACCTAGATATCTGACGCTTCCGCTGACACTTGTATGCCATCAAGCTATGTATTCGAGCCCTCGAGGCCCTGGCTTGTAATATTAAGCTTGTATGAATTTATTTATGTTTTAGAGTTGTGTTGTGATATCTTCAAGTGAGTCCTTAGGCTTGATCGTGTGCATTTGAGTGTATGGTTAGTGCACGATTAAGCCGGGGTCGTCACAGGTTGGTATCAGAGCCGACTGCCTCTAGGAATCCCCCTATCCAACTCTTTGGCCGAAGTTGAGTCTAGTGGTCGAAAACTGTTTTACTAACTTGGCTGTGTGGCTTACGGGTCCACGTCGCCAACTGGGTGGTATTAGGATCTTTTTCTCCTCGTCTATACTCTGGGACTCTGATCTCTCTTCTATTCGGGACCCTCAAAGACAAGCTTACTTCTGCTCCAATGCTTGCTCCTCCTGATTCTCGCAAGGACTTTGTCATATACTGCGACGCCTCTCGTCAGGGATTAGGCTGTGTCCTAATGCAAGAACGAAGAGTGATTGCGTATGCTTCACGTCAATTGCGACCGATGAAGAAAATTATCCAGTGCATGATCTTGAACTTGCAGCAGTGATCTATGCATTAAAGTTATGGCGCCATTATCTTCTTGGTAATCGGTGTGAGATTTATACCGATCATCAGAGTCTGAAATACTTGTTCACCCAACCGGATCTTAATCTCGGTCAGCAACGATGGTTAGAAACAATTACAGACTATGACTGTGGTATTTCATATACCCCAGGCAAGGCTAACGTGATGGCTGATGCCTTGAGCCGCAAGTCATATTGCAACAACCTCATGGTTAGGCGAGCTCAACCTCGTCTTTATGCGGAACTGACTCAGCTGAATCTGCGAATTGTTCCCCAAGGTTCTCTTAATAACCTTGTGGTACAACCAGACCTTCAAAAGGCTATTAAGGAAGCGCAAGCCAAAGATGCTGAAATTGACTTGATGAAGAAAGAGCTTCACCTTGAGAAGTACCGGGATTTCTCAGTTGCTGAAGATGGAACATTATATTTCAGAGACCGCATCGTAGTACCTCGCTTCGAGCTGATGACTGACAAAGTCATGAAGGAGGCTCATGATACACCACTGTCTATCCATCCGGGTAGCACTAAGATGTATCGCGATCTTCGACAGAGGTACTGGTGGTCCAGAATGAAGCAGGACATTGCTCGATACGCTGCTGAATGTGACGTATGTCGTCGCGTGAAAGCAGAACATCAGAAGCCAGCTGGAATTCTGCAACCGCTCCCTATTCCTTTGTGGAAATGGGATAAAGTGCAGATGGATTTCATTACTAGTCTTCCCAAGTCTCAGAAAGGTCACGACGCTATTCTTGTCATCGTCGATCAACTTTCCAAGGTTGCTCATTTCCTACCTGTCAAGGAGACTATCACTGCTAGCCAGCTAGCAGAGCTGTATATCTCCAGAATCGTTTCACTCCACGGTATTCCGAAGGAGATCAGTTCGTACCGTGGCGGTCTTTTCACGTCCAAGTTCTGGGAAAGTTTTCAAGAAGCTATGGGAACTCACATTACATGGAGTTCAGCTTATCATCCCCAATCCCAAGGCCAAGTCGAGCGAGTAAATCAAGTGCTTGAAGATATGCTTCGCGCTTGTGTTATATCATTCGGTAAGAAGTGGGAAGAATCTCTCCCGTATGCCGAGTTCTCTTATAACAACAGTTATCAAGCCAGCTTGAAAATGGCCCCCTTCGAAGTGCTTTATGGACGTAAGTGTCGAACCCCTCTGAACTGGTTAGAAACTGGGGAACGACCTCTCGTTGGACCGGACATTATTCAACACGCTGAAGAACAAGTCAGAATTGTCCGGGAGAATCTCAAAGCAGCTCAAGACCGCCAGAAAAGCAATTATGATCGCAAGCGATGTCGTTTGACTTATCAACCAGGTGATCAAGTTTATCTCCGTGTCACTCCGAAGAAAGGCACCCGTCGTTTCGGAATCAAGGGCAAGTTAGCTCCTCGCTATATCGGTCCTTTCCGCATCGTGGCTAGACGTGGACAGGTGGCTTATAAATTGGAGTTGCCGCCGCAATTCTCTCGTATTCATGATGTCTTCCACGTGTCGCAACTTCGCAAATGCTTCAAGGAATCTCCGCACCGCGCAGTGGACCACGAGATGCTTCAGTTGCAAGACGACTTATCTTATAAGGAGCATCTGATCCGCATCCTTGATGAAGCTGAACGTCGAACTCGTCAGAAGACGACCAAGTTCCTGAAAGTGCAGTGGTCGAATCACACTGAAGATGAAGCCACTTGGGAACGCGAGGATCATCTTCGGGAAGAATATCCCGACCTCGTTCCTTCTACCTCCTAAATTCTCGGGACGAGAATTTCTTTTAGAGGAGGAGAACTTGTAACACCCCTATGTAATTGCCACCATGATCAGCTGATGATAATGCCAAGTCATGACCATTTGCAGTGCCAAGTCACTTGGGTTAATCAAAACAATTCAAACTCCATTCTGAAAATCAACTCAAATTCAAAGGTGCACAATAAAATTGCTCAAACACTGTTGCAAAAATGTTCACTAAATAGAAAATATCCCCGAAGCACTCATGAAAATATCACCAGTAATATTTGGATCAGTTAAATGACTCAAACCACATGAAACAGCACCAAATCAGCATTATTTAATTCATTTATAATTAAGTTCAAATCCAAAAGAAATCCAACTTTGCCCAAACCAGTTTTTGATGAAAGCCAACATTGCACAATAATATTTGGGTCAACTCTCACATTTTATAAAAGTGCACAAGTGGCCTAACTAATTCAAAACAGAAAATATATAAAAGAAAAATAGAAAAGGGAAACAGAAAAATAAAACGAGGCACTATGCACTGGGCCTAAGTGCACAGTGCCCCGAAACAGCCCACCAAGCCCGCGCTACTCTCTCTCCCTCGCGCTGTCACCTTCTCTGTGGCCGCTCCGGCACGCGCCGACGAGCGGCCGACACCGCGACGCCGCGGGCGCCGCGAGGGGATAAGGCTGGCCCCGTCCATTCCCCCTGGCCTCCCCCTCATTCTCCCCTCTCTCCGCTCACTCCCCACCTCGTTCCCCCCCTCCAGATCCACCGCGGCCGAACGCCTTCGCCGCTGCACCTCGCCGTCCAACGTGGCCACCGTCGTCCCCGGGCCGTGCCACCGTGTCTCTCGTCTTCGCCATCGTCTTCTACGCCGTCCGGTGCAAGCAGCCTGAGCCGGAGAGCACCGCAACGCTGGTTCTTCTCCACCTCTTTCTCCTCGGGCTCCGGCGATCCCCTCCGACTCTGACGACGCCTGCTGCTCCTAAGCTGTCGAAGGCCTTTCGTGGCCGCTAGGTGAGCAACAGCTCCTCTCCGTTTACCTCTCCCCGCTCCAAATTGCCCGTAGGCGCCAATCCGCGTTAGCCCGAACCTGCCGCCATGGAGCTCTTCGCCGGCGAGTCTCCGGTGATCATATGGTCACAGGCACGTGTCCATTAGCTCCGCCGCACTGCGTAGAGCACGCCTAGCTACTCTGTTCGAGCATCTGCGCACCGCAACGCCGATTCCACTGAGCTCCCGAACGCGCCTCCGCCTTTGCTCATCGCCGGCGACGTTTCCGGCCGAGTCCGGCTGCGCAACCGCCACCAAACGACGCGGCTCGTTCGACTCGTTCGAACGAGCCCAACCACGCACTAAACGGCGCAGTATGGCGCGTTTCCGGCGACGCCCGAGTCCCTCCGCCGCGTTTTCGGGCTCGCCGGCGTTCAGCCGCCGGCCGCCGACGTGGCAAGGTGGGGCCCACCCCCTGAGAGGCTGCCAGTGGGCCCCAGCGCCTCGGTTGACCACGTTGACCTGGTCAATGTGGTTACTGTTCACCCACAGTGGATGACATGTGGGCCCCGCTGCTGTTTAGTATAATTAAAACTAATTAGTTAAACTAAACTCCCACTGACACCCGGGGCCCACACCCCTAATTAGTTTAGTTAAGACTAGTTAATCCTCTGTTAAGGCCACTGACACTGACATGTGGGTCCCACTGGACCCACAGGTCAGATTTGACTAGGTCAGCGTCACTGTTGACTGCTGACATCATCGCCTAGTCATGCTGATGTCATATATCATTTTCTGAAAATGAAATAATTCCAAAAAATCATTTAAACTTTAAAAATTAATAACTTTTAAACCGTTGCTCAGATCGAAAAAGTTAAAACATGAAAGTTGCTCAGAACGACGAGATGAGTTTGATCGTGCCGTCTGATTCCATGTCGGAACCTCCTACGTAAGAGAACTCGTAACTCCGGGCCCGATTCCGGTAGATAAATAGTGCACACACGCCGGGTAATAAATCCCGCGATAATCGTAAAAACAACTAGAATGACTTAGAGGCATATTTAGGCAACCCTGCACTGCATCATAGCATCGCACGCACTGTGTTGCATCTGTTTGCATTATATTTACTTGTTTCCTCCCCCACTTCTCTTTCGGTAGACCCCGACATTGCCGTAGCTCCTGAGGCAGACGCCACTCCGGAGTACGACTACGTTCCCGACGACCCTGCCCTTGCCGTCGAGCAGACAGGCAAGCACCCCCATTTTCAGCATTCCGATATCACCTATTCTCTTCCCTCTTATGCTTGCATTAGATGTTACTGCTGCTGTTACCATCCTATATCTATTGCATAGCCTGTTTAGTTGTAGCCTACTGTTGATACCTGCCTGTTATCCTAAACTGTTTAGATAGGATGGGAAGAGCCTGATCAGAGACCCACTTGTCCCGACTGCCCCACTGGACTCTCGGAAGACCCGAGCAACGGGATCGAAGTTTAGAACCTGGCACCGCACGTCACTTCCCCTAAGATGCTCGACACTGCTGGGTTACTATCGAGTGTCGAGGGTGATACCTCGTCAGCACATCTGATGATAACCTTGTAGGTTAGTTAATTAGTCGTGGTAAGCAAGGGTGATTCCTCCTACACCACCCCCGATATCGACGCCGTCGCGCAATCTCTCAAGTGTGGACCGCGAGGGTGATACCTCCTTCGTTCACCTTGACGAGAACATCAGGTGGGACTCCTTCAAGGGTGATTCCTCAGGGTTCCCCCTTGGTGTCAGACACACGGAGACTTTGGATACTATGACTGATTAGTGAACTTTGATACTAAAGACGGGTCGGCCCTGAGGGGTACCCGCGCGAGCATGAATGCAAAGTGATGTGGAGTCGGGTTGACCTGAGAGGTGCCCGCGAGATAACTACGAGGCGTGGCCGGGCATTCTTAGCCCTTGCCGCAAGTCCTCGAGACGGGGCGACGGGGTCACCTCGATCGTGAGTCTCTGCTCGTTACCGCGCGCTCCTAATCCACTACGGTTTGGATATTTGATCCGAGGGGCCTCTGGCCTGATAGCACTAACCATTACGTGGGCATAGTATGGGCGTTCTGCGTCATATACTTCAGCCGAAGCTTAATAGACGTCAGCAACTGAGCGACACAGGCTGGGTTGGACTGGGAACGCAACCGCACTTGTATTAAGGGGTTGCTAGGTCTGCTCACCGGCGGTGTACGCAACGTGCAGGAGCGTCCGGGGCGATGGCCCAAGACCCCTAGGGGCATAGGTTAGTCCGGCGTGCTGACCTCTCTGTTAAGTTTTTGGTCGGGTTGCGGCGTGTTGCTTAGCCGAGGCCGGGCATGACCCAGAAAAGTGTGTCCGGCCGGAGTTAAGCAAGCGTGGTGGGTAAGTTGGTGCACCCCTGCAGGGAAGAAACTTCTATCGATAGCCTGTCCTACGGTAACGGACACTCGGAGTTGTATCCGATCGGTATAACTAGAACATGGCATGAGATGAGAACTGGATAGTACGGCTCTGGGATTGCTTTCTCGCGGGGAGTCGAGGAAGAATCCCCGGTCGAGGTTGATGACATTACTGCTATAATTTACATTATGTTGGTCTGCTCTCTTCTAATGCTGCGAGACCGTTCAAGATGCTGAAGATGCTAGTCTTCGATAGGACTAGGCTTTCCCCTCTATTCTGGCATTTCTGCAGCCTAGTCCACATATACAGCCCCCTTTGAAAATGTTGCATATGTAGTGTAGATCCTTGCTTGCTGAGTACTTTGGATGAGTACTCACGTTTGCTTTATTTTCCTTTTTCCCCCTTTATTCCTTTGTCGCATCCAGACGACGGAGCCCCGGAGCTAGATGTCCCCGTCGACGACCACTACTACTACCAGCCCGGAGAGTACTACTACTACGAGGAGCCGTCTGACGACCAGGAGTAGGATCAGAGGGTCCAGGGCAGGAGGCCCACGCCTTTTCGATCGTAGTTTTATTTTGCCCCGCCTCTGTGAAGGCTTATCTCTCTCTCTCTCTGTAATATATCTGTACCCAGATATCTGACGCTTCCGCTGACACTTGTATGCCATCGAGCTATGTATTCGAGCCCTCGAGGCCCTGGCTTGTATTATTTAGCTTGTATGATTTTATTTATGTTTTAGAGTTGTGTTGTGATATCTTCAAGTGAGTCCTTAGGCTTGATCGTGGGCAACTGTTCAAGTGTGGACCTCAAGGGTGATACCTCCTTCGTTCACCTTGACGAGAACATCAGGTGGGACTCCTTCGAGGGTGATTCCTCAGGGTTCCCCCTTGGTGTCAGACACACGGAGACTTTGGATACTATGACTAATTACTGAACTTTGATACTAAAGACGGGTCGGCCCTGAGGGGTACCCGCGCGAGCATGAATGCGAAGTGATGTGGAGTCGGGTTGACCTGGGAGGTGCCCGCGAGATAACTATGAGGCGTGGCCGGGCATTCTTAGCCCTTGCCATAAGTCCTCGAGACGGGGCGACGGGGTCACATCGATCGTGAGTCTCTGCTCGTTACCGCGCGCTCCTAATCCACTACGGTTTGGATATTTGATCTAAGGGGCCTCTGGCCTGATAGCACTAACCATCACGTGGGCATAGTATGGGCGTTCTGCGTCGTATACTTCAGCCAAAGCTTAATAGACGTCAGCAACTGAGCGGCACACACTGGGTTGGACTGGGAACGCAACCGCGCTTGTATTAAGGGGTTGCTAGGTCTGCTCACCGGCGGTGTACGCAACGTGCAGGAGCGTCCGGGGCGATGGCCCAAGACCCCTGGGGGCATAGGTTAGTCCGGCGTGCTGACCTCTCTGTTAAGTATTTGGTCGGGTTGCGTCATGTTGCTTAGCCGAGGCCGGGCAAGACCCAGAAAAGTGTGTCCGGCCGGAGTTAAGCGAGCATGGTGGGTAAGTTGGTGCACCCCTACAGGGAAGAAACTTCTATAGATAGCATGTCCTACGGTAACGGACACTCGGAGTTGTATCCCGATCGGTACAACTAGAACATGACATGAGATGAGAACTGGGTAGTACGGCTCTGGGATTGCTTTCTCGCAGGGAGTCGAGAAACGATCTCTGGCCGAGGTTGATGACACTGCTATAATTTACATTATGTTATTCTGCTCTCATCTAATGCTGCGAGACTGATGAAGATGCTGAAGATGCTAGTCTTCGATAGGACTAGGCTTTCCCCTCTATTCTGGCATTTCTGCAGCCCAGTCCACATATACAGCCCCCTTTGAAAATGTTGCATATGTAGTGTAGATCCTTGCTTGCTGAGTACTTCGGATGAGTACTCACGTTTGCTTTATTTCCTTTTTTCCCCCTTTATTCCTTTGTCGCATCTAGACGACGGAGCCCCGGAGCCAGATGTCCCCGTCGACGACCACTACTACTACCAGCCCGGAGAGTACTACTACTACGAGGAGCCGTCTGACGACCAGGAGTAGGATCGGAGGGTCCAGGGCAGGAGGCCCACGCCTTTTCGATCGTATTTTTTATTTTGCCCCGCCTCTGTGAAGGCTTATCCCTATGTTCTGTAATATATCTGTACCGAGATATCTGACGCTTCCGCTGACACTTGTATGCCATCGAGCTATGTATTCGAGCCCTCGAGGCCCTGGCTTGTAATATTAAGCTTGTATGAATTTATTTATGTTTTAGAGTTGTGTTGTGATATCTTCAAGTGAGTCCTTAGACTTGATCGTGTGCATTTGCGTGTATGGTTAGTGCACGATTAAGCCGGGGTCGTCACAGGTTGGTATCAAAGCCGACTGCCTCTAGGAATCCCCCTATCCAACTCTTTGGCCGAAGTTGAGTCTAGTGGTCGAAAACTGTTTTACTAACTTGGCTGTGTGGCTTACGGGCCCACGTCGCCAACTGGGTGGTATTAGGATCTTTTTCTCCTCGTCTATACTCTGGGACTCTGATCTCTCTTCTATTCGGGTTTAATAAAATTTACTAACACCGACACTTAGGATCTCGTTAATTCTATCCACCCGGAGAGCTGGATTCAGTGTGATTTCCCTGTCTTTGATCTGATTAGTCTGATAATCATTTCCTTTCCATTATTTTGTTTAATCTTTCCATTCGAGATCTGTTATGTTTCTCGTCGTCGATTGACAATCCTGAATCTTCTTATTTCAGATGGACCGTCTATTTCCACCTCGCCCTGTGACACAGCTTGTGCTTCGCACCTGTGCTCGAGATGTCCCTGGGTTTCCAGCTGTTCTGATCGCCCTCTTGATCAGGCTGGGATACCGCTGGTGCCCCGAGTACATGGTCTACGAGGTTTATCGTGAGTTCAACCAGGAGCAGTACTATGCTGATGTTCGCATCTACGATCAGTAGGATGACTCAGACACGGAGCTACACCTTTTCCACGGTATCGGCGTGACGATTGAGATGGCAGTCCATGATGCCGCCTACTCTGCTGTCGCACGTCTTCAAGGACAATTCAGTGCTGACTTGGATGCCTCAGAGTATCGTTACATTCCGTATGCCCCTGCTGGAGATGCTTCTGGATTCCACACAGCTGTCTGCCCCCCTTACGAGCCTCGTCGCTACGATCAGCGAGTTCTGATTCACTGTACTCAGGCTCTGGATCGCACGGTTCGCGCTCTTGCTGTCGAGTTGTTCGCCACTGGAGCACGACTCTACGAGGCTATGACGCAGTTGTTACCAGCTGTTCGTGCAGGGATACACCCGGAGCACGTTCTTTACCCGAGCAGGACCGAGATGCCATCAGGGATCGATTGGCCTGCTGTGGGAGGTCACACGCCTGCACGTGGACCTCTTCTTACAGTTCGAGACCGGGTTCTGCATTAGAGTGCACATGGAGCGCAGGATCCTTCTGCGACGAACGTCCGTCGTCCGCACTTGCAGCTACCCCGTTTCAGTGGTTTTCTCCGACGTTGATGTAGCTTTTGCTATGTCTCGTTGTGTACTTCCTTACCGCATGCCTGCGCGCCGCCTAGCATGTCTAGCTTTTGAATTTGCGCCGTTATGCTGCCCGAATGTAACCGACGCTGTATGGATCTGTATGACTTAATGACTACTATTAAGCATCTGCTGTACTATTTAAATTCCGACACGTTACATCATGCATGACGCTTTACACTCGCATCGGCTTCTGCTAAACTACCCCTGTCGATTTAGCAGGATGGCTGACAACAATCCACCACCGCCGTCGCCGCCTGACTATATGGCTGCGATGATGCAACAATTCGAACTCAACCGCCAATTCATGACGGGGATTATGCAGCAATTCCCCCGTCCCAATGCCGACTAGCCGCTACCTTCCATCACCTTGCCAGAGTTTATGCGACTTAATCCGTCGTTCTTCCGCAACACAATCAATCCACTGGATGCCGATGATTGGCTGCGTGACATCTCCCATGAGATGAAGTCTGCTGGTGTCACCCCGGTCAACTATGTCACCTTTGCGACATACCTTCTGAAGGGTCCCGCATCACAATGGTGGGCCACTCACCGACAGACCCTACCACCTGGTACCGTCGTTACCTGGGCAGAATTCAAGATTGCTTTCCGTGCCCGCTACATTCCTCAAGCTGTTATAGCTCGGAAGAAAGCCGAGTTCCGTAATCTTGTACAAGGCAACAAGTCTGTGGAAGTATATCAGCGCGAGTTTCTTGATTTGTCTCGATACGCTGAAGAGGACGTTCCCACTGATGACCGAAGGCAGCAGAAATTCCGTGAAGGGCTGCACCATGACATTCAGTTAGCCTTGCTTGTTCAAGACTACCCTGATTTCGCCACCTTGGTGAATAAAGCTATTATGGTCGAGACTGGATTGAAGAAGCACAAGGAAGCTACCAAACGCACCCGTGAGGCGGGCTCATCTTCGGGCTCGTCTTCCCAGAAGCGCCATATCTGGATCCCTCAGAGTATGTATCGTCCAGCAGCACCAGTGCACATGCCTTCCTATGCTGCACCTCGTCTGCCTCCTCCACCGCCGAGGCAGCCTCTGCAAGCTCCAGCACCCCGAGCTCCTGCACCACGTCCTGACAATGGACTCTGTTTCAAGTGTGGCCAGCCAGGTCACCGTGCCAGAGATTGCTCTCAGAATCAGAATCAGTTGGCTCTCCCTTCTGCTAGCCGTGGTAATGGTCGTGGGAATTCTCAGCCTCGCTACAGCAATGCCAGACCTTCTTATGGTCGTGGGCAGGCCTTCCATGTCAACATGAATGAAGACCCCGAACAACCAGCTACTGTGATGGGTACACTTCTTGTTAATTCAGTACCTGCAACTGTTTTATTTGATTCAGGAGCATCGCATTCATTCATGTCAGAACATTTTGCACTCTTGCATGACGTTAAGTGTGAAACACTACACCATCCGTTAGTTGTAAACACTCCCGCGGGTCGGTGCCAAGCCACCATATTCAGCCCCGAAGTCACTATTGTGATTGAAGAGAGAAAGTTTCAGGCCTTCCCCATAATTCTGAACAATTCCAACATTGACCTTATTCTGGGAATGGATTGGTTGAAGGCTCATTACGCCTCAATCAATTGCGCCACTAAGGTTGTACACCTCCTTCATCCATCAGATGAGTTAGTGAATTATCAAGCTCATATCACTCAGAACGCCGAGGCTCAGATTTATGCCTTGAACACGTTGAACGCTTCTCCACTTGAGGGGATCGAGAACATCCCAGTTGTCTGTGACTTCCCAGATGTTTTTCCAGAAGAACTTCTAGGAATACCCCCTGCTAGAGCTGTCGAGT
This sequence comes from Thinopyrum elongatum, assembly GCA_011799875.1. Classification (NCBI taxonomy): domain Eukaryota; kingdom Viridiplantae; phylum Streptophyta; class Magnoliopsida; order Poales; family Poaceae; genus Thinopyrum; species Thinopyrum elongatum. Next base: position 535,725,246 of record CM022302.1, read on the forward strand.
TCGTCATTGACTTGAAGCCTGGCACCACTCCTATTGCGAAGCGTCCCTACAAGATGCCTCCGCACCATCTTATCGAGCTCAAGGAAGAAATCGATAAATCCTTAAGGAGGGGTTTCATTCGTCCTAGTTCCTCTGCCTGGGGAGCACCGTCTCTTTTCGTCAAGAAGAAAGATGGTACGAATAGGTTGGTCCAAGATTACCGTCCTATCAACCAGGCAACCATTCAGAATAAATATCCGCTTCCCCGGATCAATGACTTATATGATCAACTTGCTGGATCCTCGGTGTTTTCTAAACTCAACTTGAGGTTGGGTTATCACCAGATCCGTGTCCGCGAAGAGGATATTCCAAAGACTGCATTCGTTACTCGATATGGCTCCTATGAATACACTGTCATGTCATTTGGCCTAACGAATGCTCCGGCTACGTTCTCCCGCTTAATGAATTACATATTCATGGAGTACCTCGACAAATTCGTCGTGGTGTATCTGGATGATATCCTAGTATATTCGAAGAATAAAGAAGAACATGCCGAACATCTTCGCCTTGTTCTGGAAAGACTTCGAGAGCATAAGTTATATGCCAAGTACTCCAAATGTGAATTCTGGCTTTCTGAAGTGACCTACCTTGGATATGTGATTTCCAAGGACGGTATTGCCGTTAACCCGAAGCGTGTTCAGGCTATACTTGACTGGACTCCTCCGAAGAAGCGCAAGCCAAAGACGCTGAGATTGACCTAATGAAGAAAGAGCTTCACCTAGATAAGTACCGGGATTTCTCAGTTGCTGAAGATGGAACATTATATTTTCGAGACCGCATTGTAGTACCTCGCTTCGAGCTGATGACTGACAAGGTCATGAAGGAGGCTCATGATATACCGCTGTCTATCCATCCGGGTAGCACCAAGATGTATCGCGATCTCCGACAGAGGTACTGGTGGTCCAGAATGAAGCAGGACATTGCTCGATACGTTGCTGAATGTGACGTATGCCGTCGTGTGAAAGCAGAACATCAGAAGCCTGCTAGAATTCTTCAGCCACTTTCTATTCCTCTATGGAAGTGGGATAAAGTGCAGATGGATTTCATTACTGGTCTTCCCAAGTCTCAGAAAGGTCACGACGCTATTCTTGTCGTCGTCGATCAACTTTCCAAGGTTGCTCATTTCCTACCTGTCAAGGAGACTATTACTGCTAGCCAGTTAGCTGAACTCTACATCTCCAGAATTGTTTCACTTCATGGTATTCCGAAGGAGATAAGTTCGGACCGTGGTGGTCTTTTCACGTCCAAGTTCTGGGAAAGTTTCCAAGAAGCTATGGGAACTCACATTACATGGAGTTCAGCTTATCATCCCCAATCCCAAGGCCAAGTTGAGCACGTTAATCAAGTGCTTGAAGACATGCTTCGAGCCTGTGTTATATCCTTCGAAAAGAAATGGGAGGAATCTCTCCCGTATGCCGAGTTCTCTTATAACAACAGTTATCAAGCTAGCTTGAAAATGGCCCCCTTCGAAGTTCTCTATGGACGTAAATGTCGAACCCCTCTGAACTGGTCAGAAACTGGGGAACGACCTCTCGTGGGACCGGACATTATTCAACACGCTGAAGAACAAGTCAGAATTGTCCGGGAGAATCTCAAAGCAGCTCAAGACCGCCAGAAGAGCAATTATGATCGCAAGCGATGGGGTCTGACTTATCAACCAGGTGATCATGCTTATCTTCGTGTCACTCCTATGAAAGGCACCCGTCGTTTCGGAATCAAGGGCAAGCTAGCTCCTCGCTATATCGGTCCCTTCCGCATCGTGTCTAGACGTGGATAGGTGGCGCCACAATTCTCTCATATTCATGATGTCTTCCACGTGTCGCAACTTCGCAAATGCTTCAAGGAATCTCCGCACCGCGCAGTGGACCACGAGATGCTTCAGTTGCAAGACGACTTATCTTATAAGGAGCATCCGATCCGCATCCTTGATGAAGCTGAACGTCGAACCCGTCAGAAGACGACCAAGTTCCTGAAAGTGCAGTGGTCGAATCACACTGAAGATGAAGCCACTTGGGAACGCGAGAATCATCTTCGGGAAGAATATCCCGACCTCTTTCCTTCTACCTCCTAAATTCTCGGGACGAGAATTTCTTTTAGAGGAGGAGAACTTGTAACACCCCTATGTAATTGCCACTATGATCAGCTGATGATAATGCCAAGTCATCACCATTTGCAGTGCCAAGTCACTTGGGTTAATCAAAACAATTCAAACTCCATTCTGAAAATCAACTCAAATTCAAAGGTGCACAATAAAATTGCTCAAACACTGTTGCAAAAAATGTTCACTAAATAGCAAATATCCCCGAAGCACTCATAAAAATATCACCAGTAATATTTGGATCAGTTAAATGACTCAAACCACATGAAACAGCACCAAATCAGCATTATTTAATTCATTTATAATTAAGATCAAATCCAAAAGAAATCCAACTTTGCCCAAACCAGTTTTTGATGAAAGCCAACATTGCACAATAATATTTGGGTCAATTCTCACATTCTATAAAAGTGCACAAGTGGCCTAACTAATTCAAAACAGAAAATATATAAAAGAAAAATAGAAAAGGGAAACAGAAAAATAAAACGAGGCACTGTGCACTGGGCCTAAGTGCACAGTGCCCCGAAACAGCCCACCAAGCCCGCGCTACTCTCTCTCCCTCGCGCTGTCACCTTCTCTGTGGCCGCGCCGGCACGCACCGACGAGCGGCCGACACCGCGACGCCGCGGGCGCCGCGAGGGGATAAGGCCGGCCCCGTCCATTCCCCCTGGCCTCCTCCTCATTCTCCCCTCTCTCCGCTCGCTCCCCACCTCGTTCCCCCCCTCCAGATCCACCGCGGCCAAACGCCTTCGCCGCTGCACCTCGCCGTCCACCGCGGCCACCGTCGTCCCCGGGCCGTGCCACCGTGTCTCTCGTCTTCGCCATCGTCTTCTACGCCGTATGGTGCAAGCAGCCCGAGCCGGAGAGCACCGCAACGCCGGTTCTTCTCCACCCCTTTCTCCTCGGGCTCCGGCGATCCCCTCCGACTCCGACGACGCCTGCTGCTCCTAAGCTGTCGAAGGCCTTTCGTGGCCGCTAGGTGAGCAACAGCTCCTCTCTGTTTACCTCTCCCCGCTCCAAATTGCCCGTAGGCGCCGATCCGCGTTAGCCCGAACCTGCCGCCATGGAGCTCGTCGCCGGCGAGTCTCCGGTGACAATATGGTCACAGGCGCGTGTCCATTAGCTCCGCCGCACTGCGTAGAGCACGCCTAGCTACTACGTTCGAGCGTCTGCGCACCGCAACGCCAATTCCACTGAGCTCCCGAACGCGCCTCCGCCTTTGCTCATCGCCGGCGACGTTTCCGGCCGAGTCCGGCTGCGCAACCGCCACCAAACGACGCGGCTCGTTCGACTCGTTCGAACGAGCCCAGCCACGCACTAAACGGCGCAGTATGGCGCGTTTCCGGTGACGCCCGAGTCCCTCCGCCGCGTTTTCGGGCTCGCCGTCGTTCAGCCGCCGGCCGCCGACGTGGCAAGGTGGGGCCCACCCCCTGAGAGGCTGCCAGTGGGCCCCAGCGCCTTGGTTGACCATGTTGGCCTGGTCAACGTGGTTACTGTTTACCCACAGTGGATGACATGTGGGCCCCGCTGCTGTTTAGTATAATTAAAACTAATTAGTTAAACTAAACTCCCACTGACACCCGGGGCCCACACCCCTAATTAGTTAAGTTAAGACTAGTTAATCATCTGTTAAGGCCACTGACACTGACATGTGGGTCCCACTGGACCCACGGGTCAGATTTGACTAGGTCAGCGTCACTGTTGACTGCTGACATCATCGCCTAGTCATGCTGACATCATATATCATTTTCTAAAAATAAAATAATTCCAGAAAATCATTTAAACTTTAAAAATTAATAACTTTTAAACAGTAGCTCAGATCGAAAAAGTTAAAACATGAAAGTTGCTCAGAACGACGAGACGAGTCTGATCGTGCCGTCTGATTCCATGTCGGAACCTCCTACGTAAGAGAACTCGTAACTCCGGGCCCGATTCCGGTAGATGAATAGTGCACACACGCCAGGTAATAAATCCCGCGATAATCCTAAAAATAACTAGAATGACTTAGAGGCATATTTAGGCAACCCTGCACTGCATCATAGCATCGCACGCACTGTGTTGCATCTGTTTGCATTATATTTACTTGTTTCCTCCCCCTCTTCTCTTTCGGTAGACCCCGACGTTGCCATAGCTCCTGAGGCAGACGCCACTTCGGAGTACGACTCTACGAGGCTATGACGCAGTTGTTACCAGCTGTTCGTGCAGGGATACACCCGGAGCACATTCTTTACCCGAGCAGGACCGAGATGCCATCAGGGATCGATTGGCCTGCTGTGGGAGGTCACACGCCTGCACGTGGACCTCTTCTTACAGTTCGAGACCGGGTTCTGCATCAGAGTGCACATGGAGCGCAGGATCCTTCTGCGACGAACATCCGTCGTCCGCACTTGCAGCTACCCCGTTTCAGTGGTTTTCTCCGACGTTGATGTAGCCTTTGCTATGTCTTGTTGTGTACTTCCTTTCCGCGTGCCTGCGCGCCGCCTAGCATGTCTAGCTTTTGAATTTGCGCCGTTATGCTGCCCGAATGTAACCGACGCTGTATGGATCTATATGACTTAATGACTACTATTAAGCATCTGCTGTACTATTTAAATTCCGACACGTTACATCATGGATGACGCTTTACACTCGCATTGGCTTCTGCTAAACTACCCCTGTCGATTTAGCAGGATGGCTGACAACAATCCACCTCCGCCGCCGCCACCTGACTATATGGCTGCGATGATGCAACAGTTCGAACTCAACCGCCAATTCATGACGGGGATTATGCAGCAATTCTCCCGTCCCAATGCCGACCAGCCGCCACCTTCCATCACCTTGCCAGAGTTTATGCGACTTAATCCGTCGTTTTTCCGAACACAGTCAACCCATTGGATGCAGATGACTGGCTGCGTGACATCTCCCATGAGATGGAGTCTGCTGGTGTCGCCCAGGTCAACTATGTCACCTTTGCGACATACCTTCTGAAGGGTCCCGCATCACAGTGGTGGGCTACTCACCGTCAGACCCTACCACCTGGTACCGTCGTTACCTGGGCAGAATTCAAGATTGCTTTCCGTGCCCGCTACATTCCTTAAGCTGTTATAGCTCGGAAGAAGGCCGAGTTGCGGAGTCTCGTTCAGGGCAACAAATCTGTGGAAGTCTATCAGCGCGAGTTTCTGGACTTGTCTCGCTACGCTGAAGAGGACGTTCCCACTGATGAACGAAGGCAGGAGAAATTCCGCGAAGGGCTGCACCATGACATTCAGTTAGCCCTGCTTGTTCAAGACTACCCTGATTTCGCCACCTTGGTGAATAAAGCTATTATAGTCGAGACTGGATTGAAGAAGCACAAGGAAGCTACCAGACACACCCGTGAGGCGGGCTCATCTTCGGGCTCGTCTTCCCAGAAGCGCCGTATCTGGATCCCTCAGAGTATGTATCGTCCAGCAGCACCAGTGCACAGGCCTTCCTATGCTGCACCTTGTCTGCCTCCTCCACCGCCGAGGCAGCCTCTGCAAGCTCCAGCACCCCGAGCTCCTGCACCACGTCCTGACAATGGACTCTGTTTCAAGTGTGGCCAGCCAGGTCACCGTGCCAGAGATTGCTCTCAGAATCAGAATCAGTTGGCTCTCCCTTCTGCTGGCCGTGGGAATTCTCAGCCTCGCTACAGCAATGCCAGACCTTCTTATGGTCGTGGGCAGGCCTTCCATGTCAACATGAATGAAGACCCCGAACAACCAGCTACTGTGATGGGTACACTTCTTGTTAATTCAGTACCTGCAACTGTTTTATTTGATTCAGGAGCATCGCATTCATTCATGTCAGAACATTTTGCACTCTTGCATGACGTTAAGTGTGAAACACTACACCATCCGTTAGTTGTAAACACTCCCGCGGGTCGGTGCCAAGCCACCATATTCAGCCCCGAAGTCACTATTGTGATTGAAGAGAGAAAGTTTCAGGCCTTCCCCATAATTCTGAACAATTCCAACATTGACCTTATTCTGGGAATGGATTGGTTGAAGGCTCATTATGCCTCAATCAATTGCGCCACTAAGGTTGTACACCTCCTTCATCCATCAGATGAGTTAGTGAATTATCAAGCTCATATCACTCAGAACGCCGAGGCTCAGATTTATGCCTTGAACGCGTTGAACGCTTCTCCACTTGAGGGGATCGAGAACATCCCAGTTGTCTGTGACTTCCCAGATGTTTTTCCAGAAGAACTTCTAGGAATACCCCCTGCTAGAGCTGTCGAGTTCGTCATTAACTTGAAGCCTGGCACCACTCCTATTGCGAAGCGTCCCTACAAGATGCCTCCGCACCATCTTATCGAGCTCAAGGAAGAAATCGATAAATCCTTAAGGAGGGGTTTCATTCGTCCTAGTTCCTCTGCCTGGGGAGCACCGTCTCTTTTCGTCAAGAAGAAAGATGGTACGAATAGGTTGGTCCAAGATTACCGTCCTATCAACCAGGCAACCATTCAGAATAAATATCCGCTTCCCCGGATCAATGACTTATATGATCAACTTGCTGGATCCTCGGTGTTTTCTAAACTCAACTTGAGGTTGGGTTATCACCAGATCCGTGTCCGCGAAGAGGATATTCCAAAGACTGCATTCGTTACTCGATATGGCTCCTATGAATACACTGTCATGTCATTTGGCCTAACGAATGCTCCGGCTACGTTCTCCCGCTTAATGAATTACATATTCATGGAGTACCTCGACAAGTTCGTCGTGGTATATCTCGACGATATCCTAGTATATTCGAAGAATAAGGAAGAACATGCCGAACATCTTCGCCTTGTTCTGGAGAGGCTTCGAGAGCACAAGTTATATGCCAAGTATTCCAAATGTGAATTCTGGCTTTCTGAAGTGACTTACCTTGGACATGTGATTTCCAAGGACGGTATTGCCGTTAACCCGGAGCGAGTTCAGGCTATCCGTGACTGGACTCCTCCGAAGAATGCCAAGCAAGTCCGAAGCTTCCTCGGACTAGCCTGTTATTGTCGCCGATTCGTCGAGAACTTCTCCAAGATCGCCAAGCCCCTGACTAATCTGCTCCACAAAGGCGTTAAGTTTGAGTGGACAGACAAATGTCAGGAAAGTTTCCAGACCCTCAAGGACAAGCTTACCTCTGCTCCAGTGCTTGCTCCTCCTGATTCCCGCAAGGACTTTGTCATATACTGCGACGCCTCTCGTCAGGGATTAGGCTGTGTCCTAATGCAAGAACGAAGAGTGATTGCATATGCTTCACGTCAATTGCGTCCGCATGAAGAAAATTATCCGGTGCATGATCTTGAACTTGCTGCAGTGATCTATGCATTAAAGTTATGGCGCCATTATCTTCTTGGTAACCGGTGTGAGATTTATACCGATCACCAGAGTCTGAAATACTTGTTTACTCAACCGGATCTTAATCTCCGTCAGCAACGATGGTTGGAAACAATTACGGACTATGACTGCGGTATTTCATATACCCCGGGAAAGGCTAACGTGATGGCCGATGCCCTGAGCCGCAAGTCATATTGTAACAACCTCATGGTTAGGCGAGCTCAACCTCGTCTCTATGCAGAATTGAATCAGCTAAATCTGCGAATTGTTCCCCAAGGTTCTCTTAATAACCTTGTGGTACAGCCAGACCTTCAAAGGGCTGTTAAGGAAGCGCAAGCCAAAGATGCTGAGATTGACCTAATGAAGAAAGAGCTTCACCTTGATAAGTACCGGGATTTCTCAGTTGCTGAAGATGGAACATTATATTTCCGAGACCGCATCGTAGTACCTCGCTTCGAGCTTATGACTGACAAGGTCATGAAGGAGGCTCATGATACACCGCTGTCTATCCATCCGGGTAGCACTAAGATGTATCGCGATCTCCAACAGACGTACTGGTGGTCAAGAATGAAGCAGGACATAGCTCGATACGTTGCCGAATGTGACGTATGCCATCGTGTGAAAGCAGAACATCAGAAACCTGCTGGAATTCTTCAACCACTCCCTATTCCTCTATGGAAGTGGGATAAAGTGCAGATGGATTTCATTACTGGTCTTCCCAAGTCTCAGAAAGGTCACGACGCTATTCTTGTCGTCGTTGATCAACTTTCCAAGGTTGCTCATTTCCTACCTGTCAAGGAGACTATCACTGCTAGCCAGCTAGCAGAACTGTATATCTCCAGGATCGTTTCACTCCACGGTATTCCGAAGGAGATCAGTTCGGACCGTGGCGGTCTTTTCACGTCCAATTCTGGGAAAGTTTCCAAGAAGCTATGGGAACTCACATTACATGGATTTCAGCTTATCATCCCCAATCCCAAGGCCAAGTTGAGCGCGTTAATCAAGTGCTTGAAGACATGCTTCGAGCCTGTGTTATATCCTTCGGAAAGAAATGGGAGGAATCTCTCCCGTATGCCGAGTTCTCTTATAACAACAGCTATCAAGCCAGCTTGAAAATGGCCCCCTTCGAAGTTCTCTATGGACGTAAATGTCGAACCCCTCTGAATTGGTCAGAAACTGGGGAACGACCTCTCGTGGGACCGGACATTATTCAACATGCTGAGGAACAAGTCAGAATTGTCCGGGAGAATCTCAAAGCAGCTCAAGACCGCCAGAAGAGCAATTATGATCGCAAGCGATGGGGTCTGACTTATCAACCAGGTGATCATGCTTATCTTCGTGTCACTCCTATGAAAGGCACCCGTCGTTTCGGAATCAAGGGCAAGCTAGCTCCTCGCTATATCGGTCCCTTCCGCATCGTGGCTAGACGTGGACAGGTGGCTTATAAATTGGAGTTGCCGCCACAATTCTCTCATATTCATGATGTCTTCCACGTGTCGCAACTTCGCAAATGCTTCAAGGAATCTCCGCACCGCGCAGTGGACCACGAGATGCTTCAGTTGCAAGACGACTTATCTTATAAGGAGCATCCGATCCGCATCCTTGATGAAGCTAAACGTCGAACTCGTCAGAAGACGACCAAGTTCCTGAAAGTGCAGTGGTCGAATCACACTGAAGATGAAGCCACTTGGGAACGCGAGGATCATCTTCGGGAAGAATATCCCGACCTCTTTCCTTCTACCTCCTAAATTCTCGGGGCGAGAATTTCTTTTAGAGGAGGAGAACTTGTAACACCCCTATGTAATTGCCACTATGATCAGCTGATGATAATGCCAAGTCATGACCATTTGCAGTGCCAAGTCACTTGGGTTAATCAAAACAATTCAAACTCCATTCTGAAAATCAACTCAAATTCAAAGGTGCACAATAAAATTGCTCAAACACTGTTGCAAAAATGTTCACTAAATAGCAAATATCCCCGAAGAACTCATAAAAATATCACCAGTAATATTTGGATCAGTTAAATGACTCAAACCACATGAAACAGCACCAAATCAGCATTATTTAATTCATTTATAATTAAGTTCAAATCCAAAAGAAATCCAACTTTGCCCAAACCAGTTTTTGATGAAAGCCAACATTGCACAATAATATTTGGGTCAACTCTCACATTTTATAAAAGTGCACAAGTGGCCTAACTAATTCAAAACAGAAAATATATAAAAGAAAAATAGAAAAGGGAAACAGAAAAATAAAACGAGGCACTGTGCACTGGGCCTAAGTGCACAGTGCCCCGAAACAGCCCACCAAGCCCGCGCTACTCTCTCTCCCTCGCGCTGTCACCTTCTCTGTGGCCGCGCTGGCACGCGTCGACGAGTGGCCGACACCGCGACGCCGCGGGCGCCGCGAGGGGATAAGGCCGGCCCCGTCCATTCCCCCTGGCCTCCTCCTCATTCTCCCCTCTCTCCGCTCACTCCCCACCTCGTTCTCCCCTCCAGATCCACTGCGGCCGAACGCCTTCGCCGCTGCACCTCGCCGTCCACCGCGGCCACCATCGTCCCCGGGCCGTGCCACCGTGTCTCTCGTCTTTACCATCGTCTTCTACGCCGTCCGGTGCAAGCAGCCTGAGCCAGAGAGCACCGCAACGCCGGTTCTTCTCCACCCCTTTCTCCTCGGGCTCCGGCGATCCCCTCCGACTCCGACGACGCTTGTTGCTCCTAAGCTATCGAAGGCCTTTCGTGGCCGCTAGGTGAGCAACAGCTCCTCTCCGTTTACCTCTCCCCGCTCCAAATTGCCCGTAGGCGCCGATCCGCGTTAGCCCGAACCTGCCGCCATGGAGCTCGTCGCCGGCGAGTCTCCGGTGACCATATGGTCACAGGCGCGTGTCCATTAGCTCCGCCGCACTGCGTAGAGCACGCCTAGCTACTCCGTGCGAGCGTCTGCGCACCGCAACGCCGATTCCACTGAGCTCCCGAACGCGCCTCCGCCTTTGCTCATCGCCGGCGAAGTTTCCGGCCGAGCCCAGCCACGCACTAAACGGCGCAGTATGGCGCGTTTTCGGCGACGCCCGAGTCCCTCCGCCGCGTTTTCGGGCTCGCCGTCGTTCAGCCGCCGGCCGCCGATGTGGCAAGGTGGGGCCCACCCCCAGAGAGGCTGCCAGTGGGCCCCAGCGCCTCGGTTGACCACGTTGGACTGGTCAACGTGGTTACTGCTCACCCACAGTGGATGACATGTGGGCCCCGCTGCTGTTTAGTATAATTAAAACTAATTAGTTAAACTAAACTCCCACTGACACCCGGGGCCCACACCCCTAATTAGTTTAGTTAAGACTAGTTAATCCTCTGTTAAGGCCACTGACACTGACATGTGGGTCCCACTGGACCCACAGGTCAGATTTGACTAGGTCAGCGTCACTGTTGACTGCTGACGTCATCGCCTAGTCATGCTGACGTCATCTATCATTTTCTGAAAATAAAATAATTCCAGAAAATCATTTAAACTTTAAAAATCAATAACTTTTAAACCGTAGCTCAGATCGAAAAAGTTAAAACATGAAAGTTGCTCAGAACGACGAGACGAGTCTGATCGTGCCGTCTGATTCCATGTCGGAACCTCCTACGTAAGAGAGCTCGTAACTCCGGGCCCGATTCCGGTAGATGAATAGTGCACACACGCCGGGTAATAAATCCCGCGATAATCCTAAAAATAACTAGAATGACTTAGAGGCATATTTAGGCAACCCTGCACTGCATCATAGCATCGCACGCACTGTGTTGCATCTGTTTGCATTATATTTACTTGTTTCCTCCCCCTCTTCTCTTTTGGTAGACCCCGACGTTGCCGTAGCTCCTGAGGCAGACGCCACTCCGGAGTACGACTACGTCCCCGATGACCCTGCCCTTGCCGTCGAGCAGACAGGAAAGCACCCCCATTTTGAGCATTCCGATATCACCTATTCTCTTCCCTCTTATGCTTGCATTAGATGTTACTGCTGCTGTTACTATCCTATATCTGTTGCATAGCCTATTTACTTGTAAACTACTGTTGATACCTGCCTGTTATCCTAAACTGTTTAGATAGGATGGGTAGAGCCTGATCAGAGACCCACTTGTCCCGACTGCCCCGCTGGACTCTCAGAAGACCCGAGCAACGGGATCGAAGATCAGACCTTGGCACCGCACGTCACTTACCCTAAGATGCTCGACACTACTGGGTTACTATCGAGTGCGGAGGGTGATAACTCATCAGCACTTATGATGATAACCTGGTAGGTTAGTTAATCGGTCGTGGTAAGCGAGGGTGATTCCTCCTACACCACCCCCGATAACGACATCGTCGTGCAACTGTTCAAGTGTGGACCTCGAGGGTGATACCTCCTTCGTTCACCTTGACGAGAACATCAGGTGGGACTCCTTCGAGGGTGATTCCTCAGGGTTCCCCCTTGGTGTCAGACACACGGAGACTTTGGATACTATGACTGATTACGGAACTTTGATACTAAAGACGGGTCGGCCCTGAGGGGTACCCGCGCGAGCATGAATGCGAAGTGATGTGGTGTCAGGTTGACCTGAGAGATGCCCGCGAGATAACTACGAGGCGTGGCCGGGGATTCTTAGCCCTTGCCGCAAGTCCTCGAGACGGGGCGACGGGGTCACATCGATCGTGAGTCTCTGCTCGTTACCGCGCGCTCCTAATCCACTACGGTTTGAATATTTGATCCGAGGGGCCTCTGGCCTGATAGCACTAACCATCACGTGGGCATAGTATGGGCGTTCTGCGTCGTATACTTCAGCCGAAGCTTAAAAGACGTCAGCAACTGAGCGGCACACGCTGGGTTGGACTGGGAACGCAACCGCGCTTGTATTAAAGGGTTGCTAGGTCTGCTCACCGGTGGTGTACGCAACGTGCAGGAGCGTCCGGGGCGATGTCCCAAGACCCCTGGGGGCATAGGTTAGTCCGGCGTGCTGACCTCTCTGTTAAGTATTTGGTCGGGTTGCATCGTGTTGCTTAGCCGAGGCCGGGCATGACCCAGAAAAGTGTGTCCGGCCGGAGTTAAGCGAGCGTGGTGGGTAAGTTGGTGCACCCCTACAGGGAAGAAACTTCTATCGATAGCCTGTCCTATGGTAACGGACACTCGGAGTTGTATCCCGATCGGTACAACTAAAACATGACATGAGATGAGAACTGGGTAGTACGACTCTGGTATTGCTTTCTCGCAGGGAGTCGAGAAAGGATCTCTGGCCGAGGTTGATGACACTGCTATAATTTACATTATGTTATTCTGCCCTCTTCTAATGCTGCGAGACTGATGAAGATGCTGAAGATGCTAGTCTTCGATAGGACTAGGCTTTCCCCTCTATTCTGGCATTTCTGTAGCCCAGTCCACATATACAGCCCCCTTTGAAAATGTTGCTTATGTAGTGTAGATCCTTGCTTGCTGAGTACTTCGGATGAGTACTCACGTTTGCTTTATTTCCTTTTTTCCCCTTTATTCCTTTGTCGCATCCAGACGACGGAGCCCCGGAGCCAGATGTCCCCGTCGACGACCACTACTACTACCAGCCCGGAGAGTACTACTACTACGAGGATCCGTCTGACGACCAGGAGTAGGATCGGAGGGTCCAGGGCAGGAGGCCAACGCCTTTTCGATCGTAGTTTTTATTTTGCCCCGCCTCTGTGAAGGCTTATCCCTATGTTCTATAATATATCTGTACCTAGATATCTGACGCTTCCGCTGACACTTGTATGCCATCGAGTTATGTATTCAAGCCCTCGAGGCCCTGGCTTGTAATATTAAGCTTGTATGAATTTATTTATGTTTTAGAGTTGTGTTGTGATATCTTCAAGTGATTCCTTAGGCTTGATCGTGTGCATTTGCGTGTATGATTAGTGCACGATTAAACCGGGGTCGTCACACATCAGTCGCAAATAATCTTCTTTCTAATCACACGACCGATGGCTAGCTAATTTCTGGTTAAGTCGCCACTGGCATACGCAGCGAGCTTCTCTTGTGTGCTACTCCTACGTTCCAACATTTATAGTCCGCGGAGAGAGGCAAATGATACGCTGGAGATAAATCTGATTCTGTTTTCGGCCGAAAAGCGACAATATGGATTTCGGTGCAGCAGCTCCGTACTCCCTCCGTTTTTATTTACTCCGCGTATTAGCTTCGGTCAAAGTCAAACTTTGTAAACTTTGACAAAGTTTATAGACAAAAATATTAACATATACAATAACAAATCAACACCATTAGATTCATTATCAAATGTACTTCCCATCATATAGATTTGTTATGGTAAATATTTATATTATTTTCTATAAACTTGGTCAAACTTTAGGTAGTTTGACTTCAGTCAACTCTAATATGCGGAGTAAATAAAAATAGAGGGAGTAAATAAAATTGTCAGCCTTGAGCTGAATCATTACGGTACGTCTCTAGATGACTGGGATGAATAATTGCTTTCCTTGCTATATATGGTTTGCCCACGCCAAAACGTAATGTCCATATCACTTTTGCTAAGTCTTAGTGGACTGAGACTTCGATGATATATTCCTTTGATCTTGCATGGAGATTTATACACAATTTTTTCTTTCAGTTTTTCCTTTTTTCTTCTTATACTATATCACTTGACTGAGACTTGGTTAAGTCACAATCGACTGAGACCTAAGCACACCCTATCCATATACATTAAAGAACATTCCCGTACGTCATGCTAGAGATCTTGGTAAATACAAAGAGATCTTGGTAACTGTTTTCAAAAGTGTTCCTTTCACAGCTTAAAGAGTCAATGTCAGGAAGGAATTAGACGTGAGAACTTACATATAATATGTAAGTTTTTTCTTTCTACTAGTAGAATAATATATATGAACCGGTTTTGGTTCGACGTGGACACATATGGGTCTTGCTAGCAAAGCCCGTGCGTTGCAACGGGAGGAAAGCAAATACCACATGCCCTTAACCCAATATAATCATGAATTAAGACCCCAGTAGGTTAACATCCTTTATTTCAATGTGAAATCCCATCTATGTTGCCGCTTATCCTCCTTCGCACCCTCGCAAACGGTGTCCTTTCTGCTCACACAATCACAATGCGTTTAAATATGGTCAATCCTATGGCGTCTCTCTCGCAGCATAAGATGAGAAATCTGGTTTCTTATTCCCCTGTGAGGTTTTGCTGAGGCATGCATGCGTGGTTATAGATGGCTTCTTCCATCTCCAATCTATTTTGCTGAGGTGTTTATTTCCAATCCGAACTGACACCGGTATGAAAGAATATGCATTGTGCACTATTGATTAAGGTTGCACCATAAATAGAATTTTAAAATGGCTAATAGTAAAATACATCATATTCATATTCTGCATATTTTTTAAATCAAAATCTATATATAGCATGTTAAATTTGGAGTTAGGGTTTAAAAGATATGAATTTTTTGGAAAGCATTTGATATGGGTCGCATGTTGATTAACTCAAATGTCAGGGGGGGCTTGGCACAAAAAATGAAAGATTTTTCGGATGACTTAAACTCGTACCGCGGGTTGATTTCTAGTAACCGCATGGGGTTTTCTGCAAAAAGCGGCATTTTTTTTGGTGACTTAAACTTGGACTCTGGGTTAATTTCAGGAAATAGTAGGGACTTTCAGCAAAAGATTGTCACGGGCGGGCATGAGCACTAATTCCTTTATTAATAGGTATAGGTAGACTCGGGCATGGACCGCCCGGCCCGAAAGCCCGACATCCAGGCCAGGGTCGGGCTCAGCTTTTCCGCCCGAAGCCTGGCCCGAAAGCCAGAAAAGGACATAATCATTATTTTATTACAAATATAGGTATAATATATCACTTAAATATCCCCAAATTAATTATTTTAATTAAAAATGACATTGTTCATGTGTTTCGGGCCGGGCTCGGGCTTGAGATTTTGAGGTTGGGCTTGATAAAGCCCGGCCCGACGAATGCCCTGGTTTAGGTATAGATATAGATAGGTCTTTTATGTTTACCCCTCCGATCAGAATTAATTGACGCATTTTTAGTATTAAAGTTGCATCAATTAATTTGAATCAGAGAGAGTAGGTAATTGCCCTGCGTTGCAACATGGACAATAAATTTATCGTAGTTCACTCTTCTTTCCCCACACACCAATCTGAGTTTATCTTACCTATTAAGATACTTGTTCTTCAGAAGAAATGTGCATCATAGCATAAAATTTGCAGGAGCAAACATGTCCGGACCGCTCGGCGGACCGATACAGGCCCACGTTGGATGACTTTCGCTGTCCGGACAACGCGATCTGGACGGATATAGGCGGTTTGAGGGTCGGCGTCGGAGATGCCCTAACCTAACTCACATCACATGTGCTATTGTGCCCAACTTCAAACTTTGGTTGCCTTCTTCAGCAGTGTTGCCATCGCCAACTCCTTCTCGTCAATGGATCATGTAATCGTACGACCGTACATTCGGGTCAAACGTCCCATCAGCAAATTAAAGTTATCCAGGCAACTTAGTTTGTTTGAATATTAGAAAATAAGTAAAAATTAAGATAAAAATATTAAGGCAACATACCTTTTTAGAGGTAGATTAAGATTTATTTGCTACTTTGATACTCCCTCCATTTTTATATACAAGGTCATAAACTCAAATTACAGGTGCCAAGGTAAAATTTAATACATGTTTTGCAGCCCAGCTTTTCTTTTCGTTTACTAGGATCATTAATACACCGCATGCATGCAATAAAACTGAGTGGGGAAAGTAGCTGAGTGTTATTATGACTGCATGCATGCAAGTATTAAACAAATTACTAATATGAGGAAACAACATTAATGGTTACCTCGATTACTGTTGGTGGTCTTGTATAGATGCAAAATGTATATTTCATAGTGGCCTTGTATATGTAAATGGAGGGAGTGCTATAACTTCAACAAAGCTTATAAATATGACTTCTTGTGACTACAAATATTATAGTACACGGAAGATTAAGTTATTATGAACAAACATAATCATATATCCTATATAACTCAGTAGTGGATCCCCACTAACATATTTATCTTAACATGCAATTATGTCACCTCAACATGCAATTATGTATGGGGAAAGATCCACCACAATATAATCATGCATGCAAAAAGGCTCAAATATTTTAATTAAATTATGCTCCTTATGTTCAATAGTATTTTATGTATATAATAATCATATGTACTTTTAGTTTTAACATTTTTTATATTTAATCCAAACATTCATGTTTGTGTCATAAAATATCAGTGAAAGATATTGGAAACAACACAGCAACGCGCAGAGTATCATCTATTATACATAAGAGGGTAATCTCCACTAACTTATTTATCTCAACATGCAAGCATGTCACTTCACCACACAATTATGAATGGGTTAAGGCCCACCTCAACATACAATCCTGCATGAAAAAGACCCACCACAACATTCAACCATGCATGAAAAAATATTTTCCATTCAATTACTGTACTTATATTCAATAAATATTGTTACAACTATACATAATCAAATATAGTAGCTCAAATAAATTTTAAATTTTGATTCTCATGTTATCAATCCTAATTTTCATCAATCAATTCCAGCAGCAACGCGCGGGATATACTTAGGGCCATCTCCAGCAATTTGTGCTCCCGAAGTGGAACACAAAATTGGGCGGGGCCCTAAAATTTGGATGCATGGTTGTTATTTTATGCTATCTTGAAGAAGATCAATGCTTGAATTTTAAATGACCAACTATCTTGAAAATCTTGGATGTGTTACAACTGACAACTTGAGCAAACATCAACTTTATGCATGAACCAATGCGTATGTACATAAAAGATAAATAATATAGTTATTATAACCATTCAATATACATCTTTACAAAATGAACAGATGAGAAAAAAAACTACTATAAGTATTCAATATTGTGTTTGCCGAAATTAAATATGTATACTAATTAATAAATTTATTCAACAGGAAAAAGAAACCTACTCGGTTGATTGATGAAGTAAATTAGATAGGGGTTTGGCTTAGGCACACTTGATTGATGAAGTAATGTACTAATCGGTATGATTCACTTGCTCTCGACGGACGACTGCTTCTGGTTGGCGTCCCCGGCCATGAATCAGCAGCTCTCAGTTTTTTTACTATTTGATTGAGGGGGTTCATTGGCGTTCTTCTTTTGGCAAAACTCAGGCGGGTGCCTCGAGCGATTCGATCGACAAACTAACGACAACCTACAACGACCAGGCCCAAAACAAAGCTCCAGCCTGACCTTGCACGGTTGCACCCCCGACGCGCGCCCGTGACCCACCACCAGCACCTGCACCGGCGCCTCCTCCTCCTTGTCTCCTCGCGCACCTGTGAGCTGTTACCCATCGCTCCATTCCTGACGCATGGCGTCGTCATGATTTTTGCTCGCTCGCTCGCGTGTCAGCGTCGGGTTCATACAAATAGTTTTAGCGCGCCACTGTAGCATTTTTAGTGCGTCGGACCCAACATTGCTTTAGCAGATGCCAAAAACACGCGCCCAAAAGAACACGCAGTGTAACCCGGAGCGGCCCAGTTTTTGGACGCATGTTGGAGATGCTCTTATGGCGGCATTATTTTTGGATCCTAGATGTTTCTCTCACCACCACTGTTGGTTAGCACTACTACCATGGATTAGAAACAGTGACTGAGGGTCACAAGAGAAAGTGCATCAAATGCCACTCACCGAACCGAATTTTGGCGAGGTCCGATTAGTAGAGTAGCAAGAGCAACTCTAGCAGTGATTGACATAATAACCGTTGATATAATGATTTTGGTCAAAAAGGCCGCTGTAGTAGAGTCGCCAACTAGCCCTAATCGCCACAATTGATGGAGTGCGCTCCAAATCAAGGCCGCGAGTCGTGGGGCATTGGTTTGGAGGTCGTTCTATCTGTCGACCGCCTGGAGGGCATTTAACTATGGATCGAAGGGTACTACCTAAATCTTGTGTGCTCAAGTGCGATGTTAAAGACAAACAACAACTTTCAGCTCATGAAGAAACAAATTACACTACCGCTGAAACAAATTTAAAGAGAACATGTTTCATCTCTGATGGAGAACATGTTTTTGGTGATAAGACCAACCAGTTACACTTTACTCTC
The DNA here is from genome assembly GCA_011799875.1 of Thinopyrum elongatum. Classification (NCBI taxonomy): domain Eukaryota; kingdom Viridiplantae; phylum Streptophyta; class Magnoliopsida; order Poales; family Poaceae; genus Thinopyrum; species Thinopyrum elongatum. Next base: position 535,743,814 of record CM022302.1, read on the forward strand.
TCCGTCCGGTGAAGAGTGTACTTTTGGCTGTAAAATTTGTCTATAAAAGAGTGTATTTTTATCTTTCCAATGCACTTTAAAGTAAAAAAAATATTTTTCTCTCATCACATGGTAATCAAGACCATTAACATTCTACACATTGTCTCCTTAATTTTTACATGCACTTAGCTCATTAGGGGTTGGATAATTAAAGAGAGAGATGTTGGCTTACATCTTCTCAATGTATTTTTTACTTCACTTCATAATTTGTCCTAAAAAATTTATATGTACACTTTTCACCAGACGGAGGGAGTATGAAAGAATAGCAAGCCATCTCAACCATCAGGTGTTTCATGCGCATTTTCATAATTCGTTTCAGATCTTGTTGTGTCTTGCTATACGAATATACGAGCATCCACCACGTATGGAAACCACTCGCTTTTCCGAAGGACAGGGACAGAGGTGAGGAGCCTCCAAACGAGTTCATCCAGGTCCATCTCCTGCGCATGTTGTCACGTATGCAAATCACGGGTGGCTGGTCCTATACCAAGAGCGCCACATGAGAAACGCCAAGTCGGTACAGCTCATGCATATATACGGTAGCGCCGACTAGTCCCTCCAGCTGCCGGTTGTTGTACGTAAATGCAGGGAGTCCCGGTCGTGATTCCGTCTGCGCAGTGCCCACCGTGCCGCCGCCGCCGAGTGCCGGCCCCCGTGGCCAGAGCCCAGAGGACGACGCCGCCACCTCGTACCCCGACGCGCGCCCGAGACCCACCGCCAGCACCACCGCCGCCGCCTCCTTGTCCCATTGGCGCGCCTGTGACCCATCGCTCGATTCCGGACGCATGGCGTCGTCATGTTTTTTGCTCGCTCGCTCGCGTGTCAGCGTCAGGGGCAGGCAACGCAAGTGTCGTGGCTGCTTTCACGCGTTAACGATGGGATCCCACTGATCATCATTTACCGTTGGTTGGTCGCCTCACTCTCTTTCCGCGGTGCTCGAGATAGTAGTTCATCACATTGCCGTGTGTTTGCTTCACCACGATCGACATGCCACGGAGCACTCTGCACATCGCAGTGGAGTAAGTGGGGAGCAAATCAATCGATCGATTGTCTCGCTAATGGCGATCGCCCAGATTTCCAGTCAAGGGAGTGAAAACGGTGGTCGCCGCGCGAGCCAAAACCCATGGACCGCATTGCGGCCATGCATGCCCATGGATGCAACCCATTTATGAATCTTCAGCCCCACGTCAATAATTTATTAGAGGTACGGTTTGTTATGGCAGCATTATTTTTGGATGCTGGATGTTTCTCTCACCACCACTGTTGGTTAGTACTCCTGCCATGGATTAGAAACAGTGACTGGGGGTCACAGAGAGCAAGTGCATCACATGCCACCTCACCGAACCTAATTTTGGCGAGGTACAACTAGTAGAGCAGCAAGAGCAACTCTAGCAGCGATTGACATAATAACCGTCGATAGAATGATTTTGGTCAAAAAAGGCCGCCAATCGTCGTGCGGGTAAAAGGGACCTAGCCCAATCCCCTTCCATCGCACGCAGCCACTCCTCTCGTCTCCTTCTCTTCCTTCCGCCGCCGCCGCTTGCAGCTCCGCCTCCCCGCCTGGCAGCGGCCAGAGAAGAGCTGCTCCGCCTCCCCACCTCCCCGCCTCGCCTCCTCTTCCTCTCTTCCTCAGGGCGCCAGGAGCATGGCCTCCTTCTGGAGAAGGAGAGGCCAGGAGTGTGGTCTCGATCTGAAGAAGGGGAGCAGCCGCCGGCCGATTCCGGCCCACTCCGGCGATCCCGGCGGCCATCCAGCACCTTCCCGTGCTCTCCCATCGTTCCTCTACCATCTCCATTGCACTAATTCGACCTGCAGGTCCTCCAACATCATCCGCGACTAACCCTAGCCGCTCGGACTGCTGGTGTGCGGCGTCGCTGTGGACGCCGACGCGGCGGCCGCACCTCCGACGCCTTCCGCGTTGCCTACGGGGCATCCACCTCCTGGTACGCCCCTCTCACCTGGGCGCACCTCTGCTTGGGGTCACTGGCGCTTGTGGTTTCCCCGTGCGAGTATGTAAAAAGCTGCAGAATCTTTGGATCCGATAGTCGATTGTACAATAGCTTATCTACAGATGCGTGTGAGGGATTAGAAATTTTGCACAGGCTTGAGAATCCCTGACTACCTTGATCTAACTGAGTGTAATTTCATAGGATGGTGGCAAAAGAGGGACTCTTTGGCGACGGAGAGCTCGGGATTCATCACCCCCAACTGAATCCACCCTGCTACCACAGGTTCCCTCCTGGTCTTGCATTGCCACGAAATTTCCCATTGCCTTGCAATTTGTTTGATTCGTTGATTTTGCTATCCTATAGTCCTGAATGTGTCCCCAGCCCCAGGCAAACCAATCTCAGTGAAATCATGGAGACAAAAGATTTTGCTATGCCGATATAATTCTGTGAATTATATATTTTCTTCCTGGAGAGTAACCTGTGTAATCTTTGAAAGCAGGCTCTGCATGTTTATGGTCTCTCAGCTTCGTGCTTATGGTGCGGCTACGTGGAAGCCGGCGACAAGTGCGGACACTCTCTACTCGCCTCTAATATGTATGGCTTAACTCCCTCGAGAAAAGGAGTATTTGCAAGATCATCCAATACTGCACTTCACATTCAGTTATATGCAGAAATATATGCCATCTTTTTCAATAGTCTGCTCGCTTCTACATAAAAAGGTGTTTTGTTCTAATTTTCTTTCACTGTTTATGTTGATGGACAACAGAGCAAACTCTGTGATTTAAATAATCATAATCATTTCAAATAAACATTTTTTTTGTACCGAAGATGTGAAATAGCTGTTTGGTGGAAGTGCTCTATAGATCCTTTTTTGTCACCTTAGTGAAGAACTGTTCATTTTTGCAGCTCGGATTGATCTTGGGGCTTCTCCTGGGCCTACTTCTTGGAGTTGGCCTCCATACAGGTTCGAGATTATTTACAGAAGTCCATGGTGTACTGCATCATATCTACATGGCAACACCGGTACAGTTACAGTGTGCTGAATCATAAGAGTACTGCAACTCTGAATCTTGAAATGTTAATAGTTACGTTCTCATGATTTTCTTGCAGTTCATAGTACTTGCGAGTATACCCCTAAAAAATTAGTACTTGAGAGTATGACAATCTTTTCTTATGTTTGATTACCTCAAGGCAATCTCTTGAACTAAGCAGAGTTATGTTTCCTATGTACAGTTTGTTGCTCTCACTCAACCAATCAACGCTTTAGCTTTTGTTTTCGACGGTGTCAATTATGGAGCATCAGATTTTGCATATGCTGCTTATTCGTTGGCAAGTCCGCTAATTTTCCAGCTTATTTGTGCTCTGGCTTTCCAGCTTTCTCTTCTGACACATTCAATTGAATTATGTATCCTCAGATACTTGTGGCTGTTGTCAGCATCGCTTGCATTGTCACCCTCGCCAGTTACAGTGGTTTCATTGGAACCTGGATAGCCTTGTCCATCTACATGTGCCTCCGCATGTTTGCAGGATTATGGAGGTAGAGTGAGGAAGCACTCTCATTTCATTATATTTTCTGAATTTTTATTATTACGACAAAAACCAAACAACAAATACCCGTATTCACTAATGGCTTGTTAAAATGGGCTTTCCGGGATGAAATATGCAATATCAAACGAAGCCGTAATTGGTTATACCTCATTGCTCATTTTTGTTTAACTCTGGATCCGCTATAAATAAGAATACCTACTCCGTATTTGCTTGAGTTTTCCTTTTGTATACCTGGCGTGGCTATATTTTCTATACTGGTTACAGTTTAGGTAACCTTGATTTTTTTTTTGCAGGATTGGGACTGCTAGCGGGCCATGGGCTTTCCTTCGCAGCTGAACATGTGACGTACATTCTCGTAGATAGTATAAGGTAGGTAGAATATTTATACTTATAAGCAACTTTGGAGTAACTGAAAGTGCGTTATATCGACTAGAGGGGGGGTGAATAGGCGATTTTTACAAATTCGTTACTGAGGAATTTCAAGGTGAGGAAATTCCTAAGCCACGCACTACTTAGCAGCGGAATAAGTACTCAGATGCAAACATAACACGGTATAAGTACAGTCATCATGATGAAATGAAATAGGCACAGAGTATAGGTAGCGTGAAACACAGGATAAGCAGGCTGAAGACTAAGTGACTGAAGAAATAGGATTGAGAAAATTGAGAAAGTCTTCAGTCAAAGTCTTCAAACAGTAACGATCAAGAAAAACAATACATGAATGAGGAAATGAATGGGTTGAGGAAATAGAAACAGTAGCTCGGTGAAGACAATGATTTGGTAGACCAGTTCTAACTGCTGTGACAGTTATACGTCTGGTTGGAGCGGCTAGATATTTAAACCTGAGGACACATAGTCCTGGACACACAGTCCTCACCGTATTCTCCTTGAGCTAAGGTCACACAGACCTCGCCCAATCACTCGTGGTAAGTCTTCACAGGTGACTTCCAAACCTTCACAGACTCGGTCACTCGGCGATCCACAATTTCGTCTTGGATGCTCTAGACCATGACGCCTAACCGTCTGGAGGATGCACAGTCCTCAAAGGTAACAAGCGTCGGTTCCACACAAGAACAATTTCTTCAGTGATGCTCAATCACTTTGGCTTTGTAGGTGTTTGGGTTTTTGGGTTTTTCCTCACTTGATGATTTTCGCTCAAAGTCCTCGGAGGATGGGATGCTCTAAATGACAAGTGTCAATCTATCTCTCGGAGCAGCCAACCAGCTAGTGGTTGTAGGGGGCGGCTATTTATAGCCTAGGGAGCAGCCCGACATGATAGGACATAAATACCCTTCAATGATATGACCGTTAGGTGGGTAGGATATTTGGACAGCTGGCGCGTAGCATAGCAACGGTCGGAAATTTGTGTACCAAATTCCTTAGGGCTATCATGTTCCTCACTTGTAGGCAATCCGCACTGGCGAATTCCTAACTCCTCAGTCAGAATAAATTCCTCAGAGAACAGAAGAACTTCGTCTCTGTCACTGAAGAACTTGACTGAACTGTATGAGATTTCCAATGGCTTCACTCGAAAGGATTGGGTAGGTGTAGGATTTGAGTTGAGCATCGCTTGGAAACTTTTCCTTAGTTTTACCTTGACCCCCTTTAATAGTACGGTGTTTCCTATGACTCAAGAAGAAGAAAATGAAACTACGAAAATAAAAGTCTTCACGCTTCATAATCCTCGCATGAATATCTAGTCTTCAAGGTCTCACCAATTTCTTCACTTTCAAAGTCTTCAAGAAAACCAAAGTCTTCAACTGAAGACATTCATTTTTAGGGGTCGACTTTCATCGTAAATATCAAACTCCTCATAGACTTATAGACCTGTGTACACTCACAAACGCATTAGTCCCTTAACCTATAAGTCTTCAATACACCAAAATCACTAAGGGGCACTAGATGCATTTACAATCTCCCCCTTTTTGGTGATTGATGACAATATAGGTTAAGTTTTCAACGGGGATAAACATATGAAGTGTAAATACTGATAATGAGGAATTTGATTGCAAGATATAGAAGAACTCCCCCTGAAGATGTGCATATTTGAGGAATTTGCTTTGAATAGCAAATGCACATTGTAGAGTAATATCATGGAGATCTCCCCCTATATCTTGTAATTCATACACACATTTAACATATGATATGAAGAATTTGAAATGCATGATGAAATATGGTGACTGATGTAATTCAGCATGCGTGCATCAACATATTGAGGAAATAGCATGCCGAAAAACAGAGCAAAAGTATCAGACCACCGTAGGACTTAAGTTTACAACTCGATCCAACTAATACTTCAGAAGAACAAGAGTTGTAACTTAGCAAAAATTGCCCATATATAGAGACCCGCTTGAAGACTAACTCAATTTTCTCCCCCTTTGTCATCGAATGACCAAAAGGGACGAAAAATGAGGACTAACGCCCCTGAAGAATATCATCATGATGTCGATGGAGGAGCGCCAGCGTTGTTGGGGTCATCCGTTGAGGTAGGGCCTGCCGCGGTGTCGTTCAAGTGTTCAGCTTCATCCGTCTCGCACGATGAAGAATATGAACTGGCAACAAGCTGAGGAACTTTGACCTTCTTGAACTTCTTCGAAGGTGGCTGAGACCAGTCAAAGTCCTGTTGGAATCCCATCTCCTTGAGTTCTTTAGCACTATAAAGATTAGACAGAATAGCCCAAGTGCGGTCAAAGACTTCATACAAGTAGTAGTGATTCTTCTTCACAGTGTTTTGAGTGACTGTCATGTTCTGAAGAATTGCACCAAACTGACGCTTGACCCACTTGTGATTTCGATTAACTTTCTGATGAAGACTAAGGAGAAGTTCATGATCAGTCATCACACGCGGAGCTGTGGCTTGAGGATTATGTTCTGAAGCTTTGGCGGCAGAATCTTGTGTTGCAGAGTCATCATTGGTGGAATATGAAGTAGCTTTGCGAAACTGTCCATCCAATGGACGAGTGCCTTCATCTATAATAGCAGCCTTGCCCTTCCCATCAGATGAGGAAATAGTCCGTTTGAGGACTTCAATAGGGGGCAAATAGCTGAGATGATTTTGAAAGTCAGCCTTATAATGAATTGAAGACCTTGATCTGATGAACTTCATGATCCAGGGAGCATAAGGCTTCAACTCAAAAGGTGACAGAGCAGCATTGGCCAAAGTCCTCATGAAGAAATCGTGGTAGTTGATAGGAATACCATGAATGATATTGAACAGCAGATTCTTCATAATGCCAACAACCTCTTCGTCATCAGAGTTGTGGCCCTTGATTGGACTGAGAGTTTTGGTCAAAATGCGATAAACTGTCCTTGGCACATAGAGCAATTCCTTGACGAGGAATTTGGTCCTTGGACCTTGGCCTGGCTTCAAAGGCTTCATCAACACTTGCATCAGATGATCGGATAGTTCAGGTTCAACATAGAGTAGCCTTGCACCTTCAGTGGGAGGACTGACTGGGACGGCGTGAAGCAATTCAGAGACCGGTGCTTTGTAATGGGTATTTTCAGTCATCCAGTCTAGCACCCATGAATTCACATCTTCAACATTTCCAGTGATATGCAGTGTGGCGTAGAATTGAAGAATGAGTTCTTCATTCCAATCGCAGATGTCGGTGCAGAAGTTGAGTAACCCAGCGTCATGAAGAACACTGAGGACTGGGGTGAAGCAGGGCAGCGATTCCATATCCACATGAGGAATTTGCTCATGGTCAAAGATCTTGTCCTTATCAAACAACAGTGAGGAATAGAAGTTCATCTGGCTAGCAGTCCAGAAGCGCTTGCGACGAAGTTTAGCAGAGTCATAGGGATTGTAGTCAGTGAAGAATATGTGCTCATTGAAGAAATCTTCAGCATTGAACTTCTGCTTCTTGGAGCGAGGGTTTTGTGGCTTGGGCTGAAGATTAACAGTCAAAGTCTTCACTGCCTCTTGAGGTATAGCCACTGGAGCCACAGGCTGAGGAATTTCAGTAGCTGTATCAGCAGCAACCTTGGCCTCCATTTCTTCAGCACTAGCGGCTGGAACTTCTTCAGGAATAGATTGAAGTGAAGATTGAGGTCCATCAGAGCCCGTATGAATTTCTTCAGTTGGCACAGGGGACTGAGGAACTTGATGTAGTGGTGTTGTCAGAGGTGAATTGGGGTGATGACTTTCCCAAAAGTCATCATTCAGAATAGGAGTTGTAGACCCAATATCCACATCCTCATCTTCATCATCAATTTCCTCAATGCCTGCCTCTTCAGCTGTGAACTGAGGCATGGGCGATGATACCAGCGGAGTTGAAGTGATATTGTCCACTTCAATGTCTTCATCCAACTGCTCTGACGATGCAGCAGAAGGATTTGCTTTATCACCGTCATCAGGTATGACATATTCCCCACCAAAGGGAACAATTTCCTTTGATGGCATGCTTGATATTGGAACATCATCAATTGGGTTTTCAGTTGAGCTCGTCAAAGTCTTTACTTTCTTGGGAGCTGAAGACTCTGAAGATGCTGATGCTTTCCTTTTCTTCACCGCAGTCTTCTCTGCGGCTTTGGTCTTCTTCGCTTCTGATGCAGAAGGAAGGTGGACATCTTTCATCTGTGATGACTTTGCAGAAGGAGCAGATGAAATTGGTTGAATTTCTTCAGGCACAACTGATGCTGTTGCACTGGCTTGTTCAGATTCCTCAGGCGCAGTAGCAGATGTATCAACTGGCCTGGTTTGCTCTTCAGGCGCAACATTGGTGGTTGCCCTGGCATTTTCTTCAGAGACTGGAATTTCTTCATCAGCCCTGGTGCTTTCATTTTCTTCAACAGACTGATTTTCATCAGCAGTACTAGCATGTTCTTCAGTAGGCTGAGCAGATGTGTCAGTCTGAGGAAATTTGGGTTGCGATGAAGCTGCAACATTTGGAGTGAATCCCTTTGCCATTCTGATGAATCTGACTTTGGCACCTAGCCAATCTGCACGGTATGCGTAAAATTCATCACTGAGTGCTTTGATCTCAGCCTGCATAGTCACAAGTTCTTCAGGAGACATTTTCACAACATTGTTCTTCAGAAAACGCTCCTTCTTGTACTGAGCCTTCTTCACCTGCCTGGCCTTTTCAAATTTCCATTTCTCTTCATTAATGAAGGCTGTCAACATGTGACTTTGATCAGGAGTGAGGTTTAATTCAGGCAAAGGTGTATTTGGATCCTTGTGCCATAGATCGATGAAATCAAGGATCTTCCTTGGATCCAGCATGAGGGGCACAGCACTGCCTTTGGCACTAGCGGCCCTTTGTTGTCGATCTCTGATGATCTCAGCTAATTCTTCATCATCAGCTTCGTCTTCGCTTGACGGAACCTGAAAGGCCACCTGCTTCTTGTGAGGACTTGGCCTTGTGCCTCGTCCAGCAGTGGCCTTTTTCTTCAGCAAGGTCGGAGCTGTTGAAGACTGAGGTGGAGCCGAGGAACCTGCAGAGGCTCCAGAAGCAATTGAGATTCCAGTAGTCCTTTGGCATGTGGCAAGATGCACAGGTGCTAAGGACTTTGCAGGAGCAGCTGAGGACTTTGCAACTGAGGGAGTTGGACCTGCTTTTGAAGAAGTTGCTTGAGGATCAGGCCATGAGGGCTTTGAAGAGCTTGGCCGTGAGGGCATTGCAGCTGAGGATCTTGTCTTGACAGCTGGTTTCTTTGTCATAACCTTCTTAGGCTTGCTAGCAGAGGCCTCAGCAGCGGCAGCAGCAGACTCTTCGTTGAATTTCTTCACTGCCTCTTTAGCCACTTTGGCCAGCTTGGCTTGACGCTTAGCCCACTCCTGAGGAAATTCCTCACCTCTTCTGATGCTTGTGGGATCAGCTTCTTGGCCTGGAGCCAATGGAGGTCTTGGGCATGGAGGGTTAACAGCGAATTTCTTCATGTACTTTGGAGTCACATGTCGATACTCCCTCCATTCTCTTGCCCATCTCCTCTCAATCTTCTGAATGCGCACTTTGCGCTGATTTTTGTTCTCCTTGCCATGAGTTGCTTCATCAGGAGTACAATATTCATCATAGATGTCTTCAGGGATCTCAAAAGCAGTATTTGTCTCTGGCCTCTTTCCTCTCTTCTGAGGTCTCTTCCCATCAGCCATTTTCTTCACGTGAGGATTTTGAACAATGGATGTTTCTGAGGAAGTGTGTAATTTTTCTTTGTGGAACGCTGCAAATGAGTTAAGTTGATGAGAACCTAGAGATTCAGTAGCGGACATGTGTACCTATGAACAGAATATAGGTGCGAAGAATTTGGAGAGGTCATATGCGTTCTCAGAAGTTTTTCAAAAGTATCGAGTTTGAGGAATTTGACCAGGGGTGTCTTGAGGAATTTCACTAAGCATTCTTTGACTTAGATTCCAGAGTTGTGTAGATTGAAAATCCACACAATTGAGGAATCTTGAAGAAAAACGTTGCTTAGAGAAACAGATCAAGAACAGATGCAAGTTGGTGTTTAAGAACATGAAAGTTGGAGAATAAACACCTTTTGAAGATTTTGTGGAAATCATCAGAATCAACAAGGGTAGTACAAATAGATTTTATTTACCCTTGACGAAGAACACGACGAACTGAGAGTAGAAGTGGTGAAGCTCTTCCTCACCGGACGACCCCAACAACGCTGGCGCTCCTTCATCGACATCATGATGATATTCTTCAGGGGCGTTAGTCCTCATTTTTTGTCCCTTTTGGTCATTCGATGACAAAGGGGGAGAAATTTGAGTTAGTCTTCAAGCGGGTCTCTATATATGGGCAATTTTTCAGAACATGACAGTCACTCAAAACACTGTGAAGAAGAATCACTACTACTTGCATGAAGTCTTTGACCGCACTTGGGCTATTCTGTCTAATCTTTATAGTGCTGAAGAACTCAAGGAGATGGGATTCCAACAGGATTTTGACTGGTCTCAGCCACCTTCGAAGAAGTTCAAGAAGGTCAAAGTTCCTTAGCTTGTTGCCAGTTCATATTCTTCACCCCGGCGACGATGGAGTGTAGCGGCGGCGCTAGGTCTGAGAGCTCGAGCGAGAGGAGTAAGATCGAGCGGGGTAAATGAGATCTGAGGAGGGCGAGGGGTATTTATAGCCGTGGTGAAAAACCGCTCGTCCGAAGAAAATGGACGAACATGCCCCTGACCCTTCTCATCCTAACAACATGTGTCACCCACGTACTGTGAAGTGGAGATCGTGTTAGATCGTGGGTGAATAGATAAATCTTATCGAGGGATATGGAACAGTTTGAGTGGCAAAAGCCGAAAATTCAGATAAGAATATTTTAATGTTTCGTTCGCAAATTCTTCAGCTGTCAAGGACACAGTGAAGACTTTGAACGGGTTTCAAATAGAACGCACATGAAAAATTTGTGAACAGATTAGGTTGAGTTTAGCAGAGAGGGGGAAAGAGTCTGATCACATTCACTTAGAAGAAAATCAATTTTGAAGAATTAGCAATAAGTGAATGCTGTAGAGGACATGAAAACTCAAATATATATATAGTCAATGAAGAACACAGTCGGAAAGAGTGAAGACTTTGCAAAGTTGAAGAATATGAAAATTTGAAGAATTTGAAAATTTGAAGAATTTGTAAAATGAAGAAAAACTCAATTTTTGAAGATTTTCAACTTTTTGTGGTGGCGTGACCCACCGTATAAGAATTATGATTTCAGACGCCGCGTACAATTGTCGTAGGGCTCTGAGAATCAAATTCTTTGTTAATTTCTTCACACTTAGAGGGTTAGTCTTCATTGATTGAAGAAAAACGTTTCTTCGTGTGTTGCACATCTAAGTCATCAATTTGCATAAGTGTTAGGATATGTGTCCTTTTCAAAGGACATTCGAAGATTCTAAGATATTTAGCTCACACCGCAACTTGCTAAGTCTCTTCTCATCCAAGGGCTTGGTGAAGATATCCGCTAGCTGTTCTTCAGTCTTCACGTGATCAATAGAGATGTCGCCCTTCAACACATGATCTCGAAGAAAATGATGACGAATCTGGATGTGCTTTGTCTTTGAGTGCTGAACTGGGTTATGAGCAATCTTGATGGCACTCTCGTTGTCACAGAAGAGTGGCACATTCTTCACATTGATGCCGTAGTCCTTGAGGGTTTGCTTCATCCATAGCAATTGAGCACAGCAAGAACCAGCAGCAATGTACTCAGCTTCAGCAGTAGAGAGTGGTACGCAGTTCTGCTTGTTTGAGGACCAACATACTAAAGATCGTCCGAGGAAATGGCATGTGCCTGATGTTGACTTGCGATCCACACGATCACCAGCATAGTCAGAATCAGAATATCCAATGAGATCAAAAGCCGAGCCCTTGGGATACCATAATCCAAGTGTTGGAGTGTGAGCTAGATATCGAAGAATATGTTTCACAGCCTTATGGTGTGATTCCTTCGGTGTAGCTTGAAAACGGGCACACATGCAAACACTAAGCATAATATCTGGCCTAGATGCACATAGATACGGTAAAGAGCCAATCATGGAGCGGTATACCTTTTGATCGAAGTCTATACCATTTTCATCGGTGCATAGATGGCCATTTGAGGGCATAGGGATTTTGACGCCTTTGCATGCTTGCATACCAAATTTCCTCAGAACGTCCTTGAGGTATTTCTCTTGAGAAATGAAGATGCCATTGCGTTGTTGACGAATTTGAAGACCTAAGAAGAATTTCAATTCTCCCATCATGGACATTTGATATTCCTCACTCATCATATGAGTAAATTCGTCACTGTAACGTTGGTTAGTATAGCCAAAGATAATATCATCAACATATATTTGGCACACGAATAATTCATCATCATATGTTTTGGTGAAAAGAGTTGGGTCGAGTGAACCGGGTTTGAAGCCTTTCTTCATGAGGAATTCCTTCAGAGTATCATACCACGCCCGAGGGGCCTGCTTGAGGCCATAGAGGGCCTTATTGAGTCTGAAGACTTGATCAGGATGCTTAGGATCTTCAAAACCTGGGGGTTGAGCAACATATACTTCTTCCTCAAGCTTACCATTGACGAATGCACTTTTCACATCCATTTGATATAAGATGATATTATGATGGTTAGCATAGGCAAGCAATATGCGAATAGCCTCAAGTCTAGCAACAGGTGCAAAAGTTTCATCGAAATCAATTCCTTCAACCTGTGTGTAGCCTTGAGCTACAAGACGAGCCTTGTTCCTCACCACTAGGCCATTTTCATCTTGTTTGTTGCAGTAGATCCATTTGGTGCCGATGATATTGTGCTTGCGTGGGTCTGGTCGCTTGACAAGCTCCCACACATTGTTTAGCTCGAATTGATGTAATTCCTCTTGCATCGCTTGAATCCATTCAGGCTCCAGAAATGCCGCATCAACTTTGGTGGGCTCTATGATAGAGACAAAAGCAAAATGCCCACAAAAGTTAGACAAATGTGAAGCTTTTGAGCGAGTAAGAGGACTTGGTGCGTTGATGTCGTTGATGATTCTCTCAATCTGTACTTCATTTGCAACGCGAGGATGAGCAGGTTGACGACTTTGATTTGGCTCAGCATTTTCTTCAGAGCCATTTTCTTCAGATGCACCAGCATGATTTTCTTCACGATCTGGAATGACTTCTTCAGCAGATTCTTCGGTAGGAATAACATCCTCAGTAGCCTTTAGCTTGATGGATTCCTCAGGAGACATTTCATCTAGCACAGGAGGTAGGTGCTCTCTTTGCGAGCCATTAGTTTCATCGAACCGCACATCTACAGTTTCAACAACCTTGTTGTGATAGGTGTTGAAGACCCTGTAGGTGTGCGAGTCCTTTCCGTAACCAAGCATAAAACCTTCATGTGCTTTCGGTGCAAATTTAGAAATGTGATGGGGATCTCTAATCCAACATTTAGCACCGAAGACTTTGAAATAACTCACATTGGGTTTCTTGTCAGTGAGGAGTTCATATGAGGTCTTCTTGAAGAATTTGTGAAGATATACCCTGTTGATAATGTGGCATGCAGTATCAATTGCTTCAGGCCAGAAGCGACGAGGTGTCTTGTATTCATCAAGCATAGTGCGAGCCATCTCAACAAGAGTCCTGTTCTTGCGCTCCACGACGCCATTCTGCTGAGGAGTGTATGGGGCAGATAACTAATGAGTAATACCAAGTTCATCAAGATAGTCATCAAGACCAGTATTCTTGCACTCAGTCCCATTGTCACTACGTATATGCTTGATCTTCACACCGAAATTCGTCGAAGCCCTTGAAGAAAATCGTCTGAAGACTTCCTGCACTTCAGTTTTGTAAGTAATGACATGCACCCATGTGTAACGAGAATAATCATCAACAATGACAAAGCCATATAGAGATGTTGCATTTGTTAGTGTGGCATAATGAGTAGGACCAAAGAGATCCATATGAAGCAATTCAAAAGGACGAGAGGTAGTCATGATAGTCTTCGAGGGGTGCTTGGCTCTGGTCATCTTTCCAGCCTCACAAGCCCCACAAAGATGATCTTTGAGGAATTTGACACCCTCAATGCGAATGACGTGCTTCTTCTTCACGAGCGTGTGTAAGTTCCTCATGCCAGCATGACCCAGTCGTCGATGCCATAGCCAGCCTTCTGAAGCTTTTGCAAGTAGACAAGTGGCAGGCTGTGGTTCTGCAGAGAAATCAACAATATACAAGTCTCCTCTCCTAAAGCCTTCGAATACTTTGGAATTGTCAGATTCCATGAGCACTAAGCAGCGATATTTTCCAAAGACAACAACCATGTCAAGATCACAAAGCATTGAGACTGAAATGAGGTTGAATCCGAGGGACTCGACAAGCATGACTTTGTCCATGTGTCGATCCTTTGAGATTGCAACCCTACCTAGACCCAATACCTTGCTTTTGCCTTTGTCTGCGTAGGTGATATGCTTCAAATGTGATGGAGATAAAGGAGTGTTCATCAGTAAACTCTTGTCACAGTTATGTGATTAGTACATCCACTGTCGAGGACCCACTCAATAGCCTTGGGTAAATCATCCTGCAGATGAATTAGTGCATCTTACGAACACATATCTTCAGAGTGAAGAATATGACATCAATTTCATCTGACAGAAATTCATCAGTTAATGCAACATATGTATATATAGCAGTATGAGGACGTGAGAAATGAATGAATCATTTCTTCATGATTAGCTTGCGTTCTTTCAAGCATTTCAGGTCTCTAGAAAATTCTTCAGACGATTTAGTTCGTCTGGAGACCTGACCCTGCATAAGAGGTTAGTTCTTTTTCTTCACCACCCACATCTGGAGGGGTGGCAAAGAGTTCATCATTCTGCGAGCTCCATAAGAGAAAGGTGGCATTGAAGCCAAAGCACTTCGTTTCACAGAAGAGGGATTAGTATAGGCATATGAGTAAGCAGAGAAATTCTTCGAGGACTTATGAACATAATGATTTGAAGAATAATGCACATAATCAGAACTCTTAGATTTTCCCTGCGAAACAGAAGCGTTAGCATGATGATGATCATATCAGGACTTGGATCCACGTGAGGAATTTGATCCATAAGAGGACTTGGATCCATATGAAGACTTTGGTCCATATGAAGAATTTGATCTGGGGTTCTTATTCTTCACAGGTGGAGTCATGAGGACCTTCACCTGAAGACTTTCAAGGCACCTTTTGGGAACCTAGATTTTCTTCATAGGGGGACCATTCCTGCAGTTAGTTCCAACATATCTAGCAAATACTTCACCATTCTGATTTTTGAACAGTTTATAGTTGGAGTCAAATGACTCATCAGATGAATATGAGGATTCACAAGTAAAGCCAGATAAAGTGGATGGATCCACGGGAGGCCCCTTCGCAGCAACCCATGAGGTTTTGGGATACTGCTCAGGTTTCCAGTAGGTTCCATCAGCATTGAGTTTTCTCTCAAATGCAATACCCTCTTTCCTAGGGTTCCTGTTCAAGATCTACTTTTTGAGCACATCACAAAGAGTCTGATGCCCTTTGAGGCTTTTGTAATGCCTGTCACATACAACTCCTTCAACCCTGCATTTTCATCAGTGATACTAGTGGTATCCTCAGATGAGGAATTTGTGACCACAGAGATAGTTGAAGAATTTGCAGCAATAGAAGCATTTGAACATTCAGGTGAAGAATTAGCAGTTTCACGTTCAATGCATTTCAAGCATGGTGGAATAAATTCTTCCCGAGCGGAACTGATCTGTTGAGCAAGTAATGAATCATTTTCTTTCTGAAGATCTTCACGACTCACCCTTAGCTTTTCAAGATCTTGCTTTCTTTGAAGAAATTCATAAGAAAGCTTCTCATGATCGGCTAAGAGAGTTTCATGATGACTTTGAAGGTTGTCAAACTTAGACTGTAGTTGCTGAAGATTATCAGTCAGTGTTTGAGTTCGATCCATTTCCTCACCTAACAGGTCATCGCTTTTGTCTAGCATATTTTGAACCTTTTCCAAAGCCTTTTGTTGTTTAACAGCAATATTACCAAGTTTGGAATAGCTGGGTTTGAGGTTATCATCAGATTCATCCTCACTTGATTCAGAGGAGGGATATTTGAATACCTTGGCACCTTTTGCCATGAAGCAATAGGTGGGAGCATAGTCATCGTTGCCGTCATCAACAGTGTTGGGGAAGCCATTTTCCTCAGTGTTGAAGATGGACTTGCTGACGTAAGCAGTAGCGAGGGCTAGGCTCGCCACACCATAGTCTGACTCCTTAGATGCCTCCTCTTCCTCATGTTCCTCAGATTCAGCTTCAGAGTCCATTTCCTTGCCAATGAATGCCCGAGCCTTCTTGGAACTGCTCTTCTTGTGAGATGAAGACTTTGAAGATTTTGATGATGAGGACTTTGAAGATTTCTTCTTCTTTGAGTCATCTGAACTATCATCCTTGTATTTCTTTTTCTTTGATTCCTTTGCCCACTGAGGACAATCAATTATGTAGTGACCAGGTTTCTTGCATTTGTGGTAAGTCCTCTTTTTGTAATCATGGGATGAGGAATCTGATCTTGTGTCATCACCTTTTGAAGATTTTACAAAGCAACCACGCCTTGAGAACTTCTGGAATTTCTTCACGAGCATTGCTAGCTCCTGGCTTAGTTCTTCAGGGTCACCAAGGCTGCTATCAGAATCTTCTCCTTCAGATGAGGAAGCTGCCTTGGCCTTCAGTGCGCGTGATCTTCCATAGCTTGGCCCGTAGAGATCTCTCTTTTCTGCTAGTTGAAATTCATGAGTGTTCAGTCTCTCAAGAATATCAGCAGGATCAAGTGACTTGTAGTCACCATGTTCTTGAATCATTAGTGCCAGTGTATCAAATGAAGAATCGAGTGACCTCAGCAATTTCTTCACCACCTCATGGTCGGTGATGTTAGTGGCACCCAGTGCTTGAAGCTCGTTTGAAATGTCAGTGAGGCGATCAAAGGTTTGCTGGACATTCTCATTGTCGAGTCTTTTGAAGCGGTTGAAGAGATTGCGAAGAACGTCAACTCGAGAATCACGTTGAGTTGAGATTCCTTCATTGACCTTGGACTGCATGTCCCAGATAAGCTTTGCAGACTCCAAAGCACTCATTCTACCATACTGTCCTTTGCTCAGATGGCCACATATGATATTCTTCGCTTGAGAGTCGAGTTGCTTGAATCTCTTCACATCAGCAGCGTTCATGGAAGGAGTGACAGAGGGAACGCCATTTTCCACAACGTACCAGAGATCGTTGTCAATTGCCTCAAGATGCATGCGCATCTTATTCTTCCAGTAGGGGTAGTCCGTCCCATCAAAGGTAGGACACCCAGCCGAGACCTTGATCATGCCTGCAGTCGACATAACTAAAACTCCAGGTGGTTAAACCAAAATCACACAGAACAAGGGAGTACCTTGCTCTGATACTAATTAAAAGTGCGTTATATCGACTAGAGGGGGGTGAATAGGCAATTTTTACAAATTCGTCACTGAGGAACCTTGAAATTCCTAAGCCACACACTACTTAGCAGCGGAATAAGTACTCAGATGCAAACATAACACGGCATAAGTACAGTCATCATGATGAAATGAAATAGGCACAGAGTACAGGTAGCGTGAAACACAGGATAAGCAGGCTGAAGACTAAGTGACTGAAGAAATAGGATTGAGGAAATTGAGAAAGTCTTCAGTCAAAGTCTTCAAACAGTAACGATCAAGAAAAACAACACATGAATGAGGAAATGAATGGGTTGAGGAAATAGAACCAGTAGCTCGGTGAAGATAATGATTTGGTAGACCAGTTCCAACTGCTGTGACAGTTGTACGTCTGGTTGGAGCGGCTAGGTATTTAAACCTGAGGACACACAGTCCCGGACACACAGTCCTCACCGTATTCTCCTTGAGCTAAGGTCACACAGACCTCGCCCAATCACTCGTGGTAAGTCTTCACAGGTGACTTTCAAACCTTCACAGACTCGGTCACTCGGCGATCCACAATTTCGTCTTGGATGCTCTAGACCATGACGCCTAACCGTCTGGAGGATGCACAGTCCTCAAAGGTAACAAGCGTCGGTTCCACACAGGAACAATTTCTTCAGTGATGCTCAATCACTTTGGGTTTGTAGGTGTTTGGGTTTTTGGGGTTTTCCTCACTTGATGATTTTCGCTCAAAGTCCTCGGAGGATGGGATGCTCTAAATGACAAGTGTCAATCTATCTCTCGGAGCAGCCAACCAGCTAGTGGTTGTAGGGGGCGGCTATTTATAGCCTAGGGAGCAGCCCGACGTGATAAGACATAAATGCCCTTCAATGATATGACCGTTAGGTGGGTAGGATATTTGGACAGCTGGCGCGTAGCACAACAACGGTCGGAAATTTGTGTATCAAATTCCTCAGGGCTATCATGTTCCTCACTTGTAGGCAATCCGCACTGGTGAATTCCTAACTCCTCGGTCAGAACAAATTCCTCAGAGAACAGAAGAACTTCGTCTCTGTCACTGAAGAACTTGACTGAACTGTATGAGATTTCCAATGGCTTCACTCGAAAGGATTGGGTAGGTGTAGGATTTGAGTTGAGCATCACTTGGAAACTTTTCCTTAGTTTTACCTCGACCCCCTTTAACAGTACGGTGTTTCCTATGACTCAAGAAAAAGAAAATGAAACTACGAAAACAAAAGTCTTCACGCTTCATAATCCTCGCATGAATATCTAGTCTTCAAGGTCTCACCAATTTCTTCACTTTCAAAGTCTTCAAGAAAACCAAAGTCTTCAACTGAAGACATTCATTTTTAGGGGTCGACTTTCATCGTAAATATCAAACTCCTCATAGACTTATAGACCTGTGTACGCTCACAAACGCATTAGTCCCTTAACCTATAAGTCTTCAATACACCAAAATCACTAAGGGGCACTAGATGCACTTACAGTAACCCTGTAACTTGTATGCCATATACAACTTTGGAGTTCAGACTAAGATTTGGTGCGTCAGTATATGAAATCTACTATAAATCAAAAGCCAATATAAAGGTATGCTCCACCTTGATTGTCGCTACTATATTCCACTCCTATATTGACCAGGGGAAGTTGTATATTATGCCAAATTTTCCTTCAATTTACTATTGTGTTTAGAGTGTACGTATCGAACGAACCAATTCCTTCAGTTATATCAGTACATATTAAAACGAAAAGGTGTATATGAACATAAGCATTCATACGAACTAAAATTGTTTGGCATCCATTCCTTTCCTGCGGGTCATTCATCATCTCATCTCACAACACTCATGCCACATAACCTGGCGAGCTCACGCCTTACTCAGTTCTATGTACCAGCTATGTAGATTTATTCACCGAACTGAGATGATGTTTGTGCTCAGTTTGATGCTGCTTGCTCTATTTTGACCATGCTTGCTGCAATAATCAATCTATTTGATATGAGACCTATCTATTCTTTGTTGATGTTTGGTTACAAATCCTGGAGCTATTCTTTTTGTATTGAGAATATTACCTTTTATCACCTTATTTGGCTGCAGTTCATCTTTGCCATTAGTTGTGTTAGTAAACTAAACTGAGAATGTTTGTTAACTTTTTATGGCTTGGGATCTTGCAGCTGCGGCGGCTCGCTGTGTGTGTGGTGAGGGTTACTTCTCCTGGTGCAGTAATACCATTTTGGAGTGTCCCTTGTTTGCAACTATATTTATCTACAGCCTCTGCTAACAGGGCTCTGGTTCAGAGAAAAATCCAAGGGACAAACAAAGTAAGATGCAAATAAAATTATCCACTTGGCTATGATTTTCGTACTGATGTGATTTGGCCTGCTAGATTAACTACTTTCTGTATGCTCAGTTTTGCGTCTCATGTGCTGTTTAGACGCTGAGGGCCGTTCTTCAATATGTAGGCTCGGATGCACGTTTGTTGGTAGATCAGTTTAAGTTGCTTTTATTGAACCAAAAGTTAATGTTGTTGGCCTTGCCAGACTGTCAGCCCTAAAAGAGGCCGTTCAGCCTCGAAGGAGAGGGGAACTGATGGATGCCAGGGAAAGAAACTAGGTGAAGCTCTGATGCTTGATCGAGTAAGCATCCTCTTCTTATCACTCTACTTTGTCGGTTGTCCACTGAAATGGTATGATCAGAATATTCCTCGAATTTGCTCCATGACATCTTGCTTGCCATGTGGTCACCTTACCTCAAAATTGACATATTAATCAATGAACTACCGTTTAGGCAAGGGTTTATAGTCCCAGTAAACTATAAAACCAAATAATTGTTCCAAAATTTCGAATTTACCTTTGCACATGTAGAAGAGCATCATAGATTGTTTAGACTTGGTGTTAACAAAAAAATGATAGTAGTATGGTCAGACCTATTTTCCCCACCTGCTTATTCATTTGAGTACATTTGATTGCACTTTTGGGACATTATTACCATTTTTTACTTTTTACTTTGTTCAGACGCCGGTTCTTATTTGGTTTAGAGGTATGCTACTCCAAACATATGTTCATTTTGGGTTTAGATTTTGTAGATTGAACTAATGCGATACAAAAATTATCCATCACCCCAAAGGTTCTTCCCTGTTGGTTTCGGGATTAGTATTTTGATCTCTGTTTGAAAAAGGACAAACAAGAACAGACTCACTAACACCCTCGGGTTCCTCCCTGTTGGTTTCAACATCAGTATTTTGATCTCTGTTTGAAAACTATTAGAAAAGGACAGATAAGAACACACTCATTGACACCCTCTGATATCTTTTTAATTATGAACTCAGTACCAGTTAGCTGAACTTTATCGCATAGATTTCTAATGGTTTAATATGTAGTTATTTTTCGTAATTTGAGTTGACTAGCTCTATGAATATAGAACAGAAATAATTGTCTGCTATTCACTTAAGGTTCATATACTTTGTGATTTTCAGCTAGAACGACTTCTTAAGTATCCACATCTATTGGGCAGCTTGAGAATTCAGTTTTTTTCGTATGACACCAGACTGGGTACAACTAATATGGCGCCATCTTTGCTTCAGTCTATGTACTTCGCCTTTTGGCCACTGTAGCAAGTCAAAGTAGTAGATGTCTAATGATCAAATGATTATTATTTTGCATAATGATCAAATGATTCCTCCACTAAACGCAACGAGTGCATGCTTGTAGTTGTTGCATAAGGACGAAAAATAACATGGCCCGCTGCCGTCCTGCTGCAAATCCCCCCCGCGCCATGTTTTTGTATACACCATGCATGGAGCACATAGCTGCACATGGACTGATTAGCAAACACTTGTTGTTGTGTGATGATAAAATCACCAATTAGTTAATTTTGTATTTGACTTTGCTTGTTCAATTGTTATCAGTGTTTTCAAATTTGGCACCATTTCTATCTCATAATTAATTGGAATCCCTTCATGCAGGAACCAGATGCTCCCAAAGTTCTTCTGGTTGAGTCGTTTACTTACTAGCAATGACATTCACAATGGGAAGCCTTTATAGCAGGCTACTTTGATTGATTCCCAAACTATGGCTTAGTTACAAATGTTTTTGGTGGTGATGTTTCATACACCAGTCCAGTGTTGCCACCCAATGATGAGTTGTATGAAGCACTTTGAAATGCTTTGAAGAAAGTCTTTTAGGTGGCGGTTCTACTGCTGCTACTCCTGTGACAGCCAAGGCGTAGGTTGCAGCTCGCAGAATTTTAAGGAGGAAAGGAAGACATGATTTCTTCTTGGTGAGGTGAGTTGTTTCCCTCATATACAAATTGCAGCGATGACAGACACTCACTGTGCTTGTTTGTTCATGTAGAAAGTCATCTGTTTTCAGTAGTAGAAACATTTTGATTAACCTAGCTGAATTTTGTGGCTCAGTAGCCGTCTCCTGTATGTAGGCATGTTTAGATCTTTTGTAGAATCAGATTGTTAATATTTCCTTAGAAGTAAAAAAGGTTACCTTTTCCATTACTTGTTTACTTCTAAGGAAATATTACTTCCCAAACTGTTCATTACCTATTGTATCTACAGAGTTTGTCTTAGCGTAGCGTGCATTGGAACCATAGTTACAGAGTTTGGCTTAGCGTGCTTTAGAACAGTAGCTGCAGAGTTTGACCTCTCTGTTCTTATTTCTCTATATACTTGACACATACCTGCCTCCAACGTGTCCATGTGATTCCGATGAATTTGCTATATCTAATTTTTGAGTTTTTCATTGTCTTCTAATTGTTGCATGCATTTTTCTAATATACCATTCTCTCTCATCCAAATAACTGTGGGGATTGGTAGTCACCAGTGTTTATAAGGTGGGCGGCAAGGCGTGCTAACAGCGCCTTGCATGCCCGCTTTAGGAGCTCAGGAGCTTAGACGTCTACCTTAGGCGCTTAGGCGTCAGAGCGATTGGTGCTCACCTTAGGTCGCCTTACTGCCTTAAAAATCATGGTAGTCACACACTCATGACACATTACCTTTGAAGCTTGTGTATGTGAATGTATAAGTACACTTAGTGATCTGCATTGGTAAGTACTAATTGAACTGAATATCTTGATCACAAGATATATCTTTGTTGGCCGGCTTGGTTTAAGAACCCATTAGCTGGTTTATACTCCCGTCATCCCAAAATAAGTGTCGCTGATTTAGTACAACTTTACTAAATCAACGACACTTATTTTGGGACGGAGGGAGTAAAATATTTGTCCGCTTATTTCTTTGTTTTTTTTTGTTTTGTTTTCAATCGTATGTGGCATAGATGTGCAGTTCAAAGGCGATGTGCAGTTCAAAGGCAGGGCTGTGTCAAAGATGTGAATCAAATAATTATGCCGATCGGTGCATGTTTTTGTTGCTCTTAGTGTTTTCGTTATGATGATTTTGCTATCTCAGCGATCCGTGTTTGACAATCTGTTACCTTTTACGGGCAGTGCATGTGGAAGTGTACTATGCAAGCATTATGGGACAATGACACACTACTTATTTGTACATTCACACACTCTGAAGACCACAATTAGACGAAGAAGATGCCTAAATAAACTGTGAGGTTGCCTATATATAAGTGTTTCTGTAAACCGATATAAGCCATTCTACTATCTGTACTACTATCTGTAATGCAATCCACATTGCATTATATTTCCAGCTACATCTCCTACTAACATTCCTTCTAACTGGCTTCTTGCACCATTGGCGCAACCGGGTCATCTAGTCACCATAATTGATGGAGTGCGCTCCAAATAAAGCTCGCGAGTCGTGGGGCATTGGTTTGGAGAGCATTCTATCCGTCGACCGCCTACGAGGGAGTGAAGTTTCACCTCCGCATGGCTCATTTCCTCTCCCCGCCAATGGACATGGACGACCAAATGCCCATGGCACTGGGAAGCGTGGCAATTAATGGCGGTTGCTCGCGTGCGAACTGCCCGCGGCCATTCCCACCACTCGAGTTGTGTTTCCGCCGCCAGCGGCTATAAAAAGGTCGCGGCGTCCTGCCTAGCTCATATCCGCACCGCCCACAACCTTCACTTTTCTCTTTGCCGTCCACATGCTCAACTTCCCTCCTCGTCACCCACAACTACCACTTTCCTCCCTGTCACTCTCGAAGGAGGAGAGGCGACCACCCTCCTTGCCTAGGAGGAGTGGGATCGTCAACATTGCTCCAAATTACACTAAGCATTTTCAGTGCTAATTTAATTCTTAGTATAATTTCAAGCATCGCCACATCCGGAATGGATATCTTGACGTCTTAATCGTCGTCATCGGTATCGTCCTTGTCCTCGCCCTCGTGCTCATGGTCCAGTTAAATATGCCAAGGATGACTGATAATGGATGGTATCTAGCCTTTAGGAGATGGCTGATAATGAATGGAATCTATCCTTTAGGAGATGGCTTAAGTGTGATCAAATGATCTAATTAAATAGACCGAGGATCATGCTGATGAACAGCACCCTGACCTAGAAGGGTGATGATATGCCCGGATGGTATGGAGGAAAAAATGGCACGTTTATTGTGAAATATGTATACAAATACAACCATCTCTCTGATGTTGGCCCTTAGAGATAATTCACGCACTTAGGGTATTTCTAACCGATCCCTAAAAATAGTAGAGTATCGGGTGGAGTAAACCCTTAGTGGAGTATATTTACGACACTAAGTTTTGGCCGGACCTAGCCGATCCCCTAAATATAACGGAGTAAGTTTGCATTTGTAACCATTTGTATTACTTTATGCATCACGGAAGGAGAGAGAGAACATGGTTTTGTATTGCTTGTGGGCGGGTCACGCCGCTATGGGCAACCCCAGCAATTTTCTGACTAAGGTCTACTCTCACAATGCTTAATATACTAAAGTCGACCACAAGGGCCTTATGGACGGGCTTATTTCCACATTGGAGAAGCCCTAAGCTCTTTTGCCGCTGCCATGTTTTCTGCTGGCTCGTATTGTGCACCTTCTCATGATTCTTTGGTTTTAGTTGCAGCACTGCTTGCAATAACTCACGAAAGCTTATTTTTAGAATAACCTCATGAAAGCTTATGCTTGCCGTTGCCACAGGAACGTGAGAAAAAAGAGCGAGAAGAGCTAGAGAAGAAGCTCGAAGAGGAGCGGAAGAAAGCAGAGGAGGCTCAGATGAAGGTAGCCATGGAACAGCAGCAGAAAGAGCTGGAGCGGTACCAGGAGCTGGAGAGGCTTCAGAAGGAGAGGGAGGAAGCCATGAAGCAGAAGCAAATGGAGGAGCAGCAGCAGAAGCAGAACCAGATTAAGCTGCTGGGCCAGAACAAGTCGCGACCAAAGCTGTCGTTCTCTTTTGGGATGAAGTAGATCAGTCTATTGCCAGGGGAAATTAGCGCCGTAGTTTGCATTTGTAACCATTTGTCTGAAACCGATGATTGCTGGTAAGTCAGTCGCGCGAACAATCGTGTTGTGTTAAAAGCTGTTTTTATCATCTGCTGTTGTAAGCTAGATGCTATTTTCCGACTGCCCTGTTTTCGTGCTGTGTTATCTTGCTGCTCCGACGCAAGCGCAAGATGTTGATTGGTTGCAGTGAAAAAACATCCTGTCTAAATATGAAAATGTTGGTAGAGCAGAGAAGGCTGGCCAGTGGACATGAACTAGGGCTGTAGTAGTGTGTGGAAACCCAACAAGCATGTACTATGTACGTACTACTCGGAGGGCACTAAGGGGATTCTAGGTTCACCTTGTTTATCACCTTCTCCTTGTGATGAATCATAGTTAAGAAATGAAGCTTCTACAAAGAAGATCTATTCGACTCCCATGACAAGCAGACATGCCAAACAAATACAACAAGAAAGGTGGTGAATGCAATCTTGGATGATCATAATTCAAGTATCCATGAGAATTATATACTACCTAAGTCTCGTGTGATATCCATGAGAATTATATACTATTTTCTCCATCCCGAATTAGTTGTCTTAGGTTTATGATGTATCTACACCTATTTTTGTGTTAGATACGTCTGTGTTTAAACAAATCCCTAATTTAGGACGGAGGTAATACCTAACAAGTCTTATGTGCTCAAGTACGATGACAAAGTCATACGGCAACTTTCAGCTCTTGAAGAAACAAATTCTATTATGCCGATGAAACAAATTTAAAGAGAACATGTTTCATATCTGATGGAAAACATGTTTTTTTTAGAGAAAAGTATGTTTTTGGTCCCTCAAGTTCACTAAAAGTCTATATATAGTCCCTCAACAATTTTGGGGCGACATTTGGTCCCTCATGTTCCAAAACCGGGCAATTTTCGTCCAAAATCGGAATTGAAGGGGAAAACAGGCCACGTGTCAGCGGTTTTCTTTCCTCACCTACCCACCCCCCTTCTTCCCCTACGGATTCCACCTCCTCCAGCGCAGCCGCCAGAGCCCCTGTCCGTTCGTTGCTTCCCAGTCATGCGCGCCATCGAAGGGGGTCGAGCAAGGGAGCCTGGCAGCTGGCCGCGACACCCGTGTTCGGGGGGAAAGGCTTCTGGCGGCAGAGGCAGAGTGGGAGGCCATGGGTAAGCGCGGAACGGGCTCGCAGGGGCGGCCAGGGAGATGGCCGTTCGGATGCATGAGGACGAAGGGGACCGGCCTGACTCCAACAGGCTCGTGTTGGTGCTTCCCGCCTACGCCGACGTCTCCAGGCACTCGGGGCCTGCTGCGAGGTGCACGTGTTTGCGGTCCGTGGTGGTTTCGACGAGCTCGTGAATGCCTCCACGACCGACACGGCAGCAGCGCACTTCCTGCAGCAGCTCTAGCCCGACCAGCGCGCCCCCCTGCCCAAGATGTACGCCAAGTGCCGCAGGTCGAGCGACGCGTGTAGGGTGTTCGACCATATGCCCGTGAGGCACCATAGATCCAACCGGCGGTCACTGCCGTCCACACCGGCCGGCGGCGGGTGGAGGAGAGGGAGCTCGACAACTGCGGCCATAGGGAGGCTCGATCCACGGCGGAGCATGGCGTATGTGGTGGAGGAAGTGCTCCTGCGCGCCGTGGAGGCAGTGTAGAGGACTGTGAGAAGGGGCACCGGATCCAGCGACCCCAGGAGACGGCCACGACAGTAGAGGAGGTACTTCACAGCCGGATCTAGCGGATGACCGAGGAGGGAGGCGGTGGGGACGACCGCCGGCCGACGGACCGGCCGTCGGTCAAGGCGGCGGCGAGACGGTCGAGACAGAGAGAGAGGGGCAGAGAGGAAGGCGTCGGGAAGAGAGATGTGACGAGGGAAGAGAGATCGGCCATCAGTTTGACCAAACAGCCCGTCCTTCGTGGCGCGAGGAGAGGCAAAACCGCTTCCACGTGGCCTGTTTCCCCCTCAACTCTGGTTTTGGACGAAAATTGCCTGGTTTTGGGACATGAGGGACCAAATGTCATCCAAAAATTGTTAAGGGACCATATATAGACTTTTGGTGAACTTGAGGGACCAAAAACATACTTTTTTTTTTATAAGACCAACCAGTTACACCTTACAAAAGAATAGCAAGAGCATCTTCAATGCTGACTCGCAAATTTATTCCGGCATCTGTCTGCGGACAGGGGAGGCCATCCAGCCGAAGCTGCATACATTCAAAACATCTGGTTAAACATTTGGCTAAATGAACCTACTAAAAGCAAACATTTGGTTAAGTGAACCTACTAAAAACACTAAGCAAGGGTACTCAGCACATCGACATGGCCTTCCGCCGTATCTAAGCAAGGCTACTAAGCACGCCTTGCCATGGCGGAAGCCAACCTTCCTCTAAATGATACGAGCACCTTCCGTCAAATGAACGCCTAACTTAGAGCATCTATAGTCGAACTTGGCAAATTCGATCTCTCAAACGCCCGCGGACGCGCTCGGGCGCGTCCACAGACAGTGACCGGTCATACCTCAAAAAACGCATTACACATCCGAATATCTCAAATTAGAAACCTCAAATCCATATTATTACATGCAACGTAAAACCTAATCTACGCGGAGCTCGTCCGGTTCCGCTCCCCGCTCGCCCGGCTCCACCCTGGCCATGTCCGGCGGTCGGCTGCGCTCCTCGGAGTGTTGGGCCGGTCGCCGGCAAGGTAGAGTAGAGCATGGGACATGAGCTGGCTCACGGGACTCAAGGCCCCGCCGTCTCCCATGCCCTAGTCTTCCTCATCGGAGACCGGAACCCGAACTGTGCCGATGGACGTCAGATCGATGATGGATCCGTCTGGGGATGAGCCGCCGACATCCACCACGATGTGGTTGTGGCGCCCGGACTGATGCGCCATACGGGACGCCGAAGAACGCAACTCCGCCTCGCCGACGTCCGCCGCCGCCTCCCACGCCCGGTGCCTTGCACGGCGGGCACGCCGTGCCATGGCCTCGTCGGACAAGGCCCTTGGTGCGTCCCGATGCTCGGCGCGTCACCGGAGGGGTTGCGCATCCGCCAGCGCGTTCGGACGCCAGACGGACCGCACGGCCTCCGGCGAGGCAGCTATGGCCGGCCTAACGCCGGATCCATGCCCCATTTGGGCGGACGCAATGGATTCCCGACGGATGGAGTCCGAGCGCAGCCGTCCACGGGCCTCCTCCCGGGCGCGGCGGAGCGCAAGCCGGACGGCCATCTCCTCCTCGGGGCTGCGCGGGATGAGCTCGGGGTCGACGGATCTGGAGGTGAAGGACTCGGATCCGCTTCCCGCCATGTCGGAGAAGGCCGGAAGGAGCCGGAGACGAGCTTGGGTGGTGGAGGGGGAGTGGAGGGGAGGGGAGTGAAGTGGTTAGGGTTTGGTCCGACGAGCGGATGGGTAGGAATTTATGTGGGGTCGGGTAGGCCAGCGTGGGCCTGGTCCGACGTGACGGGCGTGCCCGGGCGCCCTCATATCCAGCCCAAATATCCGCCCCATATTTGGACTGGATATGGGGAGTGCCGGTCAGTCCGGGCGTTTGAAGACCGTTTGAGGGGGCCGTCTGGGCCAAAAAATCGTGAGCGGACGGCCCGCCCGCCCGGGCGTATGAGACGGGTTTGAGGGGTCCGAGATGCTCTTACTTAATAAAAATATTAATTAGCATCTTCCCACAAATGCAAATATACCATTCAGTACTATCTTCCGCCAACGGGCGCCCTCGTATCCAGCCCAAATATCCGCCCCATATTTGGACTGGATATGAGGAGTGCCGGTCAGCCCGGACGTTTGAAGACCGTTTGAGGGGGCCGTCTGGGCCAAAAAATCATGAGCGGACGGCCCACCCGGGCATATGAGACGGTTTGAGGGGTCCGAGATGCTCTTACTTAAAAAATATTAATTAGCATCTTCCCACAAATGCAAATATACCATTCAGTACTATCTTCCGCCAACATGTTAGCTATCCGCTGCAATTAGCACATTACATTCCGCTAAATACTATACTAGCCATCATGCAGGGTAGAAAGGGTACGCGGCGGCTTTTTGTTGAGCATGCCTCCAAACGAGTCCATCCAGGCCCATCTCCTGCACTGCACATGTTGTAACAGGAACAGCGTGCACTGAATCACGGATGGCCGGGCGGTCCTATACCAAGAGCGGCACATGAGAAACGCCAACAGCTGGTAGCGTAGCGCCGACTAGTCCTCTCCACCTCCTGTTCTCGGTCGGAGTTAAATGCAGCGAGTGTCGGTGGTGTGATTCCGTCTCCGCCGCCGAGTGCCGACCCGGAAAGCGAAACCGCGTGGACCGGCCTCTGCGGCCAGAGCCCAGAAGACGACGCCGCCACCTCGCACCCCGACGCGCGCCCGTGACCCACCACCAGCACCACCGCCGCCGCCTCCTTGTCCCCTTGGCGCTCCATTCCGGCCGCATGGCGTCGTCATGATTTTTGCTCGCTCGCTCGCTCGCGTGTCAGCGTCAGGGTCATGCAAGTGCCATGGCTGCTTTCACGCGTTAACGATGGATCCACATCCACTAATCATCATTATCCTTGTCTGGTGTTCGGTTCACCATAGCAGTGCTCCGAGATAGTAGTTCATCACATTGCCGTGTGTTCGGTTCACCACGATCGGCATGCCACGGAGCACTCTGCACGTCGTAGTGGAGTAGGTGGCGAGCAAAAAGATTACCATGCCATTTATCTACCAGTAGTATTAGTTTTGCTAGTGGCGACCGCCCAGATTTGCGGTCACGGCGAGCTTTTAACTCGTGAAAACGGTGGTCGCCGCGCGAGCCAAAACCGATGGACCGCATGAGGCCATGCATGCCCCCATGGAAAGGAATGCATGGGACGATGACCTTGGGCCAACCCATTTATGAATCTTCAGCCCCACGTCAATAATTTATTAGAGGTAGTACGATGGTTATGGCAGCATTATTTTTGGATGCTGGATGTTTCTCTCACGACCACTGTTGGGTAGTACTCCTGCCATGGATTAGAAACAGGGACTGAGGGTCACCAGAGCAAGTGCATCAAATGCCACTCACCAAACCGAATTTTGGCGAGGTACAACTAGTATAATAGCAAGGGCAACTCTAGCAGAGCTGGCATATCGAGCCGATTTCGGCATAATAACCATCGATATGATTATCGATGATTTTGGTCGAAAAGACCGCTCTAGCAAAGTCACTTTCCGGCCCTGATCGTCATAATTTATGGAGTGCGATCCAAATCAAGTCCGCGAGTAATGGGGCATTGGTTTGGAGTGTGTTCTATCCACCAATCGTTCGCGAGGGAGTGAAGTTTCACTTCCCTTAGCGTGCTGCCATGTGGCTCATTTTCTCTCCCTACCAATGGCACACATGACTAGACGTCCATGGCACCGTGAAGCGTGCCAATTAATGGGGTTGCATGTGTGCCAACTGCCCATGGCCATTCCTGCCACCCGCATCGTTTTTCCGCTGCCCACCACTCGTTGCTATGAAAAGGTCGCCGCGTTCTACCTAGCTCGTATCTGCACCGCCCACAACCTCCACCTTCCTCTCCGCCACCCACAACCTCAACTTCCCTCCTCATCGCCCACAACCACCACTTTGTGCTCGCTGCTCTGGAAGGAGAGGTGGCCACCCTCATTGCCTAAGAAGAGTGGGATCGTCAACATTGCTCCAAATTATACTATGCATTTTCAGTGGATGTCTGGCTTAATTATTAGTATAACTTCGCCGCCGCCGGAATCGGTATCCCTATGCCCTAATTGTCGTCGTCCTCGTTGGCGTGCTCATGGTCGTCCTTGCCCTTGTCCTCGTGGTCTTCCTCGCCCTCACCGCATTCGCGCTCGATGGCCTTGACCTCGCCGCCTCGACCGTACTCGGATGCGTATGACCTTTGGACCATTGTTGTTGGTTAACCGTAGAATAAGTATGTAGCTAATGACATATGGGTCCCGTATGTAAGAAATCATGAAGACTCGGCTATGACGGTTCTGAAATGCAACTTCCTCAGGAAAGTAACCAGATTCTGGGTCTGTTACCCCATCTTATGATAAAAGGGTAGCTATTTTACATTATGCTGATGATGCCATCTTATTTATGCAATATGACATTGAAATGGTTAGGAACATGAAACTACTACTATATTTGTTTGAACAAATGTTTGTTTTGAAGATAATTTTTTGAAAGTGAGGTAATTATGGTAATGGATGATGATAAACAAAGTCGGAGATATGTTGAGATGCTGACTTATTAAATTGGAGCCTGGCCTATCAAATATCCAGGTGTCCCAATCAGTGGAAATAGATTGCATGTGGTGTACCGGGTGCCAACTAAAGAATGCATGCATAGACCTCTACATTGCTGGAAAGCTAGGACCCTATCCCTAGGTGGTAGGGTAACAAGGATCAATGCATGTTTAACCAGCATGCCAGTTTACTATTTCTCCATGTACATGTTGGAAATATGCCCTAGAGGCAATAATATTGTATTATTATATTCTCATATTCATAATTAAGGGTTTAAATTCCATGCTATAACTGTTATGATCCTGGAATGTGTGTTTCAGTGGAAAACTCATATGCACGTTTGGAATGATAAACCGTAAAATAAGATTCCTACTCTCACCTCTAAGACTAGCTCAAGTGTTGTTGGTGATCATGTTTTCTGGATCTTAAGATATCGTTAAGTGTAACGTTAGTCCTAAAACATTATTGAGGGTATGACGTTAGAAGAGCGATCATATTGAATCGACCCAAACTTGTTTGTTATACTTTGAGATGATATTGTGACAAGTCAATTATTATAACACGGAGTGTTAGCATGTGTTTTAGTTCCTTAGACCATGAGAGCATCATAGTCACTTCTTACCATACGATGAGCTTTGAGGTTGCTCAAACGTCATCTGTACTAGGTGATCATAGCGACAACTTACAGTTTCATCGAAAAGTTTGACAAGGAACTCGATAGCTCGAGAGTGGAATTTGCTCCTCCGATGATGGAGAGATATTCTTAGGGTCCTCTCGATGTGACAACATCAACCATCGTATGGCCAGACACAGATGACTACGTGACGGGGATGCCGGTCGCCGGAATATGTCAACAAGAAAGAAGAACAAAAACCGGTAATGAGGAGACCGATATAGTGAGCTTGTGTATGACTCAAGAGGATACCGATACATCTCACCTCGGGTTTTTTAAAGTATCGTGAAGCAAAGGAACATCACATGATAACCAAATGTTCACTCGAATATCATTCGTGTAATCATAGGGATCGATATGGACGTCCACAGTTCCGCTATCGGTGATTGAACGAAGAGGTTTCGTTCATGTCTATGGTTTACCAAACCTACAGGGTCACAAGGTTAAGATAATCATGATCTATTGAGTGTAAGTAGGACGAGAGTATCGAGGATTTATTTGTGAAATAGTTTCGTTAATATTCAGAATAGTTTTGAGAGGAACCGGAAGCATTTTGGGGTCACCGGAAGGGTTTCAGAGTTTATCGGGCAATACCGTGTACTCCTGATAATTAATACTCCCTCTATCCCGAAATAAGTGACTCAAATTTATACCAACTTTGTATTAAAGTTAGCACAAAGTTGAGTCACTTATTTTGAGACGAAGGGAGTATATAGGTGGAAAATGTTTTCGATGATGTTAAATTATATATAAAAGGCCCTAGTAATTGTTAGAGGGCATTTATAATTAATTAAATACCAACGAGCCTTAAAAGGCCTAGAGGTGCACTACTAGGAGAAAGC
This sequence comes from Thinopyrum elongatum, assembly GCA_011799875.1. Classification (NCBI taxonomy): domain Eukaryota; kingdom Viridiplantae; phylum Streptophyta; class Magnoliopsida; order Poales; family Poaceae; genus Thinopyrum; species Thinopyrum elongatum. The sequence goes on from CM022302.1 coordinate 535,776,335, forward strand.
CTATAGATAGAATCCTAGCAGTAGCACGGGAACGAGTGAGGCGCTACTGCTAATTAGTAGTAGCGAGGTACACGAACAGGCGCTACAGGTAGCAAAGTAGCAGTAGCGCGGGCCGGCCGTGCCACGCTATTGCTAAGTGGTCCCATCGCTACCGACCGGGGCTGCCAATAGTAGTAGCGTCGGGCAGAAAACCGCGCTACTACTATTGATGTAGCAGTAGAGCGTATCTGTTTCCACCGCTACCGCTATGTGTGTATGGTGCCAGCAGGTGGGCCCCACTTAGCAGCAGTGATGGGCCACCAACACACGCTACTGCTATGGAGATTAGCAGTAGCGCTGTTAGCAATCTCACGCTACTACTATGCGTAGCAGCCACCTTTTCCCCACCCTCCCTCTCCCTCCTCTACCTGCCTCACTTAGTTCTTCCTTCTCCTACCTCTCTTCTCTCCCCATTAATGCCCCCATCCACCATCTCCTCCATTAATGACCTCTATTTCTAGCTAGCTTCTTCCTGACTTTATTTGTCTCTGCCTCCTTCCCTTTCCCCACTCCTACACTACAAAAAAAAGACACATCCGTGACATTTTGGCCCGAACGATTTTTTTTCTGTCATGCTTATGACACTTCTATGCCGATAATTGTGACAAAACCACGTATCATCATAGATGTGGTGGGCTTCTACTTCTATGACAAAAAATCATGACAAAGAATGGGCTTTTCGTCCTGGGCGGGCCGAGCACGCACCTGCATGACATTCTTTGGGCGTCCATGACAGAAAAAATCGTGGTAGAAGCGAGGGCGAGGAAAATTTCGGGGAGTTTCCGGTTACGATGGGTGGTCGGGGCCGAGCGATGCACGAAGGTTTGCGCGTTTCTCTCGTACACGTACGCGCGTGTATGCGAGGCATTGGGCTCTAACTGAACCCGAGCGTGGCATTCGCTTACTGAACCCGAGCGATTGCACTAGCTACGTTACTGAACCCGAGCGATCGATCCCTTGGATGTTAACTGAATCCGAGCGATTCCTTCGCTACTGCTGCTAACTGAAGCCGATCGGACCATGCTGCTGCCTCTTGATGAACAGTGACCATTGTTGGGGGTTGGATGAACAGGACCCCGTGGTAGTAGAGGCTGTTGCCACTGGATGAACAGGACCCCGATCGAGGAGGCCGCCACACCCGAGCCGGTTGGGGGTGGATGAACAGAACCCCATGGAGGGCTGGTTGAACAGTAGCCGGTGAAGGCCGGATGAACAGTAGCCCGTGGATGAAGAGTACCAGGTGGAGGCAGGAGGAAGACGCAGTGGATGAACAGTAGCAGGTGGAGGCTGGAGGAAGTCGACGGTGGATTAACAGTAGCCCCGTGGAGGCTGGAGCGAGGCAGTAGATGGTGGATGAACAGTAGCCCGTGGAGTCCCGTTTTCCGGTACGCCACACCCCTCCCGATGAACAGGACCCCATTTCGACCGTAGGCGCTCCAACACAAGTCCATTTCCTCCGTTTTGCGCTATGACACACCCCTCCCGATCAACAGCACCCGTTTCGACCGTAGGAGCTCGAACACAAGTCCGTTTCCTCCGTTCTGCGGTACGCCAGACCCTTCCCGATGAACATGACCCCGTTTCGACCGTACGCGGTCGAACAGAAGGCCGTTTCCTCCGTTCTGCGGTACGCCAGACCTCGTTTCGGCTGTTCTGTCCAAGCTGGTAGGCTCCCGATGAACACGACGCATTCTGTTGCCTCCCGATGAACACGACGCAGTTTCTCCGTTACGACCCAGCTGGTTGGCTACCGATGAATAAGACGCCATTGCTGCCGTCCGTTGCCTCTCCATGTACACGAACCCTGGCCGTACGTATGCACGAGTAGGCGTTCGAGACCCGCCCGTATGTATGTATGTGGCCGTATTTCTTAGCATGTGGCTGTATGTACGTGTACACGGTTTAGAAGGGACTGCCTGAACTGCTACGTCGGGGGCTCTACTACTACACGTGCCGCTGCTTGCTTGGCCACGATTCATCGTTGCAGAGAGACCGATCGACCAGTATGTACGTACACGTTCGTGACCAGACAGACAACGCTAAGTATGCTTCGACCGGGTAGGTCCCAGCCGTCAGGGAGGATAAGGAGGCACTCCCTTGCGTGCGAAGATATATGTGGTGGGTCCCAGCTGTCAGGGGGAGGAATCATCTTTTTTGCGCGTAATAAGGAGGAACTTCCTTGCGTGCGAAGATGTAGCTGGTGGGTCGAGCTGTCAGCCTCACCGTGTACAATCGTCTTTCGATGGCTGTCGTTCGTTGACAACGTTGACCACGCCGCACGGAGAGCACCAAGGCGGTGGATGACGGCGAGGCCTGGTAAGGGAACGATGCCGAGCCGAGGAAGACGAGGCAGTGGATGCCCACGCTGAGGGGAGTACGAGGGTTCACTGGTTCCGCTGTGGTGTGAGGCTGCCGTCACCGGAGAATAACACGGGGTGTGGGTGAGTAGAGGGAAGGCCTGGCCGGCAGTGGGATTAGGGTGGGGTGGTGAGTCCTACGCGGTAGCACTGCCACCCACGGGAGGCAGGAGCAGGCGGTCCCGTCGGCGCTGGTTTGGGCGGCTGGACCAAGAAGATCAGAGGTTGAAGAAGCAGCACGGCTATTGGATTAACATCTAATGGTCCAGCTGCTAGAATCATTTGTTGACTAAGTTAACAAAGCCCTGCATACGCGTCAGCTTAGTAGGCCCACAAGTCAGCGTAATAAGGAGGCACTTGCTTGTGTGGGTCCCTACTGTCAGCCTCTCCACTAACATCCTCTTTCGATGGCTGTCGTTTGTTGATCATGTTGACCATGCCGCGCCGAGAGCACCAACGCGGTGGATGACGGTGAGGCCCAGGAAGGGAATGACCCGGAGCCGGCGAAGCCACAACAGTGGATGCCCACGCTGAGGGGAGTACGAGGGCTGACTGGTCGGTTGCGGGGTGATGCTACCGTCACCGGAAAATAACAGGAGGTGCGGGTGGGTAAAGGGATGGCCTAGCCAGCGGTGGGAGTAGGGTGGGCCGGTGAGGCCTGCGTGGCAGTAAATCCGGTCACGGAAGGAAGGAGCAGGCAGTCTCGCCGTCGCTGGTTTGAGCGGCTGGAGCAGGAAGAGCAGAGATTGAAGAAGCACGACGGACGTTGGATGGACATCCAACAGTCACTGCTCTCCTGTGTTGACTAAGTTGACATGGCCTTGAATGCGCGTCAACCTTTTTTTAGGAAAGCGTACGCGTAAACCTTTTTTTAGGAAAGCGTACGCGTCAACCTATAGTAGGCGCACAAGTCAGCCTCAAATCTGTGAAAAACATCATACGGCCCATCTGCCATTATTTCTAATAATTTACAACCCATTTGCTAATTCTTAAGGATTTTTTTGGAGCCCATATTCTTTTTGTTAGCATTACAGCCCATATTGTGGCCTCGGTTAAAAAATTCTACGAAATTTTGCATATTTCGGTGCGGTCCGAACTGTTTTTAATCCCGAAAATTCGATTCACATTCAAACTAATTTGAAAAATAAATTTATATCAATATAAAATCCAAATAATTGTCCATGCATAAAAATCAATGAAATTTAAAATCTCGAAATGAAAGAAAAAAATTTGAAACTAATTGCTTGTTTAATGTGTTTTAAAAATGTACATCTCATTTCTCATTATTGATAGCCCATTTTCTGGGCAAGCCAAATGAAATTCTCCTCGTCTTAAAAGATTTGCAGCCCAGCAGGGCTGACAAAAGTAAGTAGGCCTCGGTTGGGTATTCTGCAAAAGAAAAAAAACTAGGCTAGCCATTTTCAAAAAGAAAAAAATTACTGGACTGGTCTTGTGATAAACATAAAATAAAAGGCTGGCTAGAGTGCCCCGTACAGCCCAGTTGACACCCTGCTTCTGACTCAAAAACAAAAAGAACTGGACGAGCTGCTGGGTCCCTGGTGTCAGCCGCTCATTGTGCAATTCTCTCGTTTATTGACTACGTTGACAATGGCATGGGACCCAGATGTCAGAAATCCATTAGGAGGAACCATTTTTTGCCTTGAAATAAGGAGGCACTTGCTTGCGTACTGCCATGACCCTGGTGGGTCCCTGCTGTCATTCTCTTCACGTACAATCATCTCCTGATTGTGTACGCGTCAACCTAGTAGGCCCACAAGTCAGCCTCTAAATCCGTGGCGGACAAATACAACCCATTTAAAAAAATAACAGCCCATTCCATACGTTCAAATGGAAAGTTCAACATTCAGAGCAAAGTAACAGATCTGATCCAGATATAGAGTACTGAACTTCCATGTTGATAACCATCATAGCCAAGTTAACTATCTACTCCCACTAATACTCTAGTAGTGTACAAGTACTAACTTACTCTTAACTAACTAGACGATGCCGGCCGCCATCTGCGGTACGCGCTACACGGCGGCACCGACGTCCTCCTCCTCGCCTCGGACTTGCCAGAGGTGCGATAGGGCATGTTGCTCGCGTGCGTTGGCCCTTTCCATGCCGGCGTGGTCCACCGAAGCTTCGGCTTCTAAGCGGGAAACCCACTTGACGAGCTGGTAGTAAAATTCGGCGTCGCGAACGCGTGCGTGCCCGACAGCCTTCAGGGCTATTTGCCGGGCGCCGGCCTCCACGTAGTCGACCCAGTTGCGGGCGCTCAGCTCGCGACTCGGAGCATCGGTGCGCTGCTGCTCCATGCCCCGCTGGCGGCGCAAATCGGCAATACGCTGCTCCTCCACCAGGCGGTCACGCTCCAACAAGTCCTCATACTTCGCATTGCCATCTAAAGACCGATAGAATGCCTCCTCCCTCCGTCTGCCTTCCGGTGAAAAACCGAATGCTAGTTCCGGCGGTGACCGCCTCCGGCGTTGCCTATTGCGGACGGGCGGGGGTATGACGGACGTGGCGAGAGTGAGGGCAAGTGGCGAGCGACGTCGGGCCGGTGGGGGCTTATGAGGATAGGGCGAGTTGGGTGATGGTGCCAGGCATGGCTTAGCGCGCTAGCTTGCCATGGAAAACTAGAAAAACTGAAATTATGACTGTGCCGTCCCATCCCGTCCCGTCAGTGGTGCGTCCCGTCCGTGCTGGGTCGCACATCGGCATGACGGTCAAATGAGTGCGCTCGATTCATCCAGATGAGGTACGTGCGTGATCCGCTGGTTATTCGCGTAGGATCGAGTCGGTCGGATAGTGTAGGTGTAGGATCGCAATAGCTGATGAACGCTCGCTGGGAGATAAGGCATTTGCGAATGTTTTTGCTGGCAGTTTCTTCAGATTCATATGGCATTTTCTTCAGAACAGCATGTCAATTTCTTCAGAGGTAGGCATTTTTATTCAGAAAACTGTCACCGTCGGATCTTGCGTCGCAACAAAAACTACCAAGAGCGTATTAGTTGGCTAGCTAGTGATCGATCAGTAACCTGTAAACATTGAGCGAACAGAAATAAGGAACTGCTAGTAACTTGTAAACACTGAGCACACAGAAATAAGGATCATGCTGTGCACAGTAGTAAGAGCCTATCCGTTCGAAATGTTCACACGAGACTCACAGGCCTGGCATTGTAATATGTTCACATTAGTAGCCCAAATTCATAACCAACTAGTACGATTCCCATACATAAGATCAACATGTTAATGCATCTCAATGATTCATAGATCATATACAAATATGTAGCACCAAAAGCAAAGATCTAGAAAAAACATATGTTCTTGCTACTAACATGGATGCTTCTCTGGGCCAACATTCAGTACAGAGTGAAAGACAAATTTGTTTGTGAAGTCTACATTTCCTCTTGCAAACGTAAGTGGTTTCATCAACAGCTGGAACCATGAGAATGAACCACACATGATGGAGGAACATCCACTGCAATATGATTTGGTCTTCTCTCGATCACATGGCGAGACTATTTTCGGAATACAAACTTTAACTTAGGCAAAATGATGCCCATTGTATAATCAGACCAAAGCAATGAAGCACCTAGTGTTGGCCAATAAATAGTACAATACTACTTTTGTGCAGTCCATGAAGTGACTATCCAATCTTTCTATGTCTATTTTCAAATGGCACTGCATGCAGTGACTATACTATTCTCTTGTGCAGTTCCACCAAAATTGAGGTCACTTTGTTTGTTTGCCAAATAGCAACGGGCAGACATCTGTTTGCCAAATTTTCGGTTTAAACACGTCTCTGCTAGTCGTTTCCGCTTAGCATCTGTCATGTTTTGCACTGCACAATTTGATACTGTCATGTTTTGCACTGGATAATTTCGTACTGAATTGATTTGCTGGTACAGAGCAGAAATATAGCGCCTATTCTTCATCAGACCAAGGATATCCATGTTCGCAGTGATGGAAGAAGTGAATTCGATACAACCGAAATTGAGTATCCAATCATTGAATCATGTCCTACACCTCCAATGTAGGTCCACCCTGCCAATAAATTCACAAGCAAACCACTAATATTACTATCTAATGACAGTACAAAAAGAGTAGCAAGATAGTAGCAAACAATGTACCTTCGTAATGAACAGCTCATAGTGCCATCGATTGGATATAACGGTTTGGAAGAAAACATGCTCATAATGTTGAACCATTTGGACTTTTTGTGCAGTTCCACTAAAATCGAGCATCCCTGTTGACGCAGATATTGAAAGTGTGATTACTATAAAAGTGGTACTAGTTGAAGCATAGACTCACAAATATAAGCATTCCAATTTCTTAATGGGAAAAGGTAGCAAGACTGTTTCTAACCACCTGTTTGAAGGAATAAATAAGGCAACAACGGCTGATGTCAGGAAGGCATACACAGTATTTTCTGAAAGATTGAGCCATTCCTGACCTTTCTGCTTCTTTTAAGCATATTTTGTGCAGTTCAACTAAAATAAAATGCCATCACCACCTTGATAATTCAGTTACACTGTACAAAAAGAAATGACTTACCATTACATCATGATGTCAAGTATGTAATCGACAGGCATTAGAGACAAACATGCAGACCTCCTCCGATAACATAATAAACATTAATTTTAACAAAGGTGTGACTAGCTTTACCGGAATAATTTGACTGAACTCTACACCCTCTGTTCCTTAATATAAGACGTTTTCGCAGTTCAATTTAAAGTACCCAAACGTCTAGTATTTAGAAAAACAGGGAGTAGTTTTCTTGAGCACATATCTGGGAAAGCTTGCCACACCTTATATATGTCCATACGCTAATGCAACACCATTCGAATAGTACAAATAGACACTAATCCAGTGGCTAGTGCAACAGTAGAGTAGTTTTTTTATTATGGGGTACAATACAATTGTTTTACTGAACAGATTTTCTTTAAGCTAGCACTGGAAGATTTCTATAAGCATTAACTATACAAAATGTAAAGGTAACAAGTTTCAGCGTTGGTATACTAGCTGTGCAATAGCATTAAACCAAATACAAAAGTCTGAAGGTAACTAGCATTATTAACTAATGACAGTATAAACAAAAATTGTAAACCATGTACCTTCAAGGTAAATATCATTTCGAACTCAAGGGGACCTAAAATTTGCTATCCCAATCTTGATAATCGATCAAACATAAAAACTTGATCAAACGAATCAAGAAAACAGCCGGAGGAGGAGGTGCCCACTCTTGACCTTTCCTCTTCTCTTCATAATTTTTTGTGCAGTTTAACCAAAATAAAATGACATCAGCGCCTTGGCATTTTGGTGACACTGTACAAGAAAAATTGACTTATCTCATGAAAGTGGGGTATGTAATCTATAAGCATTAACAGTGCAAAAATCTGAAGGTAGTAACAAGTTTCATCATTAGTATACTGGCTGTGCAACAACATTAGAATGCCTTAGCTGAAAAATCTTTAATACATCCACAATCAACAGCTAACCCTGAAATAATCCAGTGACATTAAATGGCATTGCTTAAATTTATCGGTGGCATTAGACTGAGTGCGGCATTAGTTAAATGTGGCATCACTTTAGCAGTAGCATTGCTTGACTTTGCCGGTGGCGTTATACTAACAGCAAAAAAGTGGCAATAAGAGCATGGGAGGCCCATTCGGATAGTGGGTGCACTAGTACGATGTACCTCCACGGACGCATAGAGTGGTGAGGGAGGTATGGTTGCCCAGAGCAACAAATATCCATGCAGCATATGTGGATTACGTCCCATTTTTGTTCTCTTTAGCCACCTTTTTCCTATGTGAGGACAACAAACCAATCGACCTGGTCATTCTCTATTGCGTTATCATGCCTTTCTACCCTGTTTCAACCAAGAGACACGAGACTCGTTCCTTAGCTACTGATTTTCCCCTTTTCAACCTAGATGCGGGTTCGATACCTAGTCTCTTCGACAATACTTTCTCCCTTCCTTTCCTTATTCAACCCAGACATGGATTAGTCTGCATGAAGTAGGGTTTCCTTTAATAGTGCAAATTAAGGTTTTCGTCTGCGTGACCAGCAGAGTAGAGGATATCAAATTGCAGAGATGGTGGAGTGGAGAAAGATCTACATGCAACGACGTGGCAGATGGGGCAATAGAATAAGGGTATGGTTTGAAAAGAGGTAGCATACCTGAGGGTCGGTGGGAAGTGGCTTCGATTGTGGTCGTCGTCCTCCGCACACACTACGGCAGCGAGCTTGGGCCCGGAGGCCATCCCGCGTGGGCGCTAGGTCTGAGAGGACGTCCTTGTCGTCAGTGTGTGACCTCGCTCGCCGACGATGAGTGCGTCAATGCTGCACGCCCTTTTCTTCCCCGGCGGATGGGATCCTGGCGGATCTGTGACCACCGGTGAGGAGGGAGAGAGAGGGGCCACCGCCATATTTTTTAGATCTAGAGAGAGGGTGATAGTGTGAGAAGCAAGTGGCAGCCCTTAGCAAGCAAGCGCTGAAGCTCCAGCCTACATAGTATCTTTTTTGATACTAGTACTAGAGGTGGAGTAGTGGTAGAGTAGTTTATATTTTCTCTGCATACAGTACCAATTAGTTGTGCTTCAAAACTGAACGTCACGCCATTAAAAAAATAAAGTCGAGAAATAATGCGGCACCTCGGGCCAACGCGGCCAGATCGCATTTTGCAAGAGAAATGACACACCATGTTTCGTTGACATGTGGTCCTGTTCCAACATGTCAGTGAGACGACGGCGAGTCCTTTTGTACAATTTCCGAACGGATGTCTATGTAGGCCGGGGCGCCTCTTCTTGTATCGTGGCAACCGTCCACCGCCTCTTCGCCTTTCCCTCTCGATTTGGAACTGCTGTCGCACGCTCTTCCTCCCTCCATTTGCCTTCACCCTTCCTTCTACCATTGTTTGATCGTCTTCTCCATGGAGGGAATAGGCCGGAAACAACCCCGTTATTCTTGCCCTGATCTGAAAGATGACGTGGTGGAGGAACTCATTGATCGGTGCGACGTCATCACCTCGGCTAGCATGGCAGGTTCGTTCAAGACCATTCTCGACTCAACAACTAACATCATTACAAAGAACCCAAGGGTTCAGGAGCGGTTTGATCTCCCCTATCTTCTTCGCCATGACCCTGCTCGCTGGCGCGGGGACGACGGAAGCCTCACCTTGTGCAAGTTGATGCCGCTTGATAATGATACGTGTGATGTTAAGATGCCATCGCTTAAGGGTAAGGCCTGGGCAGGCGCAAATGGAGATTGGGTTGTTTATATTAGGTACAACTGTGAGTGGGAACTTGTGAATGTGTACACTCGTCACCGGGTTCCACTTCCAAAAATCTCAGAGTGCCCTAAGGCTGAGCACACAGATGATCTACGTACGTTCAAATACGATCATGGTGACTGTCGTCTAAAGAAGATAGCAATTTGTCGAGTTCCCAATCGCTCTTGGGATTACACGAACTATCATGTTGTTGCTATCTTCGACAAGCTTGTTGCCGTCCTTACTTCCACGCCTTGATGGATATTGCTCAAAAATCAATTTTTGTACACGGATGTGTACTGTGATGCAATTCAATACGAGCGTCTTGTGTTTGCTGCCACCACTCGTGGCACTGTTTTTGCATGGAATCCTTATTGTTTCGGTACGTTTGTCTTTCACCATAATTAGAATTGTTTCATCCACGTGCATGCGAGTTAGTATCCCCGTACTAATTAACCTTCTTTTGTTTCCAAGGTCCTGTGAACATTCCACCACCTACACTTGAAAAAATTTATAACCAAGGGGGAGATTATGATGGTGATGATCACGAGCATGAGGACGAGCAGGACCTACATACTCAGTGGCGCCTGGCAACTTGTTCTGATGGATCACCTCTTCTTGTATGTATACAGGGCACTGCTGATGTTACTAAGGAAGCATGTGTTGTCTCCCATGGACGCACTCTCCGGACCTATTCCAACATCCGTTGCAGGGTATTCGGGATGGATACTAGTGTGCTAGCGCCAGCACCTTCTGCCTGGTTCCGTATTGATAGTCTTGGAGAAAACTCGCTCTTGCTTGGACAAAACTATCCAATGATGGTGAAAGGCGATCTAGCTGCTGTTGGTACAACGTTACTACCATTTATGAGAAGCAACTGTATCTATACCTCGGACATTGCTATGGTTCCCTACCCTGGCTATGACAATATGCGTCCTGATATAGGCCGCTTCAGCCTGGATGATGAGTCCTGCGTTGGTCTCGATATTGACAATAGCTGGCCCTTCCCATAGGCTTACTTATGGTTCAAAGAAAGCGTTTCCAACGCCGATGATTGGTTGAGCTAAAGTTCATTTCATTGCTTGTTATTTGTTGTGTGATAAAAACTTTAGTATTTACTAGAATGTTTTGTTGGAAATAATCTATAATCCAACATGTATCCTCGTTGTCGTTGTGTGTTGATGACTTGTTGTATGTAATGAATGGTACATTTGCATATGCATGTGATAAACTCAATTTATGAATTGTTTTCGAGTCACTTCTTGGAGTGTGAGTACCGTAGTACTATAGCCAACATCCGGTTATATGAAGTTACCACATCACATAGAGCCAACCTAATAGTATGCTAGTATAATAGTTAGTCCTAGTAGTAGTATACCATCAACTAGAGCTAGGTGTCGCACGGAGGCCGAGAAATATGGTGATAGCGTGAGGTGGGCTTGTACGTATGATGTAGGCACAGGGCTTGCCGTGTTTCCTACTCCTCTGGTCTAAATGTGGAGAAGATTTGGTCGAGTTCTTCCTCCTTTTGCCAACATGTGGGACATCCAGCATCCAGGCCGTGTCATGCAAGACAATGGAGTGCTAGTTGAAGCCACGTGATGTGCATCTTGGGTTAAACTGTAAATAGAATCTTACTCTTGGGTAACTCCAAAAGCGGCCCCCGAAGATCTTTATTAGATTTGTTTTTCATCACCAGCACGTCGAGGTGAAAGATGTGCAGGTTCAGTGGGTCATCTTGCATTTTCACTGACATGTGGGACGGCATGTGAGCAAACAGACGATGGGCACACTCCGCGCGTCTGCTGGCTAGCTGAGAAGAGAGAGAGGAGGGCTGAGCACGGACTCCAGGAAATTTCGTGACAATGTGAGTAGTACTGGTGGTGTACCGTACTCCTGGAGAGATAATGTGTTCGCTCTACGTAACCAACACCTCGATATATTGGGGTGGCATGGGCCATAACTAGCATTCACGTCTAGCAGTGCGGCACACACCACCCACACGAGTCCCATCTGACACCAGTTTTCTTGGAGTCCGTGCTACAACTATCTCTTCTCCCTCCTGTTTTCTCTAACTCAGCCGTCGCGTGGTGGGCGGGTTGGGGGTTTGCCGATAGTCGGTTTGCTCAACTGCGGTCCCACTTGTAAGTGAAAATGCAACACATCACACATTCCCCCTTGAGCGGCATGCCGGACCAACCGTGTGGGGGTGCGACGCGAACACGGAAAGCTTTTCCTTTTGAGAACTTTTAACTTGTAAAATTTGGTTCTGCTCCTTGGCACGACCGATAGATAGAAATAACGATTTTCCCTAGAGTAATGAGAAGTTTGATTCTGACGCCGTTCATGCATGGTACAATACGTATGAAAATTATGAAGTTGATGCGAAAGGTAAGATAATTACTAGTACAATATACTACTACATGGAATTGATGGAAATATAAGGATACATACGGATCCATCAACGACATCCTCACGCCCTAGTGCGCCGGGTCACCAACCGACATGTGAGGAGCAGCGGCATTGGCGACGAGCTCAACGTGCTTCTGAACAATGCCGTCCAAGGTTGCCCTGCGGTCCAAGAAGGCCAGCGTCCTATCGTCCTCCTCTTGCACATAGTAGTCCTTGTGGACGATTAGATTGTAGACGTGGGTGATTATGTCGATGGTGTCTTGCTACACCAGGCGCTGCACGGCGAGCGCGACCTCGAGGTGGACATTCTCCGGCGCGACGGCAGGCAGTCGCAGGGCCACCAGTGCGTCGAAGAGGTTGTCAGCATAGAGGCCGTTGAGGGTGGCGGGCATCGCAGAGCCTGGGCACGTGGACTGGAGGCGTACGTCAAGGTCGTCCACGAGCTTCTTGACGACGGTGAACTTGTCGAGGAAGCCGATGAGGACCTCGTCGAACAAGAAGACGAAGCTGTCGTCCAAGACGCCTCTCGCCCTGGCGGCCTCAAGCACGACCTGGAGACGTTCCGGTGCCGGGCCGCAGGCCAGCATCGTGGACCATCTAGCACAGCCGGCTCATGCTCGCGCTCATCGCCTCCATGGGTCTATCTTCTAGTCAACTGATCATGCGATTGGAGTGATCACTCTTGCCCTTGGTTAGGGTGTGTAGGTGCGTAGGCTTTCTTAGATTGGACTAGCGGGGAGCCTTTATATGAGAAGTGCAGACTGTGTTGCATTCACGTGTGTGTTGGCCATCTACTCCTTGGCCCTCCCTCCGTGCCGGTGTAGTGTAGTAGTCATCTCACCGAGACCAAGTTGGGGCAGAACGAGAGAACTTTGATGTTTAGTACTAGTATTTTGTAATTAATGTCATTGCATGCAGAGAATTGAGCACTGCATGTTGTGCTAAGTAGTCTCAAGTCATTGAATGCATACGAACCCCACGTCTCCTATTGGCTGATTTCTTTTTTCGTGGCAAAAAACAGGGAATGAGGTGGGTAGTTAATGCACCGCGCCTTAAAGTTTTGGGATTACTTGGTTTTCGTCACGTGACTAATGCACCAGTATGGAGGGAGTACAATAGTAGTCTGATTGATGAGATTTCAGATTTGAGCCATCTACCGGAAGGGGGAGTGTATAATATCATTGGGAACTACATTCAAAACCAAATAAAACAATACTCCGTGTATTTATTTACAGAGGGAGTAGTATATTTTTTGTGACATGCATTACTAGATATTGCTAGTCAAATACTAAATCCAGATGGAGGTGGTAGTACTACTAAATCCGGACGGTGGTGCTAGTACTAGTAGTACTACCTATGTAGTAGTACTGTACTACCCGTTGGTCAAATTATTACGTGTTGCTCCTCACAGTGAAGTGACAAGACCCTGCGTCGGATATGACACCTGAGTGTAGGCGCCGTGTTCGGCATACCAAAGTCAGCCTCACCGTGTGCAGTCACTATCATCATGGCTGTAGAGCTAGCCTGCTTAACTAGCCGTGTTTGACATAATTTCCCGTGCGTTGCCAAGAGTAATAATAAATATTGTACTCAAGTAATAGGTATATCGTTGCCGCACCTATGCACGTGAACATTTATCGTAACATAGTACCTCGTGCTGGATAGTCGTAATATTACAAGTTTCAAATTGATATTACAAATGCTAGGAGTAATGCTGCACCTACGAAGAGGGAATTATTAGGAAGTTTACGTAAGAACTTTCGTTACTTTAGGTGGATATAGCATTATCGTACAAACTAAAATCCACCGCCCTGACAAGTCACTAATGGGCAAATAATTTTTTGAGTCTCTGGCGACTTGATGTTTCAAAAACAAATTCAGCTTCTGCGAAGCATTTGTCGTTTAGGCTTAGACGCTTGAGGTGATCAGCACGCCATTCATTGTTGCGCCAGAGAACGCCAAACCTCATTACCTCGAGCACACTTGCCTTCAGAACAAAGAACCTGGCCAATTTAATCTCAGATGTGCTGCCTCGGTAGTCGATCAAATCAATTTTTGTAAGATGGAGCTCAAGGCATTCGATGAGATTGTTATAGTGCAGCACATTTTTCACTTTCGGGTCTTTTTTTATCTGCAAAAGGAGAGAACATATTAGAGCAGCTGGCTGTATAAGATTGCCATGTCATCAAGAGGTACCAATATCATTCGCTCATACGATAGGGTTGGCTCTAAGGCTAGTGATATTTTTTCACTCTCTCTCTCTCTTTCTCTTTCCTCTCATTTATCTAGGAGCACGTGAAGAGCTTGGGCATTTGTTGCCTTCCACTATGTGGCTGCTGCCATATTTCTCAAAAGTATGCCACATACAATACGCATCGATGTCAAATCAAAAGATTTTGGCACCGCTCTAGCAATGTGAGAGAGTTGGCACCGCTGTGCACACAGACCCACATGTAAAACAAATCAATCAAACCAACTACACCAGCCTCTCCCTCTCCCAAACAAGTGTTTGTTATTGCCTTAGTCCTCTCCCTCTCCCACACAAGTGTTTTTTCATTGCGTGAGTTAATTTGGCACCGGAGCAAAGTAGGTGATCCAAATTGGGGCACCAGGTGAGCAATGGAGGGCATCGATGCCAAATGCATCAGAAGTGAATTTGGCACGTGTTTTGGCCTACATAGTGGAGGGCCGTTATAGCCCACTATTGTACCGTAGTAGTATTTAGTGTAAATTTTTTACCATACATTTACCTAAGAAAATGCCAATGCATGTCACCAAAAATTATACCATTTGAAATTATGTTCAAATACGAATCCAACGATATAATTTTTTAGTGACATGCATTAACATTTTGTCAGTTAAATCTAAGATCAAATTTTGATACTACAAAATACGTACGAAGAGTAAACTAGGACGGAGGTAGTACTTGCTCTTGGGCTAACCATAGAGTTACTAGTCTAAGTTACTTGCCACTATGACTAGCCTAGGCTACTAGTACAACAAAAAAACGATGCAGGTGATCACGTGAGAAAAAATACTAAAAACATTTCTTTTGGTGCAGTGCGTAGATGCAGTTTTGAACACTACACTTGTCATCGTAATTTGGGAAAATTACAAAAAAATTGAGCTGCGTTGTGATTACCGTTTACTAATCGGAAAGAAGTTTCACCTCGATGAGTAGCTTCTCCGTGCACGGAAAGCATGTAAGGAATCGAACAACTTGATCCAGATTGGGGCCGATAGATTTTATTGCCAAGATCTTCACTGTACGCACAGACTGGGTCAAGTTTGTGGGAATCATTTTCTGGATGACAGTCATAAATACATCAAGAAGAAATTTAAAAATATGAATTTCAAGAAGACGAAGAAGAAGATGAGTGTTGTACCTGAAAGATTACGGATCCAATAAAGAGTTCAGAGAATTTGGCAGATGAGTACACCAACACTGTCAATTTCAGCGCGTCAATGACCCTAATTTTTGTTGGACCTTCTAGATCAGATGCAAGCAATCTCTCAAGAAAAGGCGCATTCTGAATGACCATAACGTGGAACAGCTCGAGTGATCTCTTCCCAATTGATGTCTTGTTGCGGGGCCAGCAAGGCACATAAATCCATCGGAGATTTGTCGAGGCGATGTGGAGGCTAATGAACCCGTGGATCTGCCGAAGACGAAGGTACTCGAGCGCAGTGCAGCTGCGTAGCAGTTGCTCCATACCCTTCTTCGAGATGCCAACGTCGAAGAGGTCAAGCTGCTTGAGTTGAGGGAGAAGAAGGGCGGGTGCGGCATTAATCTGGGGAAAATAGCAGGAGCTGAAGCTGGCGCGGCGCAGCGTTGGCATGAGGCGGAGCACGGACAGCGGCAGAGAGCGACATCGTCCAGCTTCAAACCTGAGCTCCTTGAGTTGATCTAGGGCGGGGGATAAGAACCACTCGTCGAACTTCGCTTGGACCTTGCAGTTGGTACTGAAGATGCGGATGTCAAGGCGTCTGGCTGGCCTAGGGTGCGATGCAAGGATCTTGGAGACTTCCTCCTTGTGTTTGCAATCCCCGTCACAGAGGCAGCTGTCGACGGTGAGGTTGAGGGGGACGCGGTGCCAGAGGGGGCGCCACCGCCGGGAGAGCAGGGTGGTCCGCACGGCAGATTTGGTGGGGAGGAGGGCGATGATGACGAGCAACATGTCATCTGGGAGGCTGGTGCTGAAGTCCAGGCTCGCCGGATGCGGTTTTGGCTCGAGCCGCCTCCACTTGTTGCCTGCCTCGCCGTCCATCTCAGCCGGCGGCACCGCCGGTGTACACGTGTGCTGGTGTGTATTTTGTGCTGGGTGTGCGTGAGTGCGTCCTTGTGTGCATGCCGCCGTGCAGTGGTGTAGTGTGCGCGAGTGCGTCCTTCACGCGGAAGAAGTGTGCCCTCAATTTACTAGCGGAATTGCTTCACGCATGACAGTAAACGCACGACGCCTGCACGATTCTCCTTTCCCAATAGTGCTTCTGCATGCATGCTAGCTGTTGGCGCTACCACGTCTGAATCGTGCATGCGTCGTGTGTCTAGCAGCGCTGATTTACTAGCGTGTGGGTGCTACCGCGAGTGGTTTCAACTTTGTTTACTTCACCGCGTGTCAGATGGGCCTCTAGTTTACTTATTTTCACCCACTGCCACATGGGCCAGCACACAAAGATAGAGAACACGAGCTGACAAGGCAGCATGTGGACTGGTTGACTGGTCAACTAAACAATATACGGAGCTATACGCTAACACCGTGACCGTATAATCCCTCGGTAAAGAGAGATCGAGTGAGAGGGGAGGCCCGTGAGAGATAGTAGAGAGAGAAAGAGCTACTCCCTCCGTTTGATAATGTAGTGCCTATATTTTTTTTAAGTCAAACTTTTGAAACTTTGACCAAGTTTATAAAGAAATTACTTATATCTACAATACCAAAGATAAATGATAGTATGAAGTAAGTACATGTTGTGATTAATCTAATGATCGTTCCAGATGTAAATGTTTTTCTCCACATATACGTGGTCAAACTTTTCTTAGGTTTGACTTTTCAAAACATCCATATGTTTATGGAGGTGAGAGAGTACCTAACTAGAGAGAGAGTGTGTGTAAAATAGAAAGAGTGAGTGAAAAACGTGTGTGTGCGTGTGTGAAAGAGACATGGACCACACACGATAAAGTAGAGAAAAAACTTGTGTGTCTTATGCAAACATATCACACATGCATCTTCGACAGTGGAAGCGAGGTAAGGAGATAGTGTGTGGTTGTTTGCAACCGAGAGAGAAAGACCCCTAGCACGTGGCCAAGAGAGGTCTGACAAACAAGGGAGAAAGGTCGAGAGAGACGTATGGAGAAAATGCAGGCATGGGGAGGAGAGAGTGTGTCTTTGTGACAGAGATCCCCTGGAGATCGTGATGGGACTACATAGGTGGGAGATCGAATGACAAGGTGTGTGCGCGATAGAAGATACCCCGAGAGATATCGAGATAGACGTATGGATGGAAGGAGACAATACGTGTGTTCCTGATAGATAGTGAGAGATAGTCATACTTAGGGGGGGGGGGGGGGGGGGGAGGCGTGTGCCTGTGTTGCTTGCTATGATGGGTGAGAGATTATGGTACTTAGGGGGGGTGCGTGTCACATAGAGAGAGAACAAGGACGGAGAGTGTTAGATGGGTCTACGTAGCGCGAGCGAGATATGTGCATGTGTGAACCAGGGAGATATAAAGTTTGAGAGAGATAGAGGAGCCCCGATACAGCTGAGTGGTGTGTCAGATAGCTGAGAGGGGCAAAGAGATACTCCATCTGTTCGATAATGCAGTGCATATAAATTTTTTAGAAGTCAAACTTTGGAAACTTTGACCAGGTTTACGCAAATATTATTTATATCTACAATACCAAAGATACATCATATGAAACTACATCTCATGATGAATCTAATGATATATGTTTGCCGTTCTAGATGTAAATATTTTTCTCCATGTACCTGGTCAAACTTTGTGAAGTTTGACTTTTCAATAAATCTATATGCTATGGACCGAAGAGAGTACCTAAGTCGAGAGAGATCAAGTGCGTGTGAAGGAGAAAGAGTGAGTGTGCAAAAGAGTGTGTGTGTGTGAAAGAGAAAAGGACAACAAACAATAAAATAGAGAGAGTGTGTGTTCGTTACTTATGCAAACATATCACGCATGCATCTCCGAGATAGAAAAGCGAGGTGAGGAGATACACGAAGATAGCTAGTGCGTGATTGTTTGCAACGGAGAGAAACATCCCTATAACACATGTCCAATAGAGGTTTGGCCAACAAGGGACAGAGGTCGAGAGGAACACATGGAGAAGATGGACACATGGGGAGGGAGAGAGGGTGTGTTTGTGATAGAGAGATCCCCTCGAGATCGTGAGGGGACTATATGGGTGGGAGATCGAGGGACGAGGTGTGTGTGCAATAGAAAGATGCCCCGAGAGAAATCGAGATAGACCAAGTGAGGGAAAGAGACAATGCATATGTTTGTGATGGAGACTGAGAAATAGTCATATACATAGGGGGGACTGCGTGTGCCTACAATTGAGTGAGAGACAGTCATACTTAGCTAGGTGTGAGATTGTGTGTGCGTGTGTGTGAGATGGAGAGAGAATGAGGGAGAGAGAGGGTTTTAGATGGGTCTATCGAGTGCGAGTGAGATATGCATGTGTATGTGTGACCCAGGGAGATGGAGAGTTCGAGAGAGAGAGAGGGAAGAGCTCCGAGACGGCAGAGTGGTGCGTGCGAGAGTTACGGACAACGAGCTAGGGAATTTGTGTGCGTACGATGAGTGCACCCTAGATATTTAGCTTGGACTAGAGAATCATACATTGTGTGCTAGAGAGACCTATACATGGAGTCTGCATGCGAACTAGAAAGACTGACATACACACACACACACAGAGAGAGAGAGAGAGAGCGAGAGAGAGAGAGAGGGAGAGGGACCGACAAGGTTTGTGTTTGGATGCGTGTGATAGAAACGAAGATTGTCAACGAGAGAGAGAACAGGAGTCCGGGAGAGGGGGAGGTCACATTTATGCATCAAAGACTGATATAAACCATGTTTCGATATAAATTTGCATTCAAATATTTGAATTGGAGAACATGTTGTCTGCAATCTACACATGAACGGAGATATGTGTATCAAACAAGTTCATTAATTTGACTTTCAGCATGTTCATGGAGTCATATAATACAACATGCTACTCAATTGAGGTGTTCAATTTTGGATTTAGTTCACTATTTTGACCTGGTGAATGAGCTATTTCATTGAATCGAGATATTTCATTTTGGGTTTGATTCCCGTTTTTTAGTGGGTCAACTATTTGTCATATAGTAAATCGTTAGCAACGAGCATGTAAAAACACATTAGTCCCGAGCATCATCTCACCATCTAAAAAAGAAGTGGCAATCTAATATTTCAAAATTTGATTCGAATCGACTTGGTAAGGTAGACATGGATGCTCGTTCTCCCAAAATTTAAACGAACCGCTAAACACCCTCTGCTCGGTGGAATTCGCCCGAGCAAATAAATGGGAGACGCGAAATTACCGGCCTATGTGGTACACGCATCAATTGGCCCGTTGTACATCGAGGGTAGGTTCGTAACTTCATCCAAGCGCGCCTTCTCCTCGGCCGAAATGACAGGTGCCGAATAATTCATAAACCATGGGCGGCAAAACACCCTCTCCTCGGTCGAAATCGCTCGCGCCGAATAATTCATAAACCATGGGTGGCAAAACACCCTCTCCTCGGCCAAAATCGCTCGCGCCCACTATTTCAAAACACACCCTCCTTGCCCGAAATCGCTCGCGCCCACTATTTCAAAACACGCCCTCCTTGCCCGAAATCGCTCGCGTCCACTATTTGGGAGAAGCAAAGTTACTCTACTATCCCCGACCCTCAAGACACAGACCCAAGCCCAGAAGCCTAAAGGCAGGGGTAGAACTATAACTTCCCCCCACATTTCAGACAAATGCGTCCGTAAGACATGGTTCCCCCTCCCAATTCCCCATTCATACATCGTGGGCGCAAAATCACCTTCTCCCCGGAAGCTCCCTTCTCCCCAGCCGTGAAACCTCAACCCCTCCTCCTTGGCGCCTCCACCACACCAAATTCCCTTCCACCCTCCTCCCCAATGCCGGAGCCGCTGTCCGTTTGCCGTCATGCACTCGGCCGTGTGACTCTTACTCCGTGCTGCCGGAGCTGCCTCGACGACGACCGCGTGAACCGTACCGGAGCCGATTCACCCGCGCCGTTGTGCACGGCGCCAGAGCGGCTCCAACTTCAGATGCGTCCAGGGCCCCGGCGCTGCTTCCCCGTAGCCGTCGACCGTCGCGACATATCTACTTTCCTGCCGCCGGGAACCACCGCAACCGCGCCGGCCTCACCTACTCGGCAGCTGGAGCTGCCTACTTCACCGGGCCGCATGATAGGTCGTACATGATACGTCTCCAACGTATCTATAATTTTTTATTGTTCCATGCTGTTATATTATCATTCTTGGATGTTTTACACTCATTTTATAGCAACTTTATATCATTTTTTGGGACTAACTTATTGACATAGTGCCCAGTGACAGTTGCTGTTTTTTGCTTGTTTTTTACTTCGCAGGAAATCAATACCAAACGGAGTCCAAACGCAGCGAAACTTTTTGGTGATTTTTCTGGACCAGAAGACACAAGTTGGGCCAAGAAAGTACCCGAGGGGGGCTTCGAGGGGAGCACAACCCACTAGGGCGCGCCTGGGGGCCCAGGCGCGCCCAGGTGGGTTGTGCCCACCTCGGCCACATCCCGCCCCGCCTCTTTGCTCTATAAATACCCCGATATTCCAGAAACCCTAGGGGAGTGGACGAAAATCAATTCCAGCCGCCGCAAGTTCCAGAAACCACAGATCCAGTCTAGACACCATCACGTAGGGGTTCATCATCGTCATTGGTGCCTCTCCGATGATGCGTGAGTAGTTCATTGTAGACCTACGGGTCCGTAGGCAGTAGCTAGATGGCTTCCTCTCTCTCTCTTTTGATTCTCAATACAATGGTCTCTTGGAGATCTATTTGATGTAACTCCTTTTTACGGTGTGTTTGTTGGGATCCGATGAACTTTGAGTTTACGATCAGATCTATGTTTTTATCCATGAAAGTTATTTGAGTCTTTTGATCTCTTATATGCATGATTGCTTATAGCCTCGTATTTCTTCTTCGAATCTTTGGTTTAGTTAGGCCAACTAGATCGATTTTTCTTGCCATGGGAAGAGGTGCTTTGTGATGGGTTCGATCTTACGGTGCTTGATCCCAGTGACAGAAGGGGAACCAACACGTATTTATCGTTGCTATTAAGGATAACAAGATGGGGTCTATTTCTACATAAATAAATCTTGTCTACATCATGTCATCATTCTTATTGCATTACTCTGTTTCTCCATGAACTTAATACACTAGATGCATGCTGGATAACGGTCGATGTGTGGAGTAATAGTAGTAGATGCAGGAGGAGTCGGTCTACTAATCTTGGACGTGATGCCTATATAATGATCATTGCCTGGATATCGTCATAATTATTTGAAGTTCTATCAATTTCCCAACAGTAATTTGTTTACCCACCGTATGCTATTTTTCTCGAGAGAAGCCACTAGTGAAATCTATGGCCCCCGGGTCTATTTTCTCATCATATATTTTCAGATCTATTTTGCTATTTGCCTTTTTATTTATTTGCCACTTTTATTTTCAGATCTATATTTCCAAAAACCCAAAAATACCTCGCTGAATTTTATTTGATTTTATTTGCATCTATCAATATACTACAATTTATCTCACGTCCGTTTGCCAATTTCTAGTGCCGTTACCCGAAAGGGATTGACAACCCCTTTAACATGTCGGGTTGCAAGGATTTGTTCTTTGTGTGCAGGTGCTGATTACGTAGTGTTGCTTGGTTCTCCTACTGGTTCGATAACCTTGGTCTCATCACTGAGGGAAATACCTACCGTTGCTGTGCTGCATCATCCCTTCCTCTTTGGGGAAATACCGACGTAGTTCAAGCCAACATCAAAAGGAATTTCTGGCGCCGTTGCCGGGGAGACATCATCAACATCTACCAGGTTCCTAATCACAAATATCATCTCCTTGCAATTTACATTATTTGCCATTTGCCTCTCGTTTTCCTCTCCCCCACTTCACAAAAATTTGCCGTTTTATTCGCCCTCTTTTTCGTTCGCCGTTTTCTCATCAGATCTGTTTTTTCGTGTGCAATTTTGTTCGCCACTTTTGCCGTTATGGATAGTTCCTCCTCTATTGCGTGTACCCCCGAGAATGAGGTTCTTAATTTCAAACAAAGGGGTGGGGAGAATTTAAAAGATGCTTGGTATTGGATTTGCAAGGCTCATAATAGATCTATCCGTAAGCAATCTACCATTGTTCTTCTTCGCTGTTTTTATGTGGGCATCACCACTTGGTATAGATTCATCCTTGATATGATTACCGGTGGAAATTTCTTGATGTGTCCCTCTCTTGATGCTTTTAATGCTATGAGAAATTTAGTGGGTTCACCGCCTCTTATAATTAACGAAACAACTTTGACTCTTGAGCACGTTATGGAAAGACTTGATGCTATCGAAAAGAAAATGCTTACCGAAGAACACTTTGAAAACTTAGATAAAAAGATGCATCATTTTGCTACTAAATTTGGGTCAAAAATGGGAGAAGTTTTTAAGTTGTTAAGAGAAAAGGGAACCGTAATCCACGAAAGAATTGAAGAAAGCCCTTCTCAGATCGATAAGTTGGAAGAAATTTTTAGCAATTTAAGCACGGCTTTTGCTTCTGCTAAAATTAGTAAGAGTACTCAAACCACTAAGAACAAGGGTGCAACTTCTAGTAGTAAAGAAGATCTTAAAATGATTAGTATTCACCCGGATTTTGCCGAAGTTATAAGAGACCCTATTAATAAGAACGATTTCCTCAATTTTATGCCTAGAAATTTTGCTATTTTACTTGCTAAATCTTCAAAGAAATCTGATTGTGTGATTGAAGAGTTGGAAGCTAAAGATGACAACACTTAGATCTTTGCATTATGCCTAGCTAAGGGCGTAAAACGATAGCGCTTGTTGGGAGGCAACCCAATGAATAAAATTTATTTTTATCTTTTTCTTTCTGTTCTTGAGTGTTTGCACAATTATGCTACTGTTATCATTGTGTTTTAATTAGTGTTTGTGCCAAGCAAAGCCTTCGGGATAGCTTTGGTGATAGTTGATTTGATCTTGTTGGAAAACAGAAACTTTTGCATCCAGTAAAATAATTTTTAAAATTCACCTAAGCGACGAAAAATTCTGAAGTTTTTACAAAATATTTATATACAAGTTGTCTCTGTTTTCCTAATTTTTCAGAATTTTTAGGGTTACATAAGTATGAGAACAATTCCCATATTTATAGAATGTTCTGTTTTTGACAGATTCTGTTTTCTTTGCATTGTGTGCTTATTTTGATGATTCTATGGTTTTTATCGGGGGGTATGAGCCATGGTAAAGTTAGAATACAGTAGATATAATGCAATAACAAAATTTGAATGGGTTTTCTACTGTACTTAAAGTAAAGATTGGTTTTCTTATACTAACGGATCTCACGAAGGTTTTGTTAAGTTTTGTGTGATTGAAGTTTTCAAGTTTTGGGTGAGATTACGATGGATGAAGGAATAAGGAGTAAGAAGAGCCTAAGCTTGGGGATGCCCCGTGGCACCCCAATCCATTATCCAAAGAGAATCAAGCAAATAAGCTTGGGGATGCCCGAGTGGCATCCCCTCTTTCTTCTAACGACAATCGGTATTTTACTTGGAGCTATATTTTTATTCGTCACATATCATGAGTTTTGCTTGGAGCGTCTTGTATGAGATGAATCTTTTCTTGTTTTGCTTTTTCTTTTTAGTCATGAATCCTTGCTGGACACACCTATTTGAGAGAGCCAAAATTATGCTATGACTTGTTAGAATTGCTCTCTATGCTTCACTTATATCTTTTTGAGCACGGTGTGCTTTAGTATTTTTGAAGAAATGCTCTCATGCTTCACTTAGATTTATTTGAGAGTTAGAATTTTTTTTTAGAAATTCTCTCTTGCTTCACTTAAATTATTTTGACAGAAGAAAATTTTATGCTCATGTTCTTCACTTAGATTTGAGCTATCAAAAGCAACATATAAAATTAGTCCCAAAGTGATAGATATTCAAGAGGGATATAATAAAAACTTTCATGAAGATCATTGGACAAAATAAACTTGATACCTTGTAATAGTTTTGTGATATGTTGATATAATATGTGAGTCATGTTGATGAGTAATTATCCTTTAGTAAGAATATTGGTGTTAAGGTTTGTGATTCCCTATGGAAGCACGAAAGTCAATAGTTATGCAATGAAATTACATCCTACTTGTGGTGCATTATTCGGTGTTAGTTATGCTTAATGCTCGCTTATGGGATTTTTCGTTTCTTGGTTGGATGCTTCTCAATCTCTTGCTAGCCTTCATTTGCACTAAGTATGATCACTACTTGTGCATCCAAAATCCTTAAACCAGTTTTGCCATATGAGTCCACTATACCTACCTATATGCGGTATTTCCGTGCCGTTCTAAGCAAATTTGTATGTGCCATCTGTAATTTCAAAATAAATTTCATTTTTGTGTGCTCGTACCGCTCATGAAACGGTAGGGGGTGGCTGATATATTTCCATACTAGATGTGTTATTCTCAAGATGAGTGTTTATTCACTTGTCGTTGCACGAGAGTACGGCAAAGGTATTAGGGATGCCCAGTCCCTAAATGAAAAATCAATTTACTTTATGTTGTCAAATAATAAATTCCTTGGAAAGTGTTGGTATGGAGGGCACCCGTGGATACGGCTAGCCATGGAAAGTGAAAGTATGGTGGAAAAAGGAATAAACTTTATTTTCTGTTTGGGAACCGCCTATGATATATCTAGCATGGAAAGTATTGGGAACTACTCGATCATTTTCGTTGACATGAAAAGCATGCCACCCAAAATGTTTTATCTCTACTCTTTTTTTCGCTTTGAGCTCTGGCACCTCTAGAAATCCCTACTTCCATCTGCGAAGGGCCTTTCTTTTACTTTATGCAATTTTTATTTTATTTTGAGTATCCATCTTCTCTTATAAAGCACCAACTAAGGGGCACTATAATCGTACTTGAGCATTGGGTGTAGCTAATATGCGAGTGTGTTTCATGAATGGACCAATGATTGAGCATAATGGGCTAGGGCTAACTTGCTTTAGTATTGATATTTTGAAAGACATGGTTGCTTGTTGATATGCTTGAGTATTGAAATCTTCATGTCAAAACTAGACTATTGCTTTGAATCATATAAAAGTCCAACTTTCCATGCTACAAAGAAAAGAATATGTGATGAACATGTTAGGCAACATTCCACATCAAATGTCCATGCTACTGGAGGACGAGCAGGAATTAAGCTTGGGGATGCTGATACGTCTCCAACGTATCTATAATTTTTGATTGTTCCATGCTGTTATATTATCATTCTTGGATGTTTTACAATCATTTTATAGCAACTTTATATCATTTTTTGGGACTAACCTATTGACATAGTGCCCAGTGCCAGTTGCTGTTTTTTGCTTGTTTTTTACTTCGCAGAAAATCAATACCAAACGGAGTCCAAACGCAGCGAAACTTTTTGGTGATTTTTTCTGAACCAGAAGACACAAGTTGGGCCAAGAAAGTACCTGAGGGGGGCTCTGAGGGGAGCACAACCCATCAGGGCGCGCCTGGGGGCCCAGGCGCGCCCAGGTGGGTTGTGCACACCTTGGCTACCTCCCGCACCGCCTCTTTGCTCTATAAATACCCCAATATTCCAGAAACCCTAGGGGTGTCGACGAAAATCAATTCCAGCTGCCGCAAGTTCCAGAAACCACAGATCCAATCTAGACACCATCACAGAGGGGTTCATCATTCTCATTGGTGCCTCTCCGATGATGCGTGAGTAGTTCATTGTAGACCTATGGGTCCGTTGGCAGTAGCTAGATGGCTTCCTCTCTCTCTCTCTCTCTCTCTCTCTCTCTCTCTCTTTTGATTCTCAATACAATGGTCTCTTGGAGATCTATTTGATGTAACTCTTTTTGGCGGTGTGTTTGTTGGGATCCGATGAACTTTGAGTTTATGATCAAATCTATGTTTTTATCCATTAAAGTTATTTGAGTCTTTTGATCTCTTATATGCATGATTGCTTATAGCCTTGTATATCTTCTTCGAATCTTTGGTTTAGTTAGGCCAACTAGATCGATTTTTCTTGCCATGGGAAGAGGTGCTTTGTGATGGGTTCGATCTTACGGTGCTTGATCCCAGTGACAGAAGGGGAACCGACACGTATGTATCGTTGCTATTAAGGATAACAAGATGGGGTCTATTTCTACATAAATAGATCTTGTCTACATCATGTCATCGTTCTTATTGCATTACTCCGTTTCTCCATGAACTTAATACACTAGATGCATGCTGGATAGCGGTCGATGTGTGGAGTAATAGTAGTAGATGCAGGCCAGAGTCGGTCTACTAATCTTGGACATGATGCCTATATAATGATCATTGCCTGGATATCGTCATAATTATTTGAAGTTCTATCAATTCCCCAACAGTAATTTGTTTACCCACCGTATGCTATTTTTCTCGAGAGAAGCCACTTGTGAAATCTACGCCCCCCGGGTCTATTTTCTCATCATATATTTTCAGATCTATTTTGCTATTTGCCTTTTTATTTATTTGCCACTTTTATTTTCAGATCTATATTTCCAAAAACCCAAAAATACCTCGCTGAATTTTATTTGCTTTTATTTGCATCTATCAATCTACTACAATTTATCTCACGTCCGTTTGCCAATTTTTGGCGCCATTACCCGAAAGGGATTGACAACCCCTTTAACACGTCGGGTTGCAAGTATTTGTTCTTTGTGT
Source organism: Thinopyrum elongatum (assembly GCA_011799875.1). Lineage (NCBI taxonomy): Eukaryota > Viridiplantae > Streptophyta > Magnoliopsida > Poales > Poaceae > Thinopyrum > Thinopyrum elongatum. The sequence goes on from CM022302.1 coordinate 535,803,395, forward strand.
GCAGGTGTTGTTTACGTAGTGTTGCTTGGTTCTCCTACTGGTTCGATAACCTTGGTCTCATCATTGAGGGAAATACCTACCATTGCTGTGCTGCATCATCCCTTCCTGTTTGGGGAAATACCGATGTAGTTCAAGCCAACATCAGTACACTCGTCTTAAATCACTTTATTTAGGCGTCATTCATCTGAATTTTTATTCTGGGCTAGTCGATTCCCAATGAGAAGCAGCACCCTCGAGGCGGCGGAGCTCCTAGGCTGCCGGTTGGCTGATGTCTATCGTAAGGGTGCGGGGGCGCAAGTTCGCCACGGAAGCAGCGCTTTGGTGGCTATCTTAGAGTTGCGTGGGTTGAAGGTACTGCCACCGTCGGATATGGATGACGGTGAGTCTTTGTGGATTGGCCGGGGGTGGCGCAACCACGGCAGTGCGGTGGGGCGGGGAGCGGGGTTTTGGTCGGAGCTCTCGCGGCCAGGGACGGCGGAGGCAGGCTGCTCTGCCGGTGGTTGCTGGCTCTTTGGGGAAGATTCTGAACATTGTCAGCCGAGAGGCACAAGACGGCCATCAAGCCATCCGACGCAGATCGGACAGTACCAAAATAAAATAAAATCGTGTGACCCCAATTTAGTTTTTAGTCAACAGACGTGTGACCACTCTCGTACCTTACTCTTGATCTCTTAGGGTATTTCTTTAGATCAGAGATATGTGTCATTCTTAACATTATGTGTTTTCTGCATCTTCAGCCACACTGTCTTCCTTCTCACCGCAGCTGCTCCAACAAGGGAAGCATACACCAGAAGGGAGCTCTAGTCCCCACTCAACAGTTCCCTGCATCGAATGTGCGTGCCCGACATGGACAGCCACAACAACTGCAGGGCCATGGACAAGTCAACACATGATGCTCACTCCTATGGATGGCGGCCAGATAGGTTGTACCCTCATCTTACTTGTTTGCAACATTTATGGCTTTGTTATTCATCTAAGCATGGAAAATAGATTATCACATTTCACTGTATATTCATGCTGATCTCTTAAGAGTCTTGTTCAGGAGTTAACGTTGTTCCATAGTTCAGATAAGAGACTTGTTCTTTAGGTAACGCTGTTCCATAGTTATCATCCATCAGCGAATGCTATCCCATAGGCTGGTGATTATACCACTTCTAGTATTACCTATGTTGTTCTTTAATAATCTTTGTGCCATCTAGTTAATCAAGAGTACAAACGATACATATTCTGTAGCTTTCATCAGTGTTCTCCCTTTAGTTTTTGAGACCTGTTGCTGCTAGTTAAGCCTAGTCCTACTATTTATGTCGTCTCCTACAGGCACTCATTACATAAATCTAACTACTAGTTGTCTTCCATGCATGTCAGATATAATTGCACACACTGATATATCCACAAGAATCTCGCGGAGCAATGTAACGGCCAACAAACTTGATGTCAATGATACCCAATATGATGGAACATGTAAAGGCAGTTCTTCAGAAGACTTGCAGAAAGATGATGAATCCTATTCACCCCACAAGGTCCTTGCGCTAACTTGGCCCGTGATATGGGTACAACATGCATATAGTGTCCTGGAGTGCATCTACTCTGTTGCAATGCCATGTGCTTAGCCTGCTGATCATGCATGTAAATATGTCATGCCTTCCTGTTTTTCAGTACCTATTCCATTCATGATAACATGTTTTCAAATTCAAGTACTGTCATTCTACTCTGTCGCAATGCCATCTGCTTAGTTTGGACATCATGCTTCTGAATATCTTATGCATTGTTATTCATCAGTATGTACTCCATCTGTCTACCATACCATGTTTTTCTTACTTTGAAGTGCTGTTCTAGTGGTCTGTTGCAATGCCATCTTAGTTTCCCAATCATACATGCATATGTTGCCTTAGTGTTTTTCTGTATGTATTCCGCAATCATACAGTTTTACATTCAACTAGTGTTTTTTTACTCTGTTGTCCTGTCGTATCCCTAGCTCTTACATCATACTCCCTCTGTCCGAATTACATGTCGCCGAAATAGATAAAAATGGATGTATCTAGAACTGAAATACGCCTAGACACATCCATTTATTTCCGGATGGAGGGAATACATGTCAATTTGTCATGCCTTTCTATTCTTCAGTACCTATTCCATCTCTCTGTCGTAGCATGTTTTATAACTGAAGCACCATTCTTCTATATAAGGCATGCAAGGGGAAGACGGCTATGTTAGAATATGAAGGGTTACAAACAAGGTCTTTGCAAAAGATCCAAATGCCAGGAGATAGTAAACCAACTCTAGTGTTCATAGACACTGCTCTCCTACTGATAATAAGCAGATTCAAGTGGCTAACGAACTAGTCCGCTCCAGTCCAGCAAAAATATGTCAACTCCATTCTAAAAAGCGTGTTCATATCCTCACATCATGAAATTTTATAGCATTCAGATCATATTTTCTACATGTTTCTTACCCATCTCTCTTTTAGAAAATAAGCTTAAAGGATAGAAGACTTTCTAAACTGGGATCGTGTTCGAGGAAAGTATCTTGCGGGAATTCTCTATGCTCCAATGCTGATGTAAGTATCTGTTGCATATCACTATACTTTTACATTAGCATGTATTTTGTTAATCGGCGTGAATCCAACCTTTATCTGATCTAAACTTGTAGCAAAATATAAAATTAAAGGTGACAATGTTGATTTTTATAAGGAAAACTCCTGGTAGTTTTGCATACTGAGCTGCATGAGTGTACTATCTCATATCATGCACATTACTAAATTGTAATGCTGTTCTGGTTGCCCAATCATTCATTGTGTCAATGTTGCTTTCCTATTACCTTACCTGGTTGATGATAGCTGTGCCATAGTGTGTTAATTTGGTGTAGGCTGGTGTGGTCTGGTTGCCCAAACGTTTGTTGTGTCAATGTTGCTTTCCTATTTATCTGACCTGGCCAATGATATCAATGCTAGTGTGTTAATTTGGTGCAGGCTGCTGAAGATAAGAAGACAAACTCTGAAAACAGCAAGGCAACCCCATTGTTTCTTTCCAATAAATCTAGGCCAGGTAATATGGCAATAACTCTTGATTAATCTGTTCGGTTCCCCTCGTAATTTATGTTATGATGCAGTGGTCGAGACACTCTCCACTATCAATAATACAAGCCTGCCAAAATCGCCATCTGAATCTGTTCAGATTCCTCTGTCTCGAATCCAACAAAAAAATGTATGTTTGTGAACCAATTACTGGCTGAAGCAATGATGGAAATCGTGGAGGAATCAGAGGTGCACATTCTTGTGCAACAACAACTGACCAATGTTTTAAGAGACAGTGTAGCAAAGAAGAAAGAACTTGCTCACATGCTTATGGGCGTCATCCGCGCTGAGGTTGTAGATTGAGAGGTTGTAGATCGTTAAGTTCTGTTCATTTATTTGCACTGGCATCAATCTTTGATTGCCGAGTGGATGTAATTTCCTGTAATATATGTTGGATGTCCTACGTTTTTCCTTGTATGCCGTTCGTTTGCTTAGCGCGCCTCGCATTCTAGCTAACTGGTCGCTAGGAAGCCAAACAAGTAGTGAAATTATTAGTTAGCACGAACAGTCGTGGGCACTATATGAAGGATAGCGGCGCACTGCCCATAATGGGCTTCCCTAATGGGCTCGCAGGGGCAAAAATTCTCATAGGCCTTTGATTGATCGGTTTTGGTCCTGTCCATAATTGCTCGTCGTAATGGGCTCAAATTATAGTTGGGCCGGAATCGATGTTATCTAATTGGGCCTATAGACATGTTCGAACTTTAGCAGGCCCATTAAGTTGATGGGCCGTAACCAGGCTGAAAGCTCTATTGGGCCGCTATATTTTAAACGGGCCAACCATTAATGCTTGGCCCTGTTACCTCCCGAGTTGTTAACAGGCCAACATCGAAGCGGGCAATAAGTGGGCCCACTCGATTTCATGGGCCATTAACAGGCCGATACTAAGCTCGGGCTATATATGGCCCAACTATACTGTGGGCCTTTAGTAGGCCGAAAGAGACAACGGGCTCGTACTGGACCATGAAGAGCATGGGCCGCTAAGAGGCCGAAAGTCAGGTCAAACTATATATGGCCCAACTGTGTTGTGGGCCTTTAGCAGGACGAAAGAGAAACCGAGCTGCTATTGGACCATGAAGAGCATGGGCCGTTAAGAGGCCAAAACTTAGATCCGACTGCAAATGGCCCAACTCATTTATGGGCCGTTAACAAGCTGAAAGACACACCGGGCTGGAAATTGGCCCAACACTTAAATGGGTCGCTAAAAGGCCGAAAGACGTACATCCTGAAAATTTGCCCATCGCTTGAATGGGTCGTTAACAGGCCGAAACCACATCGGGCCGATATTGAGCCCAAATATATAGCGGGCTATCAACGGGCCCGAACTGATGATGGGCTGCAATGGTGTTAAATAGTTTACGGGCCATTGACGGGCCGAATTGGCACATGTCGTATGGGTCGTGGGCTTAGATGGACCAGACACAAGTAGGCCCTATATGGGTCGGCCTGCTAATTTTTACTGGGCCGGCCTCTTTCACCTAAATGGGCCACTGTTGGGCCTTGCCATGTGCCAACGTATCATAGGCGCCTCTCGTAAAATGAGTGGATGACATCTGTCCCAACGCTGAGCCGACACGTGGATCCTCTGGCGAATGAGAATTTTACACGTGGAAAATCCTCATTGGCCGGGGCTGTTAACGGGTTATCGGATCCAAACCAGAACCCGATAGCTTAACGGCGACCCATTACGGTGGATGCCATGTGTCGGTTACCCTTGACGAAAACACTTCCATGACACACCATTTATGTCATGAAAGTGGACACTTGATAACCCACAAGTGTAGGGGATCGTTTGTAGCCTTCTTCGATAAATAAGAGTGTCGAACCCAACGAGGAGCTAAAGGCAGAACAAATATTCCATCAAGTTCTATCGACCACCGATACAACTCTACGCACACTTGACGTTTGCTTTACCTAAAACAAGTATGGAACTATTTTGCAAGAATAAAACTACGAGTACTTTGCGAGAATAAAACTACGAATAAATTGCCAGGTAATAAAAGTAGATAGCTTTTGTCAACAAGAAAGTCATTTGTCCCTAGGGAATCGATAACAAGACCGGTAATCATTCTTGCAATTTTACATGAGGGAGAGGCATGAGCTAACAGACTTTCTCTACTTGGATCATATGCACTTATGATTGGACCCCTAGCAAGCATCCGCAACTACTAAATATCATTAAGGTCGTGAAACGCAACCATAGCATTAAGTATAAAGTCCTCTTTACTCCCATACGCCATAACCCACTTATCCGCATTTAGGCTGTTGTCACCCCCGCAACACCGACAATAAGCAAACCATGAACATATTGCAACACCCTACAGCGAGGATCCCTCACGTTTGTGCGAGACGGAGGGCACCGTAGGACAGCACCATAAATAAAATATACAATCATACCAACCAAGAGCACGATTAACCCATAGGACAAAACGGATCTACTTAAACATCATAGGATAACAATAGATCATTGGAAAATAATATATGGAGTTGAGCACCATGTTTAAGTAGAGATTACAGCGGGGAGAAGGGGTGTTACACCACTGCATAGAGGGGGAGAAAGTTGGTGTAGACGGTTGCAAGATTGTTGATGTAGATCGCCATCACGATCTTAGCCCCGGCGGCACTCCGGCGCCACCGGGAGAGAGGGAGAGAGAGCCCCCCTCCTTCTTCTTCTTCTTCTTCCTTGGCCTCCCTCCTAGATGGGAGGAGAGTTCCCCCTCTGGTCCATGGCCTCCATGACGGCAGAGGGGCTGGAGCCCCTCCGAGATTAGATCTCCCTCTCTGTTCTGTTCTGTTTCGCGTTCCCCAGATCTGGCCGAAAACCGTTTCTTATATTCCCGGAGATCCGTAACTCCGATTGCGCTGAGATTTTAACTTGATTTTTTTTCCAGATATAAGCTTCCTTGCGCATGAAGTAGAGCTCCAACCGACATCCGAGGAGGGCACAACCCACCAAGGCGCGCCTGGCCCCTGGGGCACGCCCTGGTGTCTTGTTGGGGCTGTTGGCCCCCATTTGCGTTGATTCCAAGTCCCAAAACTCACATATATTCCAAAATAATTCTCCGTAAATTTTTATCATGTTTGGACTTCGTTTGATATGGATTTTTTGCGAAACAAAAAAACATGCAACAAACAGGAACTGGCACTGGGCACTGAATCAATAGGTTAGTCCAATAAATCATATAAAATGTTGCCAAAAATATGTGAAAGTTGTATAATATTGGCATGAAACAATAAAAAATTATAGATACGACGGAGACATATCAGCATCCCCAAGCTCAATTCCTGCTCGTCCTCGAGTAGGTACATGATAAAAAAGATAATTTTTGATGTGGAATGCTACCTAACATAATCTTGATCATATGTCTAATCATGGCATTAATATTAAGATATAAGTGATTCAAAGCAATAGTCTATAATTTGACATAAAAACATTAATACTCAGGCATCCCAACAAACAATCGTGTCTTTCAAAATATCAACGCTAAAGAAAGCTATCCCTACAAAATCATATAGTCTTGTCATGCTCTGTCTTCTTAACACAAAGTATTTATCATCAGCAACCCCGATGACAAGCCGAGAAATTGGTTCATACTTTTTAACGCGCTTCAGCTTTTTCAACCCTCACGCAATACATGAGCGCAAGCCATGGATATAGCACTATAGGTGGAATAGAGTATGATGATAGGGGTAAATATTAAGAAGACAAAAAAGTAAGAAAGTCTCACATCGACGCGGATAACCAACAGGCTATGGAGATGCCCATCAATTGATATCAACGTGAGGAGTAGGGATTGCCATGCAACGAATGCACTAAGAGCTATAAGTGTATGAAAGCTCAACATGAATACTAAGTGGGTGTGCATCTAATCCTATAATGAAAATTTCCCACTAGTATATGAAAGTGAAAACATATGAGGCTCTCTATATGAAGAACATGGTGCTACTTTGAAGCACAAGTGTGGAACTAGCATGCCCCTTCTCTCTTTGTTTTTTTCTTTTCTTTTTCTTTCTTTTCTTTTTTTTTCTTTTTCTTTTTTTCTTTTCTCTCATTGTCCGGAGTCTCATCCCGACTTGTGGGGGAATCATAGTCTCCATCATCCTTTCCTCACTGGGGCAATGCTCTAAAAATGAATAATGATGATCATCACACTTCTATTTACTTATAACTCAAAAGAAATAAAAATTACAACTCGTTACCTATAACAAAGTATGACTCTATATGAATGCCTCTGGCAGTGTACCAGGATGTGCAATGATCTAGCGTAACATGTATGAAAAATGATGAACGATGGCTGAGCCACAACTGCTATGTTAGCTATATGATCATGCAAAGCAATATGACAATGAATGCTCAAGTCATCAAAACGGAAGTGTGGAAGTTGCATGGCAATATATCTCAGAATGGCTATGGAAAGGCCATAATAGGTAGGTATGGTGGCTGTTTTGAGGAAGATATAATAAGGCTTATGTGTGATAGAGCGTATCATATCACGGGGTTTGGATGCACCTGCGAAGTTTGCACCACATCTTGAGGTGATAAAGGGCAATGCACGGTACTGTAGAGGCTAGCAGATTGCGAAAAGGTAAGAGTGCGTATAATCCATGGACTCACATTAGTCATAAAGAACTCATATACTTATTGCAAAAGTTTATTAGCACTTGAAGCAAAGTACTACTATGCATGCCCCTAGGGGGATAGATTGGTAGGAAAAGACCATCGGTCGTCACCGACCGCCACTCATAAGGAAGACAATCAATAATAAATCATGCTCCAACTTCATTGCATAACGAGAGACTATACGTGCATGCTTCGGGAATCACAAACCTTAACACCAATATTCTTACTAACCACAACCATTTACTAGTACCTCCCACATATTACCATCTCTATATCGCAAAACTATTGCAAGGAATCAAACATATCATATTCAGCGATCCATAAGTTTTATGTAGGATTTTATGACTAACCATGCAATTGACCAATTCCTGTTGACTCTCTAAATAGGTATAATTGAAGCAAGAGAGTTTAATTATTTCTACAAAATACCATGCTCTAATAAGTATAAGTGAAGCAAAAGAGCATTCTACAAATAATGGTTTTCTATGTGAAGAGCAACAGGCAATCCAAACTTCAAATGATATAAGTGAAGCACATGAAGCATTCTATAAAGCCACACTCAAAAGATATAAGTGAAGTGCAATGAGCATTCTATAAATCAACCATGGACTATCTCATACCAGCATGGGGCATAAAATAAAAGCAAAAAATAAACACAAAAGACGCTCCAAGATTTACACATATCACGTGAACGAAAACGAAGACGAAAACATACCGATACTTGTTGAAAAAAGATGGGATGCCTTCTGGGGCATCCCCAAGCTTAGACGCTTGAGTCTCCTTGAATATTTACTTGGGGTTCCTTGCGAATCCCCAAGCTTGAGCTCTTGCCTCTCCTCCTTCTTCCTATATCGAGACCTCCTCGATCTTTGATCACTTCATCCACACAAAACTTAACCAAACTTTTAGTGGCGGGGTTAGTGAATATGGCAGTCAAATCCCATCATGTATTGCTATAACATTATTGTATAATTATAATCAAACATTACCCACTGTATGCTATCACAATTCTATGGCCCCAAGTCAAAGGGGGCTCAACAAGATTTCAAACATATGAAATAATGAAGCTATAATAGCAATCTGTGAAAACAAGACAGTCTGTAAAGCTCTGAACATTCACCATACTTATGTAACACTAAAAATTCTGAAAAATTAGGAAAGAATAAACAATTTGTATAGAAATACTGTGCAAAAAGTTTCAGAAACTTTTGACATTCCAGTAAAAAATGTAAAATCACGCACTACAGCCAAAGTTTCTGTTTTTGCACCGCACATACCAACAAGCAATCTAACCATCCTAAAGGGAAATCTTGGCACATTATTTTTACAATACAATGGATTTTTACAAGGAGATAATTATTTTTGTTGAAAATTTTCTGTAATTGAGATTCACAAAGTTTCCATGGGCATGAACAAATTTCAAGGCTAGCTCCCACTTTCATAGTGCTCGTCTCTCTCACTTTCACCTTTCTTTTTGTGAAGTTTTAAGTTCCCCTCTATATTTTTTTGTTTTTAAACTTTATAAAAGCACTCAATAGAATAAAATGACTCTCTAAAACTTCTGGGTTGTCTCCCTGGCAGCGCTTTCTTTAAAGCCATTAAGCTAGACATAAAGTGCTCAAGTAATGAATCCACCCGGATCCCAAGGTATATCAAAGCCAATTTTAATTAACAATGATTTGGCATTTAGTAGTGAGCACAAAGCAACATATATCATGCAATGACGAAGTCTAACTCTCTTCCTATGCATTGGCATGTCATACAAGAACAATTCATGCACATCAAGTAAAGGCCAATACATAGCATAAGCAGTTTCTTGCAATTTTATCGTGTTGGAAACATAGAGAGGTGGAGATATAGTTCCTCTCTCAAAATAATTGCAAGTAGGAGCAGCAAGCACATGCATATTATATTCATCAAAATCATCATGTGTAGTAGCAAAATGCAACCCATCAATATAATCCTTAATAAGAGCAAACTTCTCTGATATAGTGTAGTTTGGAGAATTCAAAAAGATAATAGGACTATCATGTGTGGGTGCAATAGCAACAATTTCATTCTTAACATAAGGAACTATAGCAAGTTCATCTCCATAAGCATAATTCATATTGGCATCTTGGCCACAAGCATAACAAGCATTAAGTTCATCAAAAAGGGATATTTCAAAAGAATCAACGGGATCATAGCAATTATCATAGCATTCATCCTTCGGGAAGCATGAAGGGAAATTAAATAATGTATGAGTTGAAGAGTTACTCTCATTAGAAGGTGGGCACGGGTAGCTAATCCGCTCTTCCTCATTTTGTTCTTCGCTCTCCTCATCATATTTTTCATCCAATGAGCTCACAATTTCATCAATTTCTTCTTCCATAGACTCCTGCAAAATATTAGTCTCTTCTTGGACAGCGGAGACTTTCTCAATAAATATATCAATATCGGAGTTATATTTATAATTTTCATAGCAATATTTAAGGATGGCAAAATTTTCAGGTCTATAAACATCATCATCAAAAGCTTCATACTTTAAAAACAAAGATTCAATTTCATAAGCACCCTTAAAAGAAACAAATTCTTCTATTCGTTCCACATCATAATAATCATATCTACCATTGGCATAAGAAGCCAAGGTTTCATTATCATTAAATTTGCATGTAAAGGGAAGGTGTGGAGCGTTCATCCTAGAGCAACAAGTATAATCATATCTCTGGCATAAATTCCAAGCATACCAATGCAACATATCAATTTGATCCCATAATAATTTCCCTTTTTGTGTCAGGCGATAATCCCTAAAGTATTCATGTTGATCCAACGTAACTCCCATTATCAAGTTGAATGGGGTTTTCTCGGGATTATCAAAGTAGTGCATAATATTTTTCACATAACGAGAATCGAGGGTTTTAGGAGGTTCCCCATCTCCATGAGTAGCAAGTACAACTAATTTTTTTGGTGTTTTGTGTTCCATGTCCATAACTAAAGATAGAGAACAACTTAGAACAGGAAATAAAAACTACATAGTGATAAAGCAAACAAGCACACATGAGAATATTCACCCCACGCTATTGCTCTCCGGCAATGGCGCCAGAAAAAGGTCTTGATAACCCACAAGTGTAGGGGATCGTTTGTAGCCTTCTTCGATAAATAAGAGTGTCGAACCCAACGAGGAGCTAAAGGCAGAACAAATATTCCCTCAAGTTCTATCGACCACCGATACAACTCTACGCACACTTGACGTTTGCTTTACCTAAAACAAGTATGAAACTATTTTGCAAGAATAAAACTACGAGTACTTTGCGAGAATAAAACGACGAATAAATTGCAAGGTAATAAAAGTAGATAGCTTTTGTCAACAAGAAGGTCATTTGTCCCTAGGCAATCGATAACAAGACCGGTAATCATTCTTGCAATTTTACATGAGAGAGAGGCATGAGCTAACATACTTTCTCTACTTGGATCATATGCAGTTATGATTGGACCCCTAGCAAGCATCCGCAACTACTAAAGATCATTAAGGTCGTGAAACCCAACCATAGCATTAAGTATAAAGTCCTCTTTACTCCCATACGCCATAACCCACTTATCCGCGTTTAGGCTGCTGTCACCCCCGCAACACCGACAATAAGCAAACCATGAACATATTGCAACACCCTACAGCGAGGATCCCTCACGTTTGCGCGAGACGGAGGGTACCGTAGGACAGCACCATAAATAAAATATACAATCATACCAACCAAGATCACGATTAACCCATAGGACAAAACGGATCTACTCAAACATCATAGGATAACCATAGATCATTGGAAAATAATATATGGAGTTGAGCACCATGTTTAAGTAGAGATTACAGCGGGGGGAAGGGGTGTTACACCGCTGCTTAGAGGGGGAGAAAGTTGGTGTAGACGGTAGCAAGATTGTTGATGTAGATCGTCGTCACGATCCTAGCCCCGGCGGCACTCCGACGCCACCGGGAGAGATGGGGAGAGAGCCCCACTCCTTCTTCTTCTTCCTTGGCCTTCCCCCTAGATTGGAGGAGAGTTCCCCCTCTGGTCCATGGCCTCCATGGCGGCGGAGGGGCGGGAGCACCTCCGAGATTGGATCTCCCTCTCTGTTCTCATCTGTCTCGCATTCCCCAAATCTGGCCGAAAACCGTTTCTTATATTCCCGGAGATCCATAACTCCGATTGTGCTAAGATTTTAACATGATTTTTTTCGGATATAAGCTTCCTTGCACCCGAACTAGAGCTCCAACTGACATCCGAGGAGGGCACAACCCACCAGGGCGCGCCTGGCCCCTGGGGCGCGCCCTGGTGTCTTGTGGGGGCTGTGGGCCCCCGTTTGCGTTGATTCCAAGTCCCAAAAATCACATATATTCCAAACTAATTCTTTGTAAATTTTTATCGCGTTTGGACTTCATTTGATATGGATTTTCTGTGAAACAAAAAAAACATGCAATAAACAGGAACTGGGCATTGAATCAATAGGTTAGTCCAATAAATCGTATAAAATGTTGCCAAAAATATGTGAAAGTTGTATAATATTGGCATGAAACAATCAAAATTTTTAGATACGACGGAGACGTATCAACACTTCCGTGATGATAATTTTGGTATTGTCATGGAACACTTCTACGACAACACATGTATGACTATCTTGATTCTGTCATAAAATCATCATGGATGTACATGCATGACAGAAAACGTGACCTACTGTGACAAACACGTATCATCACGGAAGTGTATTTTTTTATAGTCCTACCTTTGTCTCACTAGCTAGCTCTCCCTCCCTCTCCACTAGCTAGGTAGAGCATCTCCTTCCAACTAGATCTAGCCATTTTAGAAGTAAGCCATGCATCTTTGTCCACTACTTTCGATCCCTAGATAGCGTCATCGGCCGCCATCTACCGTGAGCTCGATTCGTCTCTCGCGACGATAGATGAGTAAAAAGTTGTGCTTTGCAAAAATGGAAATATGTGTGTTTGCGCTATATGATGGTGGGAATGTGCATGTGGCATGCATGAGTTGCCGCCTATGTGTATCTGTCGGATCGTGCGTGACATGAGTTTCCTATGTTTAGCCGAAATGTCGATTTATTTCTGTTTCGGCGAATTTCGGGTAAACTCTATATTTCCTTTTTTTAGGGAGGTCTGATACGTCTCCAACGTATCTATAATTTATGAAGTATTCATGCCATGTTTACAACAATTTTATATGGTTTTGGTATGATTTGCATGGAACTAACCCGGACTGACGATGTTTTCAGCAGAACTACCGTGGTGTTGTTTTTTGTGCAGAAATGAAAGTTCTCCAAATGAGTTGAAACTTTTTGACGATTTTTTTGGAACAAAAGAGACCCCCGAAGCTTTGTGGAAGGACCATAAGGTGAAGGAGTAGGGCACAAGACACCGGGGCGCACCTGGGCCCTTGCCCGTGCCCCGGTGGGTTGTGCTCACCTCGAGGCCCATCTTAGCGTGAAACCAAAGCCAAAAATTCCTATAAATAGAGAAACCATCAGGGGTAACCCTAAATTAGAAGTTCCACCGCCGCAAGCCTCTATAGCCATGAAAAACCAATCTAGACCCCGTTCCGGCACCCTGACAGAGGGGGAAATCATCACCGGTGGCCATCTTCATCATCCCGGCGGCCACCATGATGAGGAGGGAGTAGTCCACCCTCGGGGCTGAGGGTTTGTACCAGTAGCTATGTGTTTAATCTCTCTCTCTCGTGTTCTTGAGATGGCATGATATTGATGTATCGCGGGCTTTGTTAATATAGTTGGATCATATGGTGTTTCTCCCTCTCTATCTTGTTGTGAATTAAGTTTTCCCTTTGAGATTTCGTTCTTATCAGATTGAATACTTTTATGGATTTGAGAACACTTTATGTATGTCTTGCTATGAATACGCGTGGTGACAATGGGGTATCATATTGATTCACTTGATATATGTTTTGGCACTCAACTCGCGGATTCCCGAGATGACATTGGGGTAATCTATGCAAAGGGGTTGATGCACGTTCTTGTCTTTGTTTCTCCGGTAGAAATCTTGGGGCACTCTTTGAGGTTCTTTGTGTTGGATTGAGTATTATGAATCTGAATTTGCTTTGGTGTTATTTTAGTACGAACTCTTGATAGATCGATCGGAAAGAATAACTTAGTGTTATTTTATGACAGACTCTTGATAGATCGATCGGAAAGAATAACTTGGTGTTATTTTAGTACGAACTCTTGGATAGATCGATCGGAAAGAATAACTACAAACAATTTATTCTTATGTTCTCTGCTAGATAAGAACTTTGGAGTGATTCTTCATCGCACGTTGAGGGATGGTTATATGATCCAATTAGATTAGCATTGTTGAGAGATTGCACTAGCGAAAGTACGGACCCTAGGCCTCATTTTCAAGCATTGCAATATCGTTTGTGCTCCGTTTTATCAATTGCTACCTTGCTGTTTTTTATTGTTCCTATTATAAAAATCAATATCTACTATCATTACTACACTTTTATTACCATCTCTTCGCCGAACTAGTGCACCTATACAAATTACCATTGTATTTTGTGTGTTGGGGACACAAGAGACTCTTTGTTATTTGGTTGCAGGGTTGTTTGAGAGAGACCATCTTCATCCTACACCTCCCACGGATTGATAAACCTTAGGTCATCCACTTGAGGGACAATTGCTACTGTCCTACAAAACTCTGCGCTTGGAGGCCCAACACGTGTCTACAAGAATAAAGTTGCGTAGTAGACATCAAGCTCTTTTCTGGCGCCGTTGCCGGGGAGGTTAGGTAAGCGGCACTCACACCCTGTCAAAGAAGCTCTTTTCTGACGCCGTTGCCGGGGAGGTGAGTGCATGAAGGTATATCTTTACATCTTGCAATTGAATCTTTTAGTTTCTTGTTTTATCACTAGTTTGGTTCGTAAAAGAAAACTACAAAAAAAAATGGAATTGAGGTGGCCTCATATTATTCTCTTTATAATGTCTTTCGTGAAAATGATGGAAAGGAAAATTGTGCTCAATTGATAGAAGAAGAATTCAATAAAATGTTTGGCATAAATGATGAGGATGATTGCAATGTTATTAGTATGAATTCTTTGAATATCCATGATGCCAATGATATACAAAACCATAAGCTTGGGGATGCTATATTTGATGAAGATGATATTTTTAGTCCCCCAAGTTTTGATGAGAAAAATTATTATGATGATAGCATGCCTCCTATTTATGATGATTATATTGATGAAAGTGGGTTTGGAAGAGTGTCAACTCTAGGTAATGATGATCCCACTATTTTGGAGGGTGTTGAACCTTATTGTAATAATTATGAAAGTGGATTTGGAGAGGTCATGACTTTATTTAGTGATGATTCCACTATTTCTTAGTTATATTGTTGAATTCATTTACGATGCTACTGAAAATTATTATGAGGGAGGAACTTATGCTTGTAGGAATTTCAATAATATCAAGTTTCCTCTCTATGTGTTGAAAATCTTGAAGTTTTGCTTGTTTTGCCTTCCTATGCTAGTTGATTTTTTGCTCCCATAAGTTATTTGCTCACAAAATCCCTATGCATAGGAAGTGGATTAGGCTTAAATGTGCTAGTCATATGCTTCATGATGCTCCCGTTATGTTTCAATTCTTATCTTTTATGTAAGCATCATTGAAATCATCATGCCTAGCTAAAAAGGCATTAAAGAAAAGCGCTTGTTGGGAGACAACCCAATATTTACCGCTACTATTTTTGTGTGTTCACATGATTAATCTACTGTAGTAATCATGTTTTATAATTTTTATTTCAATAAAGTGCCAAGTAAAGCCTTTGGGATGGTGTGGATGATAGTTGACTTGATTCTGTGTAAAATCAGAAACTTTTGCGCCCAGTAACAGAATTGTTTGAATACACTGCAGCGTAGAAAAACTCTGAATGTTTTACAGTTGTTGGGTATACAAATTTTCTACGTTGTCCTAATTTTTCAGAATTTTGGAGTTACATAAGTATGACCTTAATTCAGATATTTATGTACTCTTCTGTTTTTGACAGATTCTATTTTCAATGCATAGTTTGCTTGTTTTCTAGTTTCTATGGCTTATATTGCTCAATATAAATTGTAGAAATGATATATTACAGTAGTCATTGTGTGAGAACAATTATTAATCATGTCTTTGACAGTACCAAAGTGAATGATTTGTCTTTATCATACTAACCCATCTCACGAAGTTCCGTTAAGTTTTGTGTGATTGAAGTTTTCAAGTTTTGGGTGAGATATCGATATGAATAGAATAAGGAGTGACAAGAACCTAAGCTTGGGGATGCCCAAGGCACCCCCAAGGAAATATTCATGGAAGATCCAAGCAATTAAGCTTGGGGATGCCCCGGAAGGCATCCCCTCTTTCGTCTTCTACATTATCGGTAACCTCACTTGGAGATATATTTTCATTCGTCACATGATATGAGTTTTGCTTGGAGCGTCATTTTATTTTATTAGGATTCGCTTGCTGTTATTTAGAATAATGTTTTGCATCTCTTATTTCAATAAAAGTGGCAAGGATAGCCTTCACCATGCTTATTTTGCAAATATATGAGTTGCTGTTTCAAAACACAAAGTTTATCGCTGTTGCAATAATTCTCCAGAAAATTCATAATGTGATAAAATGTTGAAACTATTTGCAAAATAATATCTGATAAATTTTCTACAGTGTGGTAAATTTTCAGAATTTTTGGAGTTGGGGAAGTATGAGTAAAATTGCACTCTTTACAGACTTTCCTGTTTAGACAGATTGCTGTTATGTTCGCATTGTTTGCATATGTTTGCTTGTTTAATGATTCTATTTGAGGATAGGAGTATTAAATATGCAGAGGCATTTAGTATGCAATGTTGAATAATAATTTTAGTGATTTGCTACAGTAGGAAATGATAACGTTTTTGCATTGATTTATACTAACTTATCTCACGAGTTATTGTTGAGTTTTGTGTGGATGAAGTTTTTAAGAATTAGGGAAACCGTGATTTAAAAGGAATTAAGGAGACACAAAAGCTCAAGCTTGGGGATGCCCAAGGCATCCGAAGATAATATTCCAAGATGTCTCAAGCATCTAAACTTGGGGATGCCCCGGTAGGCATCCCACCTTTCTTCATCAACAATTATCGGTTAATATCGGTTGAGCCTAAGTTTTTGCTTCTTCATATGATGTGTGCTATTCTCGGAATGTCATTTTATTTTGTCTTGCTTGCTGTCTTAATAAAATACTTAGATCTGAAACTTTTAAATAATAGAGAGTCCTCACATAGCTACCTACTTACTTAACTACTTAGTTGATCTTCACTTATATCTTTTTGGAGTAGTTTGTCGAACACTCTCATGCTTCACTTATATTATTTTGAGAGTTGATAGTAGTGGTGACAATTTTCACAAGCTATTAAATTGGTCCCAAAGTGATGGATATCCAAGAAGGATATAATAAAAACTTTCATATAGATCATTGGATATGATAAGTTTGATTCCTTGCAATAGTTTTGCGATATGGAGATAATAATATGTGAGTCATGTTGGTGAGTAATTATGATTTAGTAAGAATATTGGTGTTAAGGTTTGTGATTCCCTATGCAAGTACGAAAGTCAATAGTTATGCAATGAAATTAGATCCTACTTGTGGTGCATTATTCGGTGTTAGTTATGCTTAATGCTCGTTTATGAGAATTTTCGTTTCTTGGTTGGTTGCTTCTCAATATTTTTGCTAGCCTCTATTTGTACTAAGTGGGAATACTACTTGTGCATCCAAATTCCTTAAACCAAGTTTTTCCATATGAGTCCACCGTACCTACTTATATACGGTATTTTCTTGCCGTTCTAAGCAAGTTTGTACGTGCCAACTCTAATATTCAAATAAATTTCCTTTTTGTGTGTTCGTACCGCTCATGAAGCGGTAGGGGGTGGCCAATATTTTTCCATGCTAGATGCGTTATTCTCAAGATGAGTGTTTATTCACTTGTCATTGCACGAGAGTATGGAAAAGGTAATAGGGATGCCTAGTCCCGAAATGAAAAGAAATTTACTTTATGTTGTCAAATAATAAATTCCTTGGAAAGTGTTGGTATGGAAGGCACCCGTGGATACGGCTAGCCATGGATTGTGAAAGAATGGTGGAAAAAGGAATAAACTTTATTTTCTGTTTGGGAACCGCCTATGATGTATCTAGCATGGAAAGTATTGGGAACTACTTGATCGTTTTCATTGACGAGAAAAGCATGCCACCCAAAATAATTTTATCTCTCAATTTTTGCTTTGAGCTCGGGCACCTCGACAAATCTCTACTTCCCTCTGCGAAGGGCCTATCTATTTACTTTATGCAATTTTTATTTTTATTTGAGTCTCCATCTTCTCTTATAAAGCACCAACTAGGGAGCACTATGATCATACTTGGGCATTGGATGTTGCTAATATTTGAGAGTGTCTCATGAATGGATCAATGATTAATCATGATGGGCTAGGGATAACTTTCTTTAGTGTTGATATTTTGAAAGACATGGTTGCTTGTTGTTATGCTTGAGTATTGATGTCCTCATGTCAAATTATAGACTATTGCTTTGAATCATTCAAGTCCAAATGTCCATGCTACAAAAGAAAGATTATATGATGAATATGATAGGTAGCTTTCCACAACAAAAATTCCGTTTTCAATTGCTACTTTATCATAATAAGTTTTATGAGAAAGAGTTGCTGTTATGATGCTAGGAAAAGTTATTGAAATTATCATTGATCAAACTTATGCACTTTGCTAGCATTCACACTTCATAAATTATTTCTTTTATCATTTACCTACTCGAGGACGAGTAGGAATTAAGCTTGGGGATGCTGATACGTCTCCAACGTATCTATAATTTATGAAGTATTCATGCCATGTTTACAACAATTTTATATGATTTTGGTATGATTTGCATGGAACTAACCCGGACTGACGTTGTTTTCAGTAGAACTACCGTGGTGTTGTTTTTTGTGCAGAAATGAAAGTTCTCCAAATGAGCTGAATGTTTTTGATGATTTTTTTGGAACAAAAGAGACCACCGAAGCTTTGTGGAAGGACCAGAAGGTGAAGGAGTAGGGCATAAGACACCGGGGCGCGCCTGGCCCTTGCCCGTGCCCCGGTGGGTTGTGCTCACCTCGAGGCCCATCTTGGCGTGAAACCAACGCCAAAAATTCCTATAAATAGAGAAACCATCAGGGGTAACCCTAGATCAGAAGTTCCGCCGCCGCAAGCCTCTGTAGTCATGAAAAACCAATCTAGACCCCGTTCCGACACCCTGCCGGAGGGGGAAATCATCACCGGTGGCCATCTTCATCATCCCGGCGGCCACCATGATGAGGAGGGAGTAGTCCACCCTCGGGGCTGAGGGTTTGTACTAGTAGCTATGTGTTTAATCTCTCTCTCTCTCTCGTGTTCTTGAGATGGCACAATATTGATGTATCGCGGGCTTTGTTAATATAGTTGGATCATATGGTGTTTCTCCCTCTATATCTTGTTGTGAATTGAGTTTTCCCTTTGAGATTTCATTCTTATCGGATTGAATACTTTTATGGATTTGAGAACACTTTATGTATGTCTTGCTATGAATACCCATGGTGACAATGGGGTATCATATTGATTCACTTGATATATGTTTTGGCACTCAACTCACGGATTCCCGAGGTGACATTGGGGTAATCTATGCATAGGGGTTGATGCATGTTCTTGTCTTTGTTTCTTCGGTAGAAATCTTGGGGCACTCTTTGAGGTTCTTTGTGTTGGATTGAGTATTATGAATCTGAATTTGCTTTGGTGTTATTTTAGTATCAACTCTTGATAGATCGATCGGAAGGAATAACTTACTGTTATTTTAGTACGAACTCTTGATAGATCGACCGGAAAGAATAACTTGGTGTTATTTTAGTACAAACTCTTGGATAGATCGATCGGAAAGAATAGCTACAAACAATTTCTTCTTATGTTCTCCGCTAGATAAGAACTTTGGAGTGATTCTTCATCGCACGTTGAGGGATGGTTATATGATCCAATTAGATTAGCATTGTTGAGAGATTGCACTAGTGAAAGTACGGACCCTAGGCCTCATTTTCAAGCATTGCAATATCATTTGTGCTCCATTTTATCAATTGCTACTTTGCTATTTTTTATTGCTCCTATTATAAAAATCAATATCTACTATCATTACTACACTTTTATTACCATCTCTTCGCTGAACTAGTGCACCTATACAAATTACCATTGTATTTGGTGTGTTGGGGACACAAGAGACTCTTTGTTATTTGGTTGCAGGGTTGTTTGAGAGAGACCATCTTCATCCTACACCTCCCACGGATTGATAAACCTTAGGTCATCCACTTGAGGGAAAATTGCTACTGTCCTACAAAACTCTGTGCTTGGAGGCCCAACACGTGTCTACAAGAATAAAGTTGCGTAGTAGACATCAAGGTCATGTCAAATTTTTCTATGACTTTGATGCATGCATGCATGGATGCGTTTATAATCCTTTTGCTTATTAATTATACCACGCAGGCATCATGAAGGTCAGCGGAACGCTAGTGGAAAGATGGTTGCGATCCGCGATGCAGAACATGTATGAAAATAACCGAAAGGAGATTTTATGTCCGTGTCGAAGATGCAAAGGAGGAGTCTTGCACGACCCCTTTCAGGGAGGGCGTGTGAAAGCGCACCTGCTCATGCATGGTTTCATGGATGGCTATACTCGATGGATAAGTGAAGATGATGACGTCGATGGGGCAGCCAATGATGACATTGTTGGGCCAAACGAAGAGATGACGACCTATAATGGCGGCGGAGAAGAGGCCGGACATGGTGGTGGAGAAGAGGCCGGACATGACGGCGTAGAAGAGGCTGCACATGGAGGTGGAGAAGAGGCCGGACATGACGGAGAAGCCGCGGACACGCCACAGCCTTCTTCAGTACTAAGTTCAATCATGGGGGACCCTCATGTTCGAGACCTGCTTCGCAAGAAGACTACTAGCGACGGAGCTGCTTCTAGAGAGGAGTCCAAGCTTGAGGAACTGGAGGAAGACTCGAAGATTCCATTGTATGGTGGTTGCGATCCAGAGGTGACCCTCTTGAGTTTCACGCTAGAGCTTCTCAAGTATGTAAAGAAGGTTCTCCCCGCAGGGAACATGTGTCCTACTAGGGTCGATGAGGCCAAGAAAATTGTGTGCCCTCTTGATCTGCCGCACATTAGATACCATGCATGGATCAACAATTGCATCATTTATTGAAAGGAGCACGCAGAAAGAACCCGTTGTCCGGTGTGCAATGCTTCTTGATACAAGAAGGCGGGAAAGAAATGTCCTCAGAAAGTTGTATGGTACTTACCGATCACTCCCTGTCTGCAGCGTTATTTCATAGATCCTAAGGAAGCAAAGCTAATGCGTTGGCACGCGGAGAGGAAAAAGCCCGACGATGGATATGATCCAAAACTGAGACACCTCGAGGATGCAAGCCAGTGGAGAGCGTTCAACGCCACATATCAATTTTTTGCAGGAGATGCAAGGAACATAGTGCTTGGCACGAGTACCGATGGCATGAATCCGTTTGGCAACCAAAACACGAACCATAGCACATGGCCCGTGTTTGTATGGATGTACAACCTCCCCCTGGTTGTGCATGAAGGCAAAGTACATACACATGAGCATGCTGATTCAACGGCCGAAACAACAGGGAAATAATATTAATCTGTATCTAGGGCTACTGAAAGAGGAGTTAGAAACATTATGGAAAACACCGATCAAGACATGGGACGCCAGCAAAGGAGAGTATTTCTATATGAGAGTCGCGCTGATGACAACGGTGCATGACTATCTCGATTATGGATATCTCGCAGGACAGGTGTGCCACGGATATTGTGGATGCACCCGATGCATGGATGATACAACGTCTCAGCAGCTAACGAAAGATGGCGGTCTGCGAAAATCATGTACATGGGGCATCGAAGATGTCTCAGAAGGATGACTCATGGAGAAACCGTGGAGATCTATTCAATGGTGAGGCCGAGCATCGAGGACCTCCACGTAAGAGGAGCGGCACCGAAATCTATGAGTTGTTTAAAAACTGGGAAGAGTGCCCCGCGCCGGGAAAGATGAAAAAAGCACTGGAGCCGCTGCTGAAGGTATGGAAAACAAGGTCAGTTTTCTGGGACTTGGAGTACTGGCCCAAACTCGACACACCTCATTGCCTTGATCAAATGCATATCACGAAGAATGCCCTCGAGAGTTTGCTTGGGACACTGATGAACATGCCGGACAAGACCAAGGATGGGCCGAAGGCAAGAAAAGACTTAGAAGATTTGAAAAACAGGGCAGATCTCCACATGCCCGGTAAAAAGTCATCGAAGGACACGTAGACGGAGACGGAGGCGGGGGATAGGGACAAAAAAGTCAACAAGAAGGAAGAGAAATATTGCCCCCCTTCTGGCTTCACCTTAAATCCGAAGGAGATGGATAAATTCTTCAAGTTCCTTACCGGAATCAAAGTTAGCTCCGGTTACTGTGGGAAGATAAGCAGATTTCTAGACACGAAGAAGAAAACGTTCAGCAGGATGAAGTCTCATGACTGTCACGTGATGATGACGCAGATACTTCCTGTTGCCATTAGAGGGATAATGGACCAGCACGTCCGTGACACGCTTACTGCTCTATGCAACTTTTTCGACGTTATCTCTCGAAAGTCGACCAGTGTGAAGCAACTCCGAAGGCTACGGGAAGAGATCGTTGTCATAATAAATGAGCTTGAGATGTACTTCCAGCCCGCGTTATTTGACGTCATGGTGCATTTGTGTGTCCACATTGTGGACGACATCATAGACCTCAGGCCGACATTCCTGCAAAACATGATGCCGTTCGAGAGGATGAATGGGGTCATCAAATGATTCGTTCGTAACATGCCCCGTTCCGATGGAAGCATCGTCTAGGGCTTTCTTACCCAAGAGTGCATCTCCTTCTGCGAAAACTATCTAGGCGTTGGAGACCCTACTATTGGTTTGCCCGTCAACAAGCACCTTGGGAGGCTCGAAGGTAAAGGTCACACCAACAGCCGGAGGGAACTGCATGTGGACCACGAGGGTCAACGCAACGACTTTGACATAGCAAACTTAGTAGTGCTACAACACATAGACATGGTTGATCCTTTCGTGACACTGCACAAAGAAACCATCGCAAAGAAATACCGTCACCAGGGGCTGTGCAGGATGGACGCCGAAGTTATTAGAGAGCACAACCTCACTTTCTTGACTTGGTTCAAAAAGCATGTTCTTGCTAACCCCCCGGAAGAGGGCACTACTGACGGATTGCTCATATACGCCTTAGCACATGGCCCCACGCCCAACCTCGCCACCTATCAGGCATACGATATCAACAGATACACGTTCTACACGGAGGCCAAAGATATAAACAGTGATTACCAGAACTCATGGATGATGATGGAATGCATAACCGGCAATAACGGCGCAACTGAAAGATTCTATGGAAGGGTCGAAGAGATCTGGGAGCTTGACTACTCTAGACTACACAGTGCGACGATGTTCTGTGTTAGATGGGCTAAGTCCGTCCAAAGAGAAAATCATTTTTTCACCACCATGTCCATACCCAACGCCAAGAGCGCTACTGTGAACGTCATTGCCAAAAATGAGCCATGGGTACACGATAAGCACGTGACACAATGCTTCTTCCTAACTGACCTGAGCAATCCGAGCTGTGTTGTCGTGAGGAGAGGCAAAAGGAGCATCGTCAAAATGGATGGAGTCGCCAACGAGGAAGACTACGACCGGTACGGCAACCCTATGAGGTGACGATGACGATGAAGCGTACATCAAAAGAAGAATCAAGACTACATTACCGAAGAAAGATCGTACTCCATGGAAAACAAAAAGTCACAACGAGGGGCTCAATTATTTGATAGTGAATAAGAAAGAAAAGAAGGTCACTCAGAAATGAAAACGTCGACGCTGAGTAAACAACATTTATATTTGTACCTATTTTGTATCCGCACTTGACCATGTTATCGGTCAAATGATGTATCTATATGTTATGCACTATTAATATACCTACGTTATATATCGGTCAAAGGAATAAGAAAATGAAAATAAGAAGCAAAAGGAAAGCAATAAGAAAATGAAAATAAGAAGCAAAAGGAAAGGAATAAGAAAATGAAAAGAAAAAGCAAAAGGAAAGGAATAAGAAAATGAAAAGAAAAAGAATATGAAAAGGAAAGAATAATGGAGAGGAAAACATGCCTGCCTCTAACTTAACATAGCAGTAGCGTGGCTTTTAGAAAAAGCTCGCTACCGCTACTGAGAATAGCCGTAGCGCGGCTTTGCAACCCACACTATAGCTAAGTTAGCTATAGCGCGGGTCTCGAACTGTAAGTGCATCTAGTGCCACCCCTAGTTGGTTTTGGAGTATTGACAACAAACATGGTTGGGGGAATAATGTGTTTGTGAGATTTGCAGGAGAACACAGGTAGAAGTCCCTCATTGATACGGTTCACCTATCAGAGATGACCCCTAAAAATGTATGAAGACATTGAAGACAATGGTGGTTCATGAAGACATTCACGTCGAAGATAATGACGTGTGAAGACATTCACTTGAAGACAATGGAGTGCGAAGACATAGTTTCTTTCGTAGTTTCATTTTTTTCTTTCTTGAGTCATAGGAACGACCGAATTGTCAAGTGGGGTTCAAGTGAACAAAGTCAGAAAACGGATGTGATGCTCAACCCAAATCCTATGTCTTCGAGTGAAGACAATAAGAGAAAATCTGATCCAGAGTTGGATGAGTCAGCTTTGCTTGTAGCCCAAGTCAAGCTGCAGTGTGTGTTTGAAATCCGACCGTTGGACACGTGTCGGTTCCTTAGTGACCTAGGGTCATTTCGGACATATCATGTCTGGTTGCTTCCTGGCTATAAATAGCCCACCCCCTACACCATGAATTGGTGGCTTCTCAGAGTTAGTGCATGGCTTTTGTCGTTTGAGAGCAACCCACCTCTGAAGCCTTTGAGAGAGAATCCTTCCGAGGACAAAACCCAAAACACCCAAAGCCCAAAGAGTGTTGGCATCACTGAAGTCTTTCTGTCCACGTGATCTGAAGACTTATTACACTTGAAGACTGTGTATCTTCCAGTCGGTTAGGCGTCGCGTTTTGAGGATCCAAGAATCATTGTGGATCGCTAGTGAACGAAGTCTGTGAAGGTTTGGAAGTCTACCTTGAAGACTTACCAAAGTGATTGGGCGAGGACTAAGTGTCCTTAGCTCAAGTGAAATAAGGTGAAGACGCGGCCTTCTGAGTTCAATCTCAGCCTCCCTAACTAGACGTACAGTTGTCACAGTAGCTGGAACTGGTCTACCAAATCCTTGTCTTTGTCAAGCAACTGGTTCTATCACTTCATCCTTAACTTACTGTTTAGCTTCGTGAAGTCATTACTTGCTTGCTCTGTTTGATTTCACAGTGTGAAGACATTCTCTCTGATTGCATATTTGGCTTCACTCTGTCTTCCTATCTTGATCCATTCTACCTATCAGCTATTTGTCTTCGTGCTTTCCTTGTAATGCTTGTTTGACTATAGCTTGACTAGTGTAGTTTATCTTCTGCTACATACTGTGTAGGTGTTATTTGCTTGCTTATCTTCAAAGACATTTCATGTCTTGAAGACTTTCATAAAAATCGCCTATTCACCACCCTCTAGTCAATAACTAGCACTTTCAATTGGTATCAGAGCAAGGTGCTCCCTTGTTCTGTGTGATTTGGTTTAACCACCTGGAGTTTTAGCTATGTCGAGTGCAGGGATAATCAAAGTCTCTACTGCGTGCCTCATTTTCGATGGCACTAATTACATATACGTCTCCAACGTATCTATAATTTATGAAGTATTCATGCCATGTTTACAACAATTTTATATGGTTTTGGTATGATTTTATTAGAACTAACCCGGACTGACGCTGTTTTCAACAAAACGACCGTGGTGTCATTTTTGTGCAGAAATAAAAGTTCTCAGAATGGGCTGAAAATTTACGGTGATCATTTATGGACCAGAAGAGACCCACGGAGCACCCGAGATGTGCCAGGGGGTGACCGAGGAGGCCACAAGCTAGGGGGCGTGCCCACCCCCAGGGTGCGCCCTCCCCCCAGGGCACGCCCCTGGGGCTTATGGGCCCCTCGGGTGTCCCCCTGACTTGTTTCCAACGCCAAATACTCTTATATATACAGAAACCTCCGAAAAGTACCCTAGATCGGAAGTTCCGCCGTCGTAAGCCTCTGTAGCCACGAAAAACCAATCGGGAGCCCGTTCTGGCACCCTACCAGAGGGGGAACCATCACCGGAGGCCATCTTCATCATCCCGGCGGTCTCCATGACTAGGAGGGAGTAGTTCACCCTTGGGGCTGAGGGTATGTACCAGTAGCTATGTGTTTGATATCTCTCTCTCTCTCTCTCGTGTTCATGATTTGGCACGATCTTGATGTACCGCAAGCTTTGTTACTATAGTTGGATCATATGGTGTTTCTCCCCCTCTACCTTCTTGTGATGAATTGAGTCTTGCTCTTTGAGGTTTCGTTATGTTGGATTGAGTATTGGATTTGAGAACACTTGATGTATGTCTTGCGATGGGATATTTGTGGTGACAATGGGATGTTCTATTGATTCACTTGATGTATGTTTTGGCACTCAACTCGCGGATTCCCGAGGTGACATTGGGGTAATCTATGTAGAGGGGTTGATGCACATTTTCATCCTACGTTCTCCGATAGAAACTTTGGAGTAATTCTTTATCGCACGTTGAGGGATTGCTATACGATCCAATTATGTTATCATTGTTGAGAGAATTTGCACTAGTGAAAGTATGAACCCTAGGCCTTGTTTCCAAGCATTGCAATACCGTTTTTGCTCACTTTTGTTACTTGCTACCTTGCTGTTTTTATATTTTCAGGTTACAAAAACCTATATCTACTATCCATATTACACTTGTATCACCATCTCTTCGCCGAACTAGTGCACATATACAATTTACCATTGTATTGGGTGTGTTGGGGACACAAGAGACTCTTTGTTATTTGGTTGCAGGGTTGTTTGAGAGAGACCATCTTCATCCTACGCCTCCCACGGATTGACAAACCTTAGGTCATCCACTTGAGGGAAATTTGCTACTGTCCTACAAAACTCTGCGCTTGGAGGCCCAACTAGAGTCTACAAGAAGAAGGTTGCGTAGTAGACATCAAGCTCTTTTCTAGCACCGTTGCCGGGGAGGTGAGTGCTTGAAGGTATATCTTTAGATCTTGCAATTGGATATTTTAGTTTCTTGTTTTATCACTAGTTTAGTCTATAAAAGAAAACTACAAAAAATGGAATTGAGGTTGCCTCATATGGTTCATCTTTTGAATGTCTTTCGTGAAAATGATGGATCGGAAAATTGTGCTCAATTGATAGAAGAAGAATTCAATAAAATGTTTGGCATAAAATCCATGAATGATGAGAATGATTTTAATTTTGTTGGTATGAATTATTTGAATATCCATGATGCTAATGATATGCAAAGCCACAAGCTTGGGGATGCTATGTTTGATGAAGATGATATTTTTAGTCCCCCAAGTTTTGATGAGAATATTTACTATGATGAAAGCATGCCTCCTATTTATGATGATTATATTGATGAAAGTGTGTTTGGAAGAGTGTCAACTTTATGTAATAATGATCCCACTATCTTGGAGGGTATTAAATCTTATTGTAATAATTATGAAAGTGGATTTGGAGAGGTCATGACTTTATTTTGTGATGAATCCACTATTTTAGAAAAGGTTTCAATTGACTATGATAAAAAAGTTGCTATCTATGATTATTATGGTGATGACATGTATGCTATAAAGAATAATGATAACCATGAAACTTGTCATCATGATTTTAACTTTCAATTTGATTATGTCAACCAAGTATCTCATGATAGTTATTTTGTTGAGTTTGCTCCCACTACTATCCATGAGAATAAATTTGCTTATGTGGAGAGTAATAAAAATTTTATGCATATGGATCATGAAAAGAATGCTTTACGTGATAGCTATATTGTTGAATTCATTCATGATGCTACTGAAAATTACTATGAGAGAGGAATATATGCTTTTACATATCTCAATCGTATCAAGTTTTCTCTCTATGTGTTGAAGATTTTGAAGTTATGCTTGTTTTGCCTTCCTATGCTAGTTGATTTTTGCTCCCATAAGTTATTTTATCACAAAATCCCTATGCATAGGAAGTGGATTAGGCTTAAATGTGCTAGTCATATGCTTCATGATGCTCCCGTTATGTTTCAATTCTTATCTTTTATGTAAGCATCATTGAAATCATCATGCCTAGCTAAAAAGGCATTAAAGAAAAGCGCTTGTTGGGAGACAACCCAATATTTACCCCTACTGTTTTTGTGTGTTCACATGATTAAGCTACTGTAGTAATCATGTTTTATAGCTTTTGTTTGAATAAAGTGCCAAGCAAAGCCTTTGGGATAGTGTGGTTGATAGTTGATTTGATTCTGTGAAAAAACAGAAACTTTTGCGTCCAGTAACAGAATTGTTAAAAATCACTGGAGCGTCAAAAAATTCTGATTTTTTTAAAAATGATTGATATACAAATTATTTACGCTGTCCAAACTTTTCAGCAATTTTGGAGTAACATAAGTATGAGAATAATTCAGATCTTTACAGACTGTTCTGTTTTAGACAGATTCTGTTTTCGATGCATAGTTTGCTTGTTTTCTAGTTTCTATGGCTTATATTGCTTAATATAAATTGTGGAAATTATAGAGTACAGTAGGTATTATGTGGAAACAATTATAAATCTTGTCTTTGACAGTACCCAAGTGATTGATTTGTTTTACTATGCTAACCCATCTCACGAAGTTCCGTTAAGTTTTGTGTGATTGAAGTTTTCAAGTTTTGGGTGAGATATCGATATGAGGAGAATAAGGAGTGACAAGACCCTAATCTTGGGGATGCCCAAGGCACCCCAAGGTAATATTCAAGGAATACCCAAGCAAATAAGCTTGGGGATGCCCCGGAAGGCGTCCCCTGTTTCGTCTTCAACATTATCGGTAACCTCACTTGGAGCTATATTTTTATTCGTCACATGATATGAGTTTTGCTTGGAGCGTCAGTTTATTTTATTAGTATTTGCTTGCTGTTATTTAGAGTAATGTTTTTCATATTTTATTTCAATAAAAATGTCAAGTATAGCCTTTACCTTGCTTATTTTGCAAGTCTATATGTGGCTGTTTGAAAACAGAAAGTTGCACGCTAGTGCGTGAATTCTTAAGAAAAGTCAGAATGTGATAAAATGTTGAACTTTTTTGCACAATAAGCTATGATAAATTTTCTACAGTGTGGTTAATTCTCAGAATTTTTGGAGTTAGGTAAGTATGAGTATAATTGCACTCTCTGTTATGTTTGCATTGTTTGCACATGTTTGCTTGTTTAATGATTCTATTTGAGCATAGGAGTATTGAATATGCAGAGGCATTTAGTATGCAATGTTAAATAATAATTTTAGTGATTTGCTACAGTAGATAATGATAAGGTGTTGCATTGATTCATACTAACTTATCTCACGAGTTCTTGTTGAGTTTTGTGTGGATGAAGTTTTTAAGATTTAGGGAAACCGTGATATAAAAGGAATTAAGGAGACACAAAAGCTCAAGCTTGGGGATGCCTAGGGCATCCCAAGATAATGTTTCAAGAAGTCTCACGCGTCAAAGCTTGGGGATGCCCCGGTAGGCATCCCACCTTTCTTCATCAAGAATTATCGGTTAGTATCGGTTGAGCCTAAGTTTTTTCTTCTTCACATGATATGTGCTATCCTTGGAATGTCATTTTATTTTCTTTGGCTTGCTGTTTGAATAAAATACTTATGATCTGAAATTCTTAAATGAGAGAGAATCTTCACATAGCTACTTAATTATTTGACTACTCATTGATCTTCACTTATATCTTTTTGGAGTAGTTTGTCAGTTGCTCTAGTGCTTCACTTATATCTTTTTAGAGCACGACGGTGGTTTTATTTTGAAGAAATTGATGAACTATCATGCTTCACTTATATTATTTTGTGAGTCTTAAACAGCATGGTAATTTGCTTAGGTTATGAATTTAGTCCTAACATGATGGGCATCCAAGAATGATATAATAAAAACTTTCATATAAGAGCATTGAATAATATGAGAAGTTTAATTCCTTGCATTTGTTTTGAGATATAAAGATGGTGATATTAGAGTCATGCTAGTGAGTAATTGTGGATTGGTAGAAATACTTGTGTTAAAGTTTGTGATTCCCGTAGCATGCACGTATGGTGAACCGTTATGGGTTGAAGTCGGAGCATGATTTATTTTTTGATTGTCTTCCTTATGAGTGGCGGTCGGGGACGAGCGATGGTCTTTTCCTACCAATCTATTCCCCTAGGAGCATGCGTGTAGTACTTTGTCTTGATGACTAATAAATTTTTGCAATAAGTATGTGAGTTCTTTATGACTAATGTTGAGTCCATGGATTATACGCACACTCATCCTTTCACCATTGCTATCCTCTCTAGTACCGCGCAACTTTCGCTGGTGCTTTAAACCCACTATATACCCTTCCTCAAAACAATCACCATACCTACCTATTATGGCATTTCCATAGCCATTCTGAGATATATTGCCATGCAACTTCCACCGTTCCGTTTATTATGACACAAACCATCATTGTCATATTGCTTTGCATGATCATGTAGTTGGCATAGTATTTGTGGCTTGGCCACCGTTCATGTTTTTTATACATGTCACTCTTGATCATTGCACATCCCGGTACACCGCCGGAGGCATTCATATAGAGTCATATTTTGTTCTAGTATCGAGTTGTAATTCTCGAGTTGTAAGTAAAAAAAAGTGTGATGATCATCATTATTAGAGCATTGTCCCATGTGAGGAAAGGATGATGGAAGCTATGATTCCCTCACAAGTTGGGATGAGACTCCAGACTTAAAAATAAAGAAAAAATAAAAAGAGGCCAAAGAGCCCAAAATAAAAAATAAAAGAGGCCAAAGAAGCCCAAACAAAAAAAAGAGAAAAGAAAAAATGAGAGAAAAGAGAGAAGGGACAATGTTACTATCCTTTTCCCACACTTGTGCTTCAAAGTAGCACCATGATCTTCATGATAGAGAGTCTCCTATTTTGGCACTTTCATATACTAGTGGCAATTTTTCATTATAGAACTTGGCTTGTATATTCCAATGATGGGCTTCCTCAAATTTCCCTAGGTCTGCGTGAGCAAGCAAGTTGGATGCACACCCACTTAGTTTCTTTTTGAGCTTTCATACACTTATAGCTCCAGTGCATCCGTTGCATGGCAATCCCTACTCACTTGCATCGATATCAATTGATGGACATCTCCATAGCCCATTAATTTGCCTAGTTGATGTGAGACTTTCTCCTTCTTTTTGTCTTCCTCACAACCTCAACCATACTCTATTCCACTTATAGTGCTATATCCATGGCTCACGCTCATGTATTGCGTGAAAGTTGAAAAAGCTTGAGAACATTAAAAGTATGAAACAATTTCTTGGCTTGTCATCGGGGTTGTGCATGATAAAATATTTTGTGTGAT
The DNA here is from genome assembly GCA_011799875.1 of Thinopyrum elongatum. Taxonomy (NCBI): domain Eukaryota; kingdom Viridiplantae; phylum Streptophyta; class Magnoliopsida; order Poales; family Poaceae; genus Thinopyrum; species Thinopyrum elongatum. The sequence continues at coordinate 535,834,746 of CM022302.1, forward strand.
GAAGATAGAGCATAGCCAGACTATATGATTTTGTAGGGATAACTTCCTTTGGCCATGATATTTTGAGAAGACATGATTGCTTTATTTGTATGCTTGAAGTATTATTATTTTTATGTCAATATTAAACTTTTGTTTTGAATCTTATGGATTTGAACATTCATGCCACAATAAGGAAGATTACATTGATAAATATGTTAGGTAGCATTCACACTTCATAAATTCTTTCTTTTATCATTTACCTACTCGAGGACGAGCAGGAATTAAGCTTGGGGATGCTGATACGTCTCCAACGTATCTATAATTTATGAAGTATTCATGCCATGTTTACAACAATTTTATATGGTTTTGGTATGATTTTATTAGAACTAACCCGGACTGACACTGTTTTAGCAGAACTACCGTGGTGTCCTTTTTTGTGCAGAAATAAAAGTTCTCGGAATGGGCAGAAAATTTACGGTGATAATTTATGGACCAGAAGAGACACACAGAGCACCGGAGCTGTGCCAGGGGGTGACCGAGGAGGCCACAAGCTAGGGGAGCGTGCCCACCCCCCAGGGCGCGCCCCTAGGGCTTGTGGGCCCCTCGGGTGTCCCCCTGACTTGTTTCCAATGCCAAATACTCTTATATATACAGAAACCTCCGAAAAGAACCCTATATCGGAAGTTCCACTGCCGTAGGCCTCTGTAGCCATGAAAAACCAATCGGGAGCCCGTTCCGGCACCCTGCCAGAGGGGGAACCATCACCGGAGGCCATCTTCATCATCCCGGTGGTCTCCAACAAGGAGGGGGTAGTTCACTGATGTCTACTACACAACTTGTTCTTGTAAACTCGTGTTGGGCCTCCAAGCGCAGTGTTTTGTAGGACAGTAGCAAATTTCCCTCAAGTAGATGACCTAAGGTTTATCAATCCGCGGGAGGCGTAGGATGAAGATGGTCTCTCTCAAACAACCCTGCAACCAAATAATAAAAAGTATCTTGTGTCCCCAACACACCAAATACAATGGTAATTTGTATAGGTGCACTAGTTCGGCGAAGAGATGGTGATACAAGCGTAGTAATGATAGTAGATATTGATTTTTGTAATAGGAACAATAAAAACAGCAAGGTAGAAATTGATAAAATGGAGCACAAACGGTATTGCAATGCTTGAAAATGAGGCCTAGGGTCCGTACTTTCGCTAGTGCAATCTCTCAACAATGCTAATATAATTGGATCATATAACCATCCCTCAACGTGTGATGAAGAATCACTCCAAAGTTCTTATCTAGCGGAGAACATAAGAAGAAATTGTTTGTAGGGTACGAAACCACCTCAAAGTTATTCTTTCTGATCAATCTATCCTAGAGTTCGTAATAAAATAACACCAAGCTATTCTTTCCGCTCGATCTAACCAAGAGTTCGTACTAAAATAACACCATATGATACACATCAACCAACTCTAATGTCACCTAGATACTCCAATGTCACCGCGAGTATCCGTGAGTTGATTATACGATATGCATCAAACAATTTCAGATTCATAATACTCATTCCAACACAAAGAACCTCAAAGAGTGCCCCAAGATTTCTACCGGAGAAACAAGGACGAAAACATGCATCAACCCCTATGCATAGATTACCCCAATGTCACCTCGGGAATCCGCGAGTTGAGTGCCAAAACATATATCAAGTGAATCAATATAATACCCCATTGTCACCACGGGTATTCTTATGCAAGACATATAACAAGTGCTCTCAAATCCATAAAAATATTCAATCCGATAAAACGAAATCTCAATGGGAAAACTCAATTCATAACAAGATAGAGAGGGGAAAACACCATATGATCCAACTATATTAACAAAGCCCGCGATACATCAAGATCGTGACATATCAAGAACACAAGAGAGAGAGAGAGAGAGATTAAACACATAGCTACTGGTACAAACTCTCAGCCTCGAGGGTGGACTACTCCCTCCTCATCATGGTGGCCACCGGGATGATGAAGATGGCCACCGGTGATGATTTCCCCCTCTGGCAGGATGCCGGAACGGGGTCTAGATTGGTTTTTCGTGGCTACAGAGGCTTGCGGCGGCGGAACTTCTGATCTAGGGTTCCCCCAGGTTTTTTTTGAATATTTGGCAATTTATAGGGCGAAGAGGCGGGGCGGGAGGTCACCGAGGGGGCACAACCCCCTGGGCGCACCCGGGTGGGTTGTGCCCACCTCGGGCCTCCCCTCTGGTACTTTTTTAGCCCATCCTGGGTCTTCTGGTCCAAACAATTTCTCCAAAAAAATCGCTGTGTTTGGGCTCCGTTTGATATTGATTTTCTGTGATGTTAAAAAGAAGCAAAAAAACAGCAACTGGCACTGGGCACTATGCAATAGGTTAGTTCCAAAAAATGATATAAAGTTGCTATCAAATGATTGTAAAACATCCAAGAATGATAGTATAACAGCATGAATATTTCATAAATTATAGATACGTTGGAGACGTATCAGCATCCCCAAGCTTAATTCCTACTCGTCCTCGAGTAGGTAAAAGATAAAAGAAATAATTTATGAAGTGTGAATGTGAGCAAAATGCATAAGTTTGATCAATGATAATTTCAATCACTTTTCCTAGCATCATAACAGCAACTATTTTTCATAAAACTTATCATGATAAAGTAGCAATTGAAAACGGAATTTTTGTTGTGGAAAGCTATGTATCATATTCATCATATAATCTTTCTTTTCTAGCATGGACATTTGTACTTGAATGATTCAAAGCAATAGTCTGTAATTTGACATGAGGACATCAATACTCAAGCATATCAACATGCAACCATGTCTTTCAAAATATCAACACTAAAGAAAGTTACCCCTAGCCCATCATGCTCAATCATTGATCCATTCATGAAACACGCTCGCATATTAGCTACATCCAATGCACAAGTATGATCATAGTGCCCCAAAGTTTGTGCTTTCTAAGAGAAGATGGAGACTCAAATAAAAATAAAAATTCATAAAGTAAATAGATAGGCCCTTCGCAGAGGGAAGCAGAGATTTGTAGAGGTGCCAGAGCTCAAAGCTTAAATTGAGAGATAAAATATTTTGAGAGGCATACTTTTCCCGTCAACGAAAACGACCGAGAATTCCAAATACTTTCCATGCTAGATATATCATAGGCGGTTCCCAAACATAAAATAAAGTTTATTCCTTTTTCCACCATTCTTTCACAATCCATGGCTAGCCGGATCCACGGGTGTCTTCCATACCAACACTTTCCAAGGAATTTATTATTTGACAACATAAAGTAAATTTCTTTTTCATTTCGGGACTGGGCATCCCTATTACCGCCGTACTCTCGTGCAATGACAAGTGAATAAAGACTCATCTTGAGAATAACACATCTATCATGGAAAATATTAGCCACCCCCTGCCGCTTCATGAGCAGTACGAGCACACAAAAAGGAAATTCATTTTGAAAATTAGAGATGGAACATGCAAATTTACTTAGAACGTCATGGAAATACCGCATATAGGTAGGTATGGTGGACTCATGTGGCAAAAATGGGTTTAAGGATTTTGGATGCACAAGTAGTATTCCCACTTAGTACAAATGGAGGCTAGCAAATAGATTGAGAATTAACCAACCAAGAAACGAAAATTCACATAAATGAGCATTAAGCATAACTAATACCGAATAATGCACCACAAGTAGGATTTAATTTCATTGCATAACTATTGACTTTCGTGCTTGCATAGGGAATCACAAACCTTAACACCAATATTGTTACTAAAGCACAATTACTCACCAACATGACTCACATATTACTATCTCCATATCACAAAACTATTGCAAGGAATCAAACTTATCATATCCAATGATCTACATGAAAGTTTTTATTATATCCTTCTTAGATATTTATCACATTAGGACCAATTTCAAATATTTTGCAAATTTTCATCACTAGTATAAACTCTGAAAATAATATAAGTGAAGCACAAGAGTAAATAGCAAACTACTCCAAAAAGATATAAGTGAAGGTCATGCGAGTAGTTGTGTAAATGGGTAGCTATTTGAGGACTCTCTTTTATTTAAAAACTTTCAGATCTAAGTGTCTTATTAAAACAGCAAGCAAAACAAAAATTAAATGACATTCCAAGAATAGCACACATCATGTGAAGAAGCAAAAACTTAGGCTCTACCGAGACTAACTGATAATTGTTGATAAAGAAAGGTGGGATGCCTACCGGGGCATCCCCAAGCTTAGATGCTTGAGACTTCTTGGAATATTAAGTTGGGATGCCTTGGGCATCCCCAAGCTTGAGCTCTTGTGTCTTCTTCATTCCTCTCATATCACGGTTTCCCTAATTCTTAAAAACTTCATCCACACAAAACTCAACAAGAACTCGTGAGATAAGTTAGTATAAATCAATGCAAAAAACTTATCATTCCCTACTGTAGAAAATCACTAAAATTATTATTTAACATTGCATACTAAATGCCTCTGCATATTTAATAGTCCTATCCTCAAATAGAATCATTAAACAAGCAAACATATGCAAACAATGCAAATATAACAGCAATCTGCCAAAACAGGAAAGTCTGTAAAGGATGCAAGAGTTTTCATACTTCTCTAAATCCAAAAATTCTGAAAATTTAGAACACTGTATAAAATTTATCATAGCTTATTGTGCAGAAAATTTCAACATTTATCACATTCTGAATTTTCTCGGGAATTTTTACAACAGTGTTAAACTTTCTATTTTGAAACAGCAACAAATAGACTTGCAAAATAAGCATGGTAAAGGCTATCCTTGACATTTTTATTGAAAGGAAAGATGCAAAACATTATTATAAATAGCATAAATAAAATACAAATAAAATAAAATGACGCCCCAAGCAAAACACATATCATGTGACGAATAAAATTATAGCTCCATGTGAGGTTACCGATAATGTCGGAGACGAAAGAGGGGATGCCTTCCGGGGCATCCCCAAGCTTAGTTGCTTGGATCTTACCTGAATATTAACTTGGGGTGCCTTGGGCATCCCCAAGGTCTTGTCACTCCTTATTCTCCTCATATTGATATCTCACCCAAAACTTGAAAACTTCAATCACACAAAACTTAACGGAACTTTGTGAGATGGGTTAGTATGATAAAGATAAATCATTCACTTTGGTACTGTCAAGATAAGATTCATAATTGTTCTCACACAATGCCTAATGTACCCTACAATTTATACAACTTATATTAAGCAATATAAGCCATGGAAACCATAAAACAAGCAAACTATGCATTGAAAACAGAATCTGTCAAAAACAGAACAGTACATAAAGATCTGAATTAAGGTCATACGTATGTAACTCCAAAAAATTTTGTAACTTAAGGAAAACGTAGGCAATTTGTAGACCCAAAAAATGTAAAAAATTCAGAGTTTTTATACGCTCCAGTGAATTTAAACAATTCTATTACTGGGCGCAAAAGTTTCTGTTTTTGCACAGAATCAAGTCAACTATCATCCACACTATCCCAAAGGCTTTACTTGGCACTTTATTGAAAAAAACCCTATAAAACTTGATTAATACAGTATCCTAATCATGTGAACACACAAAAACAGTAGGGGTAAATGTTGGGTTGTCTCCCAACAAGCGCTTTTCTTTAATGCCTTTTTAGCTAGGCATGATGATTTCAATGATGCTCACATAAAAGATAAGAATTGAAACACAAAGAGAGCATCATGAAGCATATGACTAGCAAATTTAAGTCTAACCCACTTCCTATGCATAGGGATTTTGTGAGCAAATAACTTATGGGAACAAGAATCAACTAGCATAGGAAGGCAAAACAAGTGCAACTTCAGAACTTTCAACATAAATAGAGGAAACTTGATATTATTGAAATATGTAGAAGCATATGTTCGTCTCTCATAATAATTTTCAGTAGAATCATGAATGAATTCAACAATATAACTATCACATAAATCATTCTTTTCATGATCCACAATCATAGAAATTTTCTTACTCTCCACATAAGCAAATTTATTCTCATGAGTAGTTGTGGGAGCAAACTCAACAAAATAACTATCATGTGATTGGAAATTAAAATCATGATGACAAGTTTCATGGTTATCATTATTCAATATCGCATACATGTCATCACCATAATCATCATAGATAGCAACTTTGTTATCATAGTCAATTGAAACCTCTTCCGAAATAGTGGATTCATCATTAAATGAAGTCATGACCTCTCCAAATCCACTATCATAATTATTACAATAAGATTCAACACCCTCCAAAATAGTGGGATAATTAGTACCTAGAGTTGACACTCTTCCAAACACACTTTCATCAATATAATCATCATAAATAGGAGGCATACTTTCATCATAATAAAATTTCTCATCAAAACTTGGGGGACTAAAAATATCATCTTCGTCAAATATAGCATCCCCAACCTTATGGCTTTGCATATCATTAGCATCATGGATATTCATAGCAAGCATACTAACAACATTGGAATCATGCTCATCATTTATGCCAAACATTTTATTGAATTCTTCTTCTATCAATTGAGCACAATTTTTCTTTCCATCATTTTCAAGAAAGACATGATAAAGATGAATAATATGAGGCCACCTCAAATCCATTTTTTTTGTAGTTTCTTTTATATACCAAACTAGTGATAAAACAAGAAACTAAAAGATTCGATTGCAAGATCTAAAGATATACCTTCAGGCACTCACCTCCCTGGCACCGGCTCCAGAAAAGAGCTTGATGTCTACTACACAACTTGTTCTTGTAGACTCGTGTTGGGCCTCCAAGCGCAGAGTTTTGTAGGACAGTAGCAAATTTCCCTCAAGTGGATGACCTAAGGTCTATCAATCCGTGGGAGGCGTAGGATGAAGATGGTCTCTCTCAAACAACCCTGCAACCAAATAATAAAAAGTATCTTGTGTCCCCAACACACCAAATACAATGGTAATTTGTATAGGTGCACTAGTTCGATGAAGAGATGGTGATACAAGCGTAGTAATGATAGTAGATATTGATTTTTGTAATAGGAACAATAAAAAACAGCAAGGTAGCAATTGATAAAATGGAGCACAAACGGTATTGCAATGCTTGAAAATGAGGCCTAGGGTCTGTACTTTCGCTAGTGCAATCTCTCAACAATGCTAATATAATTGGATCATATAACCATACCTCAACGTGTGATGAAGAATCACTCCAAAGTTCTTATCTAGCGGAGAACATAAGAAGAAATTGTTTGTAGGGTACGAAATCACCTCAAAGCTATTCTTTCCGATCAATCTATCCTAGAGTTCGTACTAAAATAACACCAAGCTATTCTTTCCGATCGATCTAACCAAGAGTTCGTATTAAAATAACACCATATGATACACATCAACCAACTCTAATGTCACCTAGATACTCCAATGTCACCGTGAGTATCCGTGAGTTGATTATACGATATGCATCAAACAATTTCAGATTCATAATACTCAATCCAACACAAAGAACCTCAAAGAGTGCCCCAAGATTTCTACCGGAGAAACAAGGACGAAAATGTGCATCAACCCCTATGCATAGATTACCCCAATGTCACCTCGGGAATCCGCGAGTTGAGTGCCAAAACATATATCAAGTGAATCAATATAATACCCCATTGTCACCACGGGTATTCATATGCAAGACATATATCAAGTGCTCTCAAATCCATAAAAATATTCAATCCGATAAAACGAAATCTCAAAGGGAAAACTCAATTCATAACAAAATAGAGAGGGGAAAACACCATATGATCCAACTATATTAACAAAGCCTGCGATACATCAAGATGGTGACATATCAAGAACACAAGAGAGAGAGGGAGAGATTAAACACATAGCTACTGGTACAAACCCTCAGCCCCGAGGGTGGACTACTCCCTCCTCATCATGGTGGCCGCCGGGATGATGAAGATGGCCACCGGTGATGATTTCCCCCTCCGATAGGATGCCGGAACGGGGTCTAGATTGGTTTTTCATGGCTACAGAGGCTTGCGGCGGCGGACCTTCTGATCTAGGGTTACCCCCAGGGTTTTTGGAATATTTAGCAATTTATAGGGCGAAGAGGCGGTGCGAGAGGTCATTGAGGGGGGCACAACCCCCCTGGGCGCGGCTGGGCTCCTGGCAGGTGGGTTTTGCCTGATGACCCACAAGTATAGGGGATCAATTGTAGTCCTTTCGATAAGTAAGAGTGTCGAACCCAACGAGGAGCAGAAGGAAATGACTAGCGGTTTTCAGCAAGGTAATGTGTGCAAGCACTGAAATTATAAGTAACGAGTAGTTTGGTAGCAAGATAATTTGTAACGAGCAAGTAACGGTAACTGTAACAAAAGTGCAGCAAGGTAGCCTAATCCTTTTGAGGCAAAGGACAGGCCAAAACGATCTCTTATGATTAGCAAAGCGTTCTTGAGGGTACGCGGGAATTCAATCTAGTCACTTTCATCATGTTGGTTTGATTTGTGTTCGCGACTTTGATAATTTGAAATGTGGGTGGACCGGTGCTTAGGTGCTGTTCTCACTTGAACACACCTCCTACTTATGATTAACCCCCTCGCAAGCATCCGCAACTACGAGAAAAGTATTAAGAATAAATCTAACCATAGCATTAAACTTTTGGATCCAAATCAGCCCCTTACGGAATAGCGCATAAACTAGGGTTTAAGCTTCTGTCACTCTAGCAACCCATCATCTAATAACTACTCCACAATGCATTCCCTTAGGCCCTAATAAGGTGAAGTGCCATGTAGTCGACGTTCACATGACACCACTAAGGGAATCACAACATACATACCATCAAAACATCGAACACATATCAAGTTCACATGATTGCTTGCAACAAGATTTCTCCCGTGACCTCAAGAACAAAAGTAACTACTCACTAATGATAATCATGCTCAAAATCAGAGGGGTATTAAATAGCATAATGGATCTGAACATATAATCTTCCACCAAATAAACCATATAGTAATCAACTACAAGATGTAATCAACACTACTAGTCACCCACAAGTACCAATCTATAGTTCCGGTACAAAGATTGAACACAAGAGATGAACTAGGGTTTGAGAGGAGATGGTGTTGTTGAAGATGTTGATGGAGATTGCCCTCCCCAAGATGGGAGAGTTGTTGGTGATGATGACGACGATGATTTCCCCCTCCGGGAGGGAAGTTCCCCCGGCGGAATCGCTTCGCCGGAGGGCAAAAGTGCTCCTGCCCAAGTTCCGCCTCGAGACGGCGGCGCTTCATCCCGAAAGTCCTCTCCTTATTTTTTTGTAGGTCAAAATGACTTATATACCAGAAGAGGGGCACCGGAGGTGGGCCGAGGAGGGCACAACCTACCAGGGTGCGCCTGGGCTCCCTGGCGCGCCCAGGTGGGTTGTGCCCACCTGGTGGGCCCCCTCTGGTACTTATTGGCTCCAATAATTCTTATATATTCCATAAAAATTCCTCGTGAAGTTTCAGCTCATTTGGAGTTGTACAGAATAGGTAGCCTGACGTAGCCTTTTCAGGTCCAGATTTCCAGTTGCCGGAATTCTCCCTCTTTGTGTGAACCTTGCATATTATGAGAGAAAAGGCATTAGAATTACTCCAAAAAGCATTATTATGCATAAAAACATCATAAATAACAGTAGGAAAACATGATGCAAAATGGACGTATCAACTCCCCCATGCTTAGACCTCGCTTGTCCTCAAGCGAAAACCGAAATCGAAAAACATGTCCACATGCTTAGAGAGAGAGGTGTCGATAAAACAAAATACAGACATAGAAGCATCTTGTATATTATTATAATAGCAACGAACTTTAGCATAGAACTTTATCATAGAACTTTTATCATATAACTTCTCATGAACAAGTAACAATTCATCACAACATCGAAGTATAAAGCATAAACTCTATTGAAAACCAACAAACTATGTTTTCAGTCAACTTTGCAACTACAATTCATCATCTTTTCAAGAAGGGTCACGTATTAGAGCCTTTTTGGCAAGTCCTCATACTCAACCATCATATAGTCTTCTATGATTGCTAACACTCACCGCATACACATGAGCAAAACGTTTCAACCGGACACATAGAAAGATAGGGGCTTATAGTTTTGCCTCCCAACATACTCACCTCGAGGGTGATGTCAACAATAATAACTCATGCTACTCATATCCAACTGGATATATGTGCCTAGATCTTTCCTCACCACATGATGCTTGCCAAATGAGAAAATAAAAAGGAATAGAGAGAAGAACTTTGACTCTTGCATAAAAGTAAATACATAAAAGTAAAATATAGGCCCTTCGCAGAGGGAAGAAGAGGTTGCCATGCTCTTATTTGTTTGTATGCTCAATCTCTTAGTGCAAAAGAACGTCACGTTATATTGCCCCTTGTGATAGCAACCTTTATTATGCAGTCTGTCGCTTTTATTCTTTGCCATCACAAGTTCGTACAACGCTCAATTTTCTCTTACACTAAATGATCCAACACTTTTAGAAGCAATTTTTATTGCCCTTTTTGCACCGATGACAACTTACTTGAAGGATCTTACTCAATCCATAGGTAGGTATGGTGGACTATCAAAATAAGATTTGGGTTTAAGGTTTTTGGATGCACAAGTAGTATCTCTACTTAGTGCGGTATTTTTGGCTAGCAAAGATAGGGGCAAGCACCACATGTTAAAGGATCTATGACAATATAACTTCTATGTGAATATGAACAAACATAAATCATTACATTGTCTTCCTTGTCCAACATCAACAATTTTGGCATATAATATTTTGATGGGGGCTCACAATCACAAAAGATGTCCAAGATAGTATATTTGCATGTGAATCTTCTCTTAACTTATTAATTCTTTCATGAATTGCATCATTGACCAATGCTATGTTTGTCAATCTCCAATAAAATTTTCTACTTATACTCTTCCTTATGTGATGTCATTACTTACCATAAAATTAGCATATGATCTTTTTCATTTATTTCCTTTCTTTTTATTGAACATGAAAGTAAAGAAAACAAAACTCAAACTGAACTTTATTATATATCTCGCACATGATTACAAAGATAGATCACTAAGCAAACACTCAAAAAGAAAGGATCGAACTAAACTTTTATTCATCTAAAGCAAAAGGTAACTATGGATCGAACTAAGATAAGTAAAGGCAAAAGATAGTGGAGGTGATACGATACCGGGGCACCTCCCCCAAGCTTGGCACAAGCCAAGGGGAGTGCCCATACACGATACTCAATTTTCCTTTGGTGATTAAGAAGGAGGTGGTGGTGATGAAGTAGTGGCAATCTTATCCTCGGGTTTCCATGGGAAGGGCTCACCATCATAAGAGGAGGAGTGAGTCTCACGGGTCCTGCAACTGGCAGCCAAACTCATACCTTTAAACCTCGCCTCATATTCAAAGACTTGGTTTTGGAGATCATAGATCTGGCTTTGGAGGAAGTTGATTTGCTCGTTGAAGGTGAAGATGATGTCGTTCATGGACTTGCCTTCCACCTTGAGATCACGGGTGTAGTCCGCGATCATGAGGTGATTGGCATTGAGTCCACGTTCTACCATCCCCTTGCACCGAAAGACTTCCTGCTCCATAGCTTCAAGTCTAGCCTCCACGGATCCCGTCCCCTTGGGGCATTGCACATCGCGGATGTGCAGCACCCCCTCATGCATCTGGATAGCCTGAGGGTGCTGCATCACCTCCCGCAAATATGGGTTGATGACGTTCTCGAAGAACTTGTCCTTGGAGGAGCTTGAAGCGGCCATGGTGGATTGGATCTGTCAGAAAATAGCAAGGAAAAGAAAACAGAAGATTTCTCCATGATATGGTGGTCAATAGGTTCGGGGGGGTATATAAAGATTTTTTTATCTTGGGAAACAAGCAAGATGAAGAAAAATGGAGTCCGGAAGGTACCCGAGGTGGGCACAACCCACCTGGGCGCGCCTGGCAAGCCAGGCGTGCCCTAGTGTCTTGTGCCCACCAGGGTTGCCTTCCTGGTTGTTTCTTATTTTCCTAATTTTTGTTATATTCCAAAACAGACAGAAAATATTTTTGCGGATTTTTCAGAGTCCGTTTACTTACCGTATCACATACCTCCTCTTTTTCAGTTATTCTGGAGTGTTCTGGAAGGTTTCCTTTATGTGTTCTTCCGGTGTCATAGTTTGGATAATATTGCTTTCAACATTAATTGGCGTACCTGAGATATAATGTTTTATTCGTTGCCCATTAACAACCTTCGGGTTAGTACCTTCGGCATTATTTATCTTGACGGCTCCGGATCGATAAACCTCCTCGATAACATAGGGTCCTTCCCATTTGGAGAGGAGCTTTCCTGCAAAGAATCTGAACTGAGCGTTGTACAAAAGAACATATTCTCCAACTTTGAACTCACGCTTTTGGATTCTTTTGTCATGCCATCTTTTAACTTTTTCTTTAAATAACTTGGCATTTTCATAGGCTTGGGTTCTCCAGTCATCTAGTGAGCTAATATCAAATAACCTCTTTTCACCGGCAAGTTTGAAGTCATAGTTGAGTTCTTCGATTGCCCAATATGCTTTATGTTCTAACTCAAGAGGCAAATGACAAGCTTTTCCATAAACCATTTTTTACGGAGACATACCCATAGGATTTTTATATGCTGTTCTATAAGCCCAAAGTGCATCATCTAACTTCTTAGACCAATTCTTTCAGGACCTATTGACAGTTTTTTGTAATATTAATTTTATTTCTCTATTGCTAAGTTCAACTTGACCACTAGACTAAGGATGATAAGGTGATGCAATTCTATGGTTAACATCATATTTAGCAAGCATTTTACGGAAAGCACCATGAATAAAATGTGAACCACCATCAGTCATTAAATCTAGGGACTCCAAACCTTGGGAAAATGACTTCCTTAAGCATTTTAATAGAGGTGTTGTGATCAGCACTACTAGTTGGAATAGCTTCTACCCACTTAGTAACATAATCAACAACAACCAAAATATGTGTATACCCATTAGAGGAAGGAAAAGGTCCCATGTAATCAAATCCCCAAACATCAAATGGTTCAACAGCAAGAGAATAATTCATAGCCATTTCCTGACGCTTACCAATATTACCAATTCTTTGACATTCATCACAAGATAAAAGAAACTTACGGGCATCCTTGAAGAGAGTAGGCCAATAGAAACCAGATTGCAATAACTTGTGAGCAGTTCTATCTCCCGCATGATGTCCTCCATAAGCTTCAGAGTGACATTTTCATAGGATTTGTCCCTATTCATGCTCAGGTACACAAGTTCTAACAATACCATCTACTCCTTCTTTATAAAGATGTGGGTCATCCCAAAAGTAATGTCTTAAATCATAGAAGAGTTTTTTCTTTTGTTGGCATGTGAAGCTAGGTGGTATATATTTAGCAACAATATAATTGGCATAGTCAGCATACCAAGGAGTGTTATGAGAAACATTTATTGCATCTAATTGTTCATCAGGAAAATTATCATTAATAGGTTGTGGGTCATCAAGAATATTTTCTAACCTAGACAAGTTATCAGCCACGGGGTTCTTAGCTCCCTTTCTATCAGTGATATGTAAATCAAATTCTTGTAACAAAAGAACCCACCTAATGAGTCTAGGTTTAGCATCCTTCTTTTCCATAAGATATTTTATAGTAGCATGATCGGTGTGAACAGTCACTTTAGAATCAACAATGTAAGATCTAAATTTATCACAAGCAAACACAACTGCTAAAAATTCTTTTTCAGTAGTAGCATAATTTCGTTGAGCACTGTCTAGAGTTTTACTAGCATAATGAATAACATTTAATTTCTTATCGACTCTTTGTCCTAGAACAGCACCAACAACATAATCACTAGCATCACACATAATTTCAAAAGGCAAGTTCCAATCAGGTGGTTGAACAATAGGTGCAGAAATCAAGGCTTTCTTAAGTGTTTCAAAGGCTTCTACACAATTATCATAAAAAACAAATGGAACATCCTTTTGTAAAAGATTTGTAAGAGGCCTAGAAATTTTAGAGAAGTCTTTAATAAACCTCCTATAGAAACCAGCATGACCGAGGAAACTACGAATACCTTTGATATCTTTAGGGCATGGCATTTTCTCAATTGCATCAACTTTAGCTTTATCCACCTCAATACCTCGTTCAGAAATTTTATGTCCCAAGACAATACCTTCATTAACCATAAAGTGGCACTTCTCCCAATTCAAGACGAGATTAGTTTGCTCGCATCTCTACAAAACTCGATCAAGGTTGCTCAAGCAATCATCAAAAGAAGTTCCGTAAACGAAGAAAGCATCAATCAAAACCTCAACAATCTTTTCACAAAAATCAGAGAATATAGCAGTCATACATCTTTGAAAGGTAGAAGGTGCATTGCATAAACCAAAAGGCATACATCTATAAGCATAAGTTCCAAAAGGGCAAGTAAAGGTGGTTTTCTCTTCATCCGGTTGTGAGATAGGTATTTGAGAAAAACCGGAATATCCATCAAGAAAGAAAAAATGTGTGTGCTTTTATAGTCTTTCTAACATTTGATCAATAAAAGGCAGAGGGTAATGATCTTTTCTAGTAGCTTTATTTAGTTTTCTAAAATCAATTACCATTCTGTAGCCAGTAACAATTCTTTGTGGAAGAAGTTCATTCTTATCATTAGGAACAACGGTAATACCTCCTTTTTTAGGGACACAATGAACGGGTGTTACCCATCTACTATCAGCTATGGGATAGATTATACCTGCTTCCAGAAGCTTCAGTATTTCTGTTGTTACCAATTCTTTCATTTTAGGATTTAAACGTCATTGGTGATCAACAACGGGTTTAGCATCAAGCTCCATATTAATTTTATGCTGACAGAGAGTGGGACTAATGCCCTTCAAATCATCAAGAGTATATCCAATGGCAGCTCGGTACTTCTTCAGAACCTTCAATAATCTTTCTTCTTAATGTTCTGAAAGGTTAGCACTAATAATAACAGGATAAATCTTTTTCTCATCAAGATAAGCATATTTCAAAGTGTCTGACAATTGTTTTAATTCAAACACAGGATCACCTATAGGTGGAGGAGGACCTCCTAGAGTTTCAATAGGCAAAATTGTGTTTAAGCAGAGGACATTGTTCAAAGAAAATCTTATCTATTTCATTTCTTTCACGCAGATGCATATCATTTTCATGGTCTAGCAAATATTGTTCTAGTGGATCGGTAGGAGGCACAGCAATAGAAGCAAGACCAATTATTTGATCCTTACTAGACAATTCTTCCTTATGATGTTTTCTACTAAACTTGGAAAAATTAAACTCCTGAGACTCATTACCAAAACTAACACCGACGGTTTGTTTCTCACAATCTATCTTAGCATTGACGTTGTTCAAGAAAGGTCTACCAAAGATAATGGGACAAAAGTCATCTTGTGGGGAACCAAGAACAAGAAAATCAGTAGGGTATTTTATTTTCCCACACAAGACTTCAACATCTCTAACAATCCCAAGTGGTGTGATGGTGTCCCTATTAGCAAGTTTAATAGTAACATCTATGTCTTCTATTTCAGCGGGTGCTATATCATTCATAATTTCTTGATATTAGGTAAAAGAAATGGCACTCACGCTAGCACCTATGTCGCATAAACCATGATAACAATGATCTCCTATTTTAACTGAGACAACAGGCATGCCAACAACTGGTCTATGTTTATCTGTTTCATCAGGTTTGGCAATTCTAGCAGCTTCATCATAGAAGTAAATAACATGCCCATCTATATTTTCAACCAAGTGATCTTTAACCATAGCAACACTAGGTTCTACATTGATTTGTTCAGCAGGTTTGGAAGTAATATTATAACTTTTGTTGACCACAGTTGAGACTTTAGCATGTTCCTTTATCCTAACAGGGAAAGGTGGTTTTTCAATATAAGCAGTAGGCACAACTGGATCAACATTGTAAATAATAGTTTCATCTTTAGCTACTACTGGTTCTTTAGTTTCTTCTTTGATAGGTGGGTGATATTTAAACCACTTCTCCTTAGGGAGGTCAACATGAGTAGCAAATGATTCACAAAAGGAGGCTACTATCTCAGAGTCAAGTCCATATTTAGTGCTAAACTTTTGAAAAGCATTGGTATTCATAAAAGATTTAACACAATCATACTTGAGCTTAATGCCTGACTCTTTACCTTCGTCGAGTTCCCAATCTTCAGAGTTGTGTTTAATTCTTTCTAAAAGATCCCATCGGAAATCAATAGTCTTCTTCATAAAGGAACCAGTACAAGAAGTATCAAGCATGGATCGATCATCATGAGAAAGCCGAGCATAAAAATTCTGAATAATAATTTCTCTTGAGAGCTCATGATTGGGGCATGAATATAACATTGACTTAAGCCTCCCCCAAGCTAGAGCGATACTTTCTCCGTCACGAGGCCAAAAATTATATATATAATTCCGATCATGATGAACTAGATGCATAGGATATTTTTTTGGGTGTAATTCCAATTTCAATCGATTCCAATTCCAAGATCCAATATCATCGCATAGCCTATACCATGCCAATGCTTTTACCTTCAAAGATAAAGGGAAAACCTTCTTCTTAGCTTCATCTCCGGGTAAACGTGCAAGCTTAAATAATCCACAAATTTCATCCACATATATCAAGTGCATATCACGATGTTAGGTTCCATCTCCTGCATAAGGATTAGCTAGCAGTTGTTCTATCATACCCGAAGGAATTTCATACCCAATATTTTCAGTAGGTGCAGTAGGTCGAGGGGTAACTAATTGTGGTTCCGGTCGAGGTGAAGATACCCCGAACAAACCCCTCAAAGGATTGTTCTCCATCGTAGCAAGTGACAATAAATTTCAGCACGTAATAATAATTTTTCCTTACCGATTTCCACTTACCAAGAGCGCTTCACTCCCTGGCAACAGTGCCAGAAAAGAGCCTTGATGACCCACAAGTATATTGGATCAATCGTAGTCCTTTCGATAAGTAAGAGTGTTGAACCCAACGAGGAGCAATAGGAAATGATAAGCGGTTTTCAGCAAGGTAATGTCTACAAGCACTGAAATTATATGTAATGAGTAGTTTGGTAGCAAGATAATTTGTAATGAGAAAGTAACGGTAATGGTAACAAAAGTGCAGCAAGGTATCCCAATCCTTTTGAAGCAAAGGACAGGCCAAAATGATCTCTTATGATAAGCAAAGCGTTCTTGAGGGTACACGGGAATTTCATCTAGTCACTTTCATCATGTTGGTTTGATTTGTGTTCGCTACTTTGATAATTTGATATGTGGGTGGACTGATGCTTAGGTGCTGTTCTTACTTGAACAAACCTCCTACTTATGATTAACCCCCTCGCAAGCATCCGCAACTACGAGAAAAGTATTAAGAATAAATCTAACCATAGCATTAAACTTTTGGATCCAAATCAGCCGCTTACGGAATAGCGCATAAACTAGGGTTTAAGCTTCTGTCACTCTAGCAACCCATCATCTAATAACTACTCCACAATGCATTCCCTTAGGCCCTAAGAAGGTGAAGTGCCATGTAGTCGACGTTCACATGACACCACTAAGGGAATCACAACATACATACCATCAAACTATCGAACACATATCAAGTTCACATGATTACTTGCAACAAGATTTCTCCCGTGACCTCAAGAACAAAAGTAACTACTCACTAATGATAATCATGCTCAAAATCTGAGGGGTATTAAATAGCATAATGGATCTGAACATATAATCTTCCACCAAATAAACCAGTAGTAATCAACTACAAGATGTAATCAACACTACTAGTCACCCACAAGTACCAATCTATAGTTTCGGTACAAAGATTAAGCACAAGAGATGAACTAGGGTTTGAGAGGAGATGGTGTTGTTGAAGATGTTGATGGATATTGCCCTCCCCAAGATGGGAGAGTTGTTGGTGATGATGATGACGATGATTTCCCTCTCCGGGAGGGAAGTTCCCCCGGCGGAATCGCTCCGTCGGAGAGCAAAAGTGCTCCTACCCAAGTTCTGCCTCGAGACGGCGGCGCTTCATCCCGAAAGTCCTCTCCTTATTTTTTTGTAGGTCAATATGACTTATATACCAGAAGAGGGGCACCGGAGGTGGGCCGAGGAGGGCACAACCCACCAGGGTGCGCCTGGGCTCCCTGGCGCGGCCAGGTGGGTTGTGCCCACCTGGTGGGCCCCCTCTGGTACTTATTGGCTCCAATAATTCTTATATATTCCATAACTTCCTCGTGAAGTTTCAGCTCATTTGGAGTTGTGCAGAATAGGTAGCCTGACGTAGCCTTTTCAGGTCCAGATTTCCAGCTGCCGGAATTCTCCCTCTTTTTGTGAACCTTGCATATTATGAGAGAAAAGGCATTAGAATTACTCCAAAAAGCATTATTATGCATAAAAACATCATAAATAACAGTAGGAAAACATGATGCAAAATGGACGAATCAGTGCCCACCTCGGCCCTCCCCTCTTGTACTTTTTTAGCCCATCCTGGGTCTTCTGGTCCAAAAAAATTCTCCAAAAAAATTCGCTGCATTTGGACTCCATTTGATATTGATTTTCTGCGATGTAAAAAACAAGCAAAAAAAATAGCAATTGGCACTAGGCACTATGTCAATAGGTTAGTCCCAAAAAACAACATAAAGTTGCTATAAAATGATTGTAAAACATCTAAGAATGGTAGTATAACAGCATGAATACTTCATAAATTATATATACATTGGAGACGTATCATTCACCCTCGGGGCTGAGGGTATGTACCAGTAGCTATGTGTTTGATCTCTCTCTCTCTCTCTCTCTCTCATGTTCTTGCTTTGGCACGATCTTGATGTACCGTGAGCTTTGTTACTATAGTTGGATCATATGGTGTTTCTCCCCCTCTACCTTCTTGTGATGAATTGAGTCTTGCTCTTTGAGGTTTCGTTATGTTGGATTTGAGAACACTTGATGTATGTCTTGCGATGGGATATCTGTGGTGACAATGGGATGTTCTATTGATTCACTTGATGTATGTTTTGGCACTCAACTCGCGGATTCCTGAGGTGACATTGGGGTAATCTATGCATAGGTGTTGATGCAAATTTTCGTCCTACGTTCTCCGATAGAAACTTTGGAGTGATTCTTTGTCGCACGTTGTGGGATTGTTATACGATCCAATTATGTTATTATTGTTGAGAGAATTTGCACTAGTGAAAGTATGAATCCTAGTCCTTGTTTCCAAGCATTGCAATACCGTTTTTGCTCACTTTTTTTACTTGCTACCTAGCTGTTATTATATTTTCAGATTACAAAAACCTATATCTACTATCCATATTACACTTGTATCACCATCTCTTCGCTGAACTAGTGCACCTATACAATTTACCATTGTGTTGGGTGTGTTGGGGACACAAGAGACTCTTTGTTATTTGGTTGCAGGGTTGTTTGAGAGAGACCATCTTCATCCTATGCCTCCCACGGATTGATAAACCTTAGGTCATCCACTTGAGGGAAATTTGCTACTGTCCTACAAAACTCTGCGCTTGGAGGCCGAACTAGAGTGTACAAGAAGAAGGTTGCGTAGTAGACATCAATTACCCCTACTAGAAGAATGAGATGTTCATGCATCTTGATGCCATTGACAACGACCTCTGGTATGTCATCAGGACTGGCGTTCCGAAAGTCGGTGAAGGCGTCACAGCTGCTGATGTCAAGAGGTTCGCATAATTGGTTTTGGAGTATTGACGACAAACATGGTTGAGGGACTAATGTGTTTATGAGAATTGCAGGATAACACAGGTAGAAGTCCCTCATTGATTCGCTTTACCTACCAAAGATGACCCCTAAAAATGTATGAAGACATTGAAGCCAATGGTGGTTCGTGAAGACATTCACGTCGAAGATAATGACGTGTGAAGACATTCACTTGAAGACAATGGAGTGCGAAGACATAATTTCTTTTGTAGTTTCATTTTCTTCTTTCTTGAGTCATAGGAACCACCGAACTGTTTAGTGGGATCCAGGTGAACAAAGTCAGAAGACTGACGTGATGCTCAACCAAAATCATACGTTTTCGAGTGAAGACAATGAGAGTAAATCTTATCTAGAGTTGGATGAGTCAGCTTTGCTTGTAGCCCAAGTCAAGCTGCCGCGTGTGTTTGAAATCCGACCGATGGACACGTGTCGGTTCCTTAGGGACCCAGGGTCATTTCGGACATATCAGGTCGGGTTGCCTCCTGGCTATAAATAGCCCACCCCCTACACCATAAATTGGTGGCTGCTCAGAGTTAGTGCACGTCTTTTGTCGTTTGAGAGCAACCCACCTCCGAAGCCTTTGAGAGAGAAACCTTGCGAAGACAAAGCCCAAAACACCCAGAGCCAAAGAGTGTTAGGCATCACTGAAGTCTTTCTGTCCGCGTGATCTGAAGACTTATTACACTTGAAGACTGTGTATCTTCCAGACGGTTAGGCGTTGCGTTCTGAGGATCCAGGAGTCATTGTGGATCGCCGTTGAACGAAGTCTGTGAAGGTTTGGAAGTCTACCTTGAAGACTTACCAGAGTGATTGGGCGAGGACTAAGTGTCCTTAGCTCAAGGGGAATAAGGTGAAGATGCGGTCTTCTTAGTTCAATCTCAGGCTCCCAAACCAGACGTACAGTTGTCACAGCAACTGGAACTGGTCTACCAAATCCTTGTCTTCACCAAGCAACTGGTTCTATCACTTCACCCTCACTTAACTGTTTAGCTTCGTGAAGTCATTGCTTGTTTGCCCTGTTTGACTTCACTGTGTGAAGACATTCTCTCTGATTGCATAATTGGCTTCATATTGTCTTCCTATTCTGATCCACTCTACCTAGCTGCTATTTGTCTTCGTGTTGACTTCATACTATTTACTAGACTATGGCTTGGCTAGTGTAGTTTATCTTCCGCTGCATACTGTGTAGGTTGCATTTGGTTGTCTGTCTTTGAAGACATTACTTGTCTTGAAGACTTTCATAAAAATCTCCTATTCACCCCCCTCTAGTCGATAACTAGCACTTTCAATTGGTATCAGAGCAAGGTGCTCCCTTGTTCTATGTGATTCGGTTTAACCACCTGGATTTTTAGCTATGTCGACTTCAGGGGTAATCAAAGTCTCCGCTGCGTGCCCCGTCTTCGATGCCACTGATTACCCCTACTGGAAGAATAAGATGCGCATGCATCTTGAAGCCATTAACAACGACCTCTGGTATGTCGTTAGGACTGGCGTTCCCAAAGTCGGTGAAGGCGTCACTGCTGCTGATGTCAAGAGGTTCGCGCAACTGGACTCAACCGCCAAGAACATCATCTGTGGTCATCTAACCAAAGGGCAATATGGCCGTGTGAGTGCTCTGGAATCTGCGAAGCTAGTCTGGGACTGGCTGTCCAAGGTCAACGAAGGTGTCTCAACTCAAAGAGATTCAAGAATCGATGTACTTCCTAATCTCTTCAACCGATTCAAGAGGAATGACAATGAGAATGTCCAGCTCACTTTGGACCGCCTCACAGATATCACAAATGAGCTTCGTGCTCTTGGCGCCACTGAAATCACCAAGCATGAAGTTGTGAAGAAGCTACTGAGATCACTTGACAGCTCATTTAACACTAGCATTGATGATCCAAGAACGCCCTGACTTCAAAGATCTCGATCCGTCTGACATACTTGAGAGGCTCAACACACATGAATTCCAGCTATCTGAGAAGAGAGATATCCATGGTCCCAACTATGGCCGATCTCGTGCCTTGAAGGCAAAGGCTGAATCCTCATCTGAAGAATTTGACTGCAGTTCTGTTGAGCCTGAAGACATTGGCAAAGAGCTAGCAATGCTTGTGAGAAAGTTCCAAAAGTTCTCCAAGAAGAATTGCTTCGGAAAGTCTTCAAGATCCAGCTCCAAGAATGATGAGGCTTGCTCTCGTGACTACAAGAAGAGAACATGCCACAAATGCAAGAAGTCAGTCCACTATATATCTGAATGTCCTCAATGGGACAAGGAAGCAAAGAAAAAGAAGAAGAGCAAGGAGTATGACTCTGATGAAAAGAAGAAGAAGAAATCCTCAAAGTCTTCTTCAAAGTCTTCATCCTACAAGAAGAGCTCGTCTGGCAAGGCTCGTGCGTTCATTGGCAAGGAGATGGATTCAGAGGAGGAGTCTGCTTCTGAGGAGGCGGAGGTGGAGTCTGAGGAGGAGTCTGATTCAGGCGTGGCAAGCCTGGCTCTAGCTTTGGCATTCGTCGCCAAGTCCATCTTCAACCCTGAAGACAATGGTCACGATGCCGACGCCGAAGCCAATAATGATGATGATTCTGCTCCCACCTACTGCTTCATGGCAAGAGGTGCTAAGGTAAACTCATGTGATGCTTACTTTCAGACCTCCAGTGAAGATGACTCTGAATGTGAATCCAAACCCAATTATAAGACTCTTGCTAAGATTGCAACTGAACAACAAACAGCCATGGAAAAGATTCAAAAATTGCTAGACAAAAGCGATAACCTATTGGACGAGGAAATGAATCAAACTCAGTCCTTAATCGAAGACATAAAAAATCTTCGTGTTAAGTACGAGGAACTTGAAAGTTATCATGAAACCCTCTCAGCCACTCATGAGAAGCTTTCCTATGATTATCTTCAAAGGAAGCAAGATCTAGAGAAACTGGGAGCAACTCATGAAGATCTTCAAAAAGAAAACGATTCACTACTCGCTCAACAGATCAGTTCTGCTCAGGAAGATTTTGTGCCACCTTGTTTAAAATGCCTCGAGCATGACAATGCTATCTTTGTTGCTGAATGTTCTATTGCTTCTGAAGTTGCAATATCTTCAACAGTTGCTATGGTAACTAACCCCTCTTCAGAGGATACCGCTGATGTCGCTTGAACTACGTCGGTATTTCCCCAAAGAGGAAGGGATGATGCAGCACAGCTACGGTAGGTATTTCCCTCAGTGATGAGACCAAGGTTATCGAACCAGTAGAAGAACCAAGCAACACTACGTAAACGGTACCTGCACATAAAGAACAAATACTTGCAACCCGACGTAAAAGAGGGGTTGTCAATCCCTCCTGGGTAAAGAGATAGATAAATTTGTAGTAGATCGGACAAATAGATCTCGCGGGAACGCGAGATAAAATAAATAACAATAAATTGCAACAAGATATTTTTGGGTTTTTGGATTAATAGATCTGAAAATAAAAGATGCAAATAAATAAAAAGGCAAATAGCAATATAGATCTGAAAGTATATGATTGGAAAATAGACCCGGGGGCCGTCGATTTCACTAGTGGCTTCTCTCGAGAAAAATAGCATACGGTGGGTAAACAAATTACTGTTTTGCAATTGATAGAACTTCAAATAAGCATGACGATATCCAGGCAATGATCATTATATAGGAATCACATCCAAGATTAGTAGACCTTCTCCTGCCTGCATCTACTACTATTACTCCACACATCGACCGCTATCCAGCATGCATATAGTGTATTAAGTTGATGGAGAAACGGAGTAATGCAATAAGAACGATGACATGATGTAGACAAGATCTATTCATGTAGGAATAAACCCCATCTTGTTATCCTTAATAGCAATGATACATATGTGTCATTTCCCCTTCTGTCACTGGGATTGAGTATCGTAAGATCGAACCCATCACAAAGCACCTCTTCCCATGGCAAAAAAAATCGATCTAGTCGGCCTAACTAAACCAAAGATTCAAAGAAGAAATACGAGGCTATAAGTAATCATGCATATAAGAGATCAAAAGACTCAAATAACTTTCGTGTATAAAAACATAGATCTGATCATAGTTCATCGGATCCCAACAAACACACCGCAAAAAGAGTTACATCAAATAGATCTCTAAGAGACCATTGTATTGAGAATCAAAAGAGAGAGAGAGAAAGCCATCTAGCTACTAACTACGGACCCGTAGGTCTACAATGAACTACTCACGCATCATCGGAGAGGCACCAATGAGGATGATGAACCCCTCCGTGATGGTGTCTAGATTGGATCTGTGGTTTCTGGAACTTGCGGCGACTGGAATTGTATTTCGTCGACTCCCCTAGGGTTTCTGGAATATTGGGGTATTTATAGATCAAAGAGGCGGTGCGGGTGGCCACCGAGGTGGGCACAACCCACCAGGGTGCGCCTGGGCCCCTAGGCGCGCCCAGGTGGGTTGTGCCCCCATCGGGACACCCCTCTGGTACTTTCTTGGCCCAACTTGTGTCTTCTGGTCCAGAAAAAATCACCAAAAAGTTTCGCTGCGTTTGGACTCCGTTTGGTATTGATTTTCTGTGAAGTAAAAAACAAGCAAAAAAAAAAAACAACTGGCACTGGGCACTATGTCAATATATTAGTCCCAAAAAATGATATAAAGTTACTATAAAATGATTGTAAAACATCCAAGATTGATAATATAACAGCATGGAACAATAAAAAATTATAGATACGTTGGAGACGTATCAGCATCCCCAAGCTTAATTCATGCTCGTCCTCGAGTAGGTAAATGATAAAAACAGAATTTTTGATGTGGAATGCTGCCTAACATGTTCATCACGTCATGTTTTCTTTGTAGCATGGACATTTGGACTTTTATATAATTTAAAGCAATAGTCTAGTTTTGACATGAAGATTTCAATACTCAAGCATATCAACAAGCAACCATGTCTTTCAAAATATCAAAACTAAAGCAAGTGATCCCTAGCCCATTATGCTCAATCATTGATCCATTCATGAAACACACTCGCATATTAGCTACACCCAATGCTCAAGTACGATCATAGTGCCCATTAGTTGGTGCTTTATAAGAGAAGATGAAGACTCAAAAAAAATTGCATAAAGTAAATAGAAGATCCCTTCGCAGAGGGAAGTAGGGGTTTGTAGAGGTGCCAGATCTCAAAGCAAAAAATTAAGAGATAAAAACATTTTGGGTGGCATGCTTTTCCTGTCAACGAAAATGATCGAGTAGTTCCCAATACTTTCCATGCTAGATATATCATAGGCGGTTCCTTTTTCCACCATACTTTCACATTCCATGGCTAACCGAATCCACGGGTGCCGTCCATACCAACACTTTCCAAGGAATTTATTATTTGACAACATAAAGTAAATTCATTTTTCATTTCGGGACTGGGCATCCCTAATACCTTTGCCGTACTCTCGTGCAATGACAAGTGAATAAATAATCATCTTGAGAATAACATATCTAGCATGGAAAAATATCAGCCACCCCCTACCGTTTCATGAGCGGTACGAGCACACAAAAGAGAAATTTATTTTGAAAATTAGAGATGGCACATAAAAATTTGCTTAGAACGGCATGAAAATACCGCATATAGGTAGGTATAGTGGACTCATATGGCAAATCTGGTTTAAGGATTTTGGATGCACAAGTAGTGATCATACTTAGTGCAAATGAAGGCTAGCAAAAGATTGAGAAGCATCCAACCAAGAAACGAAAAATCTCATAAGCGAGCATTAAGCATAACTAACACCGAATAATGCACCACAAGTAGGATATAATTTCATTGCATAACTATTGACTTTCGTGCTTGCATAGGGAATCACAAACCTTAACACCGATATTCTTACTAAAGCATAATTACTCACCAACATGACTCACATATCATATCATCATATCACAAAACTATTACAAGGAATCAAGTTTATATTGTCCAGTGATCTTCATGAAAGTTTTTATTATATCCCTCTTGAATATCTATCACTTTGGGACTAGTTTCATATGTTGCTTTTGATAGCTCAAACAAATCTAAGTGAAGAACATGAGCATAAAAATTTCCTTCTCCCAAAATAATATAAGTGAAGCATGAGAGAATTTCTTCAAAATTACTACTCTCAAGTAAATCTAAGTGAAGCATGAGAGCATTTCTTAAAAAATATTAAAGCACACCGTGCTCAAAAAGATAAAAGTGAAGCACTAGAGCAATTCCATAGCTCACAAAGATTTAAGTGAAGCATAGAGAGCAATTCTAACAAATCATAGCATAATTTTGGCTCTCTCAAACACGTGTGTCCAGCAAGGATACTTGACTAAAAAATAAAAAGTAAAACAAGCAAAGACTCAAATCATACTAGACGCTCCAAGCAAAACTCATGATATGTGACGAATAAAAATATAGCTCCAAGTAAAATACCGATGGTCGTTAGAAGAAAGAGGGGATGCCACTCGGGCATCCCCAAGCTTAGTTGCTTGCTTATCTTTTAGATAATAGCCTGGGATGCCATGGGCATCCCCAAGCATAGGTTCTTCTTACTCCTTATTCCTTCATCCATCGTGATCTCACCCAAAATTTGAAAACTTTAATCACACAAAACTCAACAAAACCTTCGTGAGATCCGTTAGTATAAGAAAACTAATCTTTACTTTAAGTACTGTAGAAAACCCATTCAAATTTTGTTATTGCATTATATCTACCGTATTCTAACTTTACGATGGCTTATAACCTCCAATACAAACCACAGATTCATCAAAATAAGCACACAATGCAAAGAAAACAGAATCTGTCAAAAACATAACAGTCTGCAAAGATACGAATTCTTCTCATAGTTCTGTAACTCAAAAAATTCTGAAACATTAGGAAAACGTAGGCAATTTGTATATAAATCTTGGGTAAAAAATTCAGGATTTTTCGTCGCCTCTATGATTTTTTTAAAATTATTTTACTGGATGCAAAAGTTTCTGTTTTCCAACAAGATCAAATTAACTATCACCCAACATGATCCCAAAGGCTTTGCTTGGCACTAACACTAATTAAAACATAAAAACACAATAATAACAGTAGCATAATTTTGAAACACTCAATAACAGAAGAAAAAGATAAAAATAAATTTTTTTCATTGGGTTGCCTCCCAACAAGCACTATAGTTTTATGCCCTTAGCTAGGCATAATGCAAAGATCTAAGTGTTGTCATCTTTATTTCTAGATCCATAAGATGCCCTCATGATTGATTCATATGGTGGCTTAAATCTTGTTCTAGGGAAATGCTTCATACCCTTTCTCAAAGGAAATTGGAATTTGATGTTCGCTTCTTTCATATCAATCACGACACCTATAGTGCGTAAAAACGGTCTACCAAGAATAATTGGACAAGACGGATTGCAATCAATATCAAGAACAATAAAATCTATGGGCACATAATTCCTATTTGCAAGGATAAGAACATCATTAATTATTCCCATAGGCTTATTAATAGTAGAATCCGCCAAGTGCAAGTTTAAAGAACATTCTTCAATATCGGTAAGACCAAGCACATCACATAAGGATTTCGGAATTGTAGAAACACTAGCACCCAAGTCACATAAAGCAAAACACTCATAATTTTTAATATTTACTTTGATAGTAGGTTCCCATTCATCATGTAATTTTCTAGGAATTGAAATATCTAATTTCAACTTTTCTTCCAAAGCTTTCATCATAGCATCAACGATATGTTTAGTAAAAGCTTTATTTTGTTCATAAGCATGGGGTGAATTTATCATGGATTGCAACAAAGAAATATAATCAATCAAAGAGCAATTATCATAATTAAAGCCTTTGTAATCCAAAAGAGTGGGCACATCACTAGTTAAAGTTTTGACCTCTCCAAACCCACTTTTATCAATTTTCTCAACAAAGTTTTCACCCTCCAAATTATCGGGACGCCTTCTAGCTAAAGTTGACTCTTCTTCAGTCCCTTTATCATCAATATTAATTTTGCTAAACAAAGAATCAATAGAAGAAACACCAATCACTTTAAGATCTTCATCATTTTTATGAAAGCAATCGCTAGAAAATGCTTTTTCTAAAAATTCTCTTTTCGCTCTAAGCATAGCGGTTCTTTTCTTACTTTCATCCATAGAAATATATAAAGCTTTAATTGATTCCTTAACCTTAGGCACAAAAATTTTCATCTTGAGATTTTCTACATCATGAGAAATTCTATCAATTCTTCTAGACATATCATCAATTTTACTCAACTTTTCTTCTATCATAGTATTAAAATTCTTTTGAGCATTGATAAATTCTTTAATATTATTCTCAAGATCAGAGGTGTTCCTATTATTATTATAAGAAGGATTACCATAGGAATTACCATAATTATTAGAGGAATTTCCCGGAAAAGGTCTAGGATTAAAATTACCTCTATAAGCATTGTTATTAAAATTGTTTCATGAGACAAAATTCACGTCTACGGCATCACTATTTTGCTCAATCAAAGTAGACAAAGGCACATCATTAAGATTAATAGGAGAATTTTTATTGGAAACCAACTTCATAAGAGCATCAACTTTTTCACTCAAAGAATTTATTTCTTCTACCGAATTAACCTTTTTACTAGTAGGAGCTCTTTCGGTATGCCATTGTGAATAATTTGCCATAATATTATCAAGCAATTTAGTAGCTTCACCTAAAGTAATCTCCATAAAAGTACCACCCGCGGCGGAATCTAAAAGATTTCTAGAAACAAAATTCAATCCCGCATAAATTTTTTGTATGATCATCCAAAGATTTAAACCATGAGTAGGACAATTTCTTAGCATCAATTTCATTCTTTCCCAAGATTGCGCAACATGTTCATGCTCAAGTTGCTTAAAATTCATGATTTGCGTCCTGAGGGAAATAATTTTCACGGGAGGAAAATACTTAGTAATAAAAGCATCTTTGCACTTATCCCAAGAATTGATACTATTGCGATGCAAAGAAGAAAACCAAATCTTTGCATGATCTCGCAAAGAAAAAGGGAATAATTTCAACTTCACAATAATTCCATGAATGTGTTAAGATGGGACACGGCATCCTCACTAGGAGTACCGGAAAATTGATCTTTCATAACAAGATTCAGCAAAGCCGCATTAATATCACAAGACTCTGCACTAGTGGCAGGAGGAGCAATCGGAGTGCTAATAAAATCATTGTTGTTGGTATTGGAGAAATCACAAAAGTTGGTGTTCTCTTGAGTCATCATGACTACGCAACAAGATTGCACTCAAAAACAGATCTGACGAGAAAACGGTGAACGAAAAAGAGGGCGAATAAAACGACAAATGTTTGTGAAGTGGGGGAGATGAAAATGAGAGGCAAATGACAAATAATGTAAATTGCAAGGAGATGAGATTTGTGATTTGGAACCTGGTAGATGTTGATGATGTCTCCCCGGCAATGGCGCCAGAAATTCCTTTTGATGTCGCTTGAACTACGTCGGTATTTCCGCAAAGAGGAAGGGATGATGCAGCACAACTACGGTAGGTATTTCCCTCAGTGATGAGACCAAGGTTATCGAACCAGTAGGAGAACCAAGCAACACTATGTAAACGGTACCTACACACAAAGAACAAAAACTTGCAACCCGACGTAAAAGAGGGGTTGTCAATCCCTCCCGGGTAAAGAGATAGATAAATTTGTAGTAGATCGGATAAATAAATCTCGCGGGAACGCGAGATAAAATAAATAACAATAAATTGCAGCAAGATATTTTTGGGTTTTTGGATTAATAGATCTGAAAATAAAAGATGCAAATAAATAAAAAGGTAAATAGCAATATAGATCTGAATGTATATGATGGGAAAATAGACCCGGGGGCCGTAGATTTCACTAGTGGCTTCTCTCGAGAAAAATAGCATACGGTGGGTAAACAAATTACTGTTTTGCAATTGATAGAACTTCAAATAATCATGACGATATCCAGGCAATGATCATTATATAGGCATCACGTCCAAGATTAGTAGACCTTCTCCTACCTGCATCTACTACTATTACTCCACACATCGACCACTATCAAGCATGCATCTAGTGTATTAAGTTCATGGAGAAACGAAGTAATGATATAAGAACGATGACATGATGTAGACAAGATCTATTCATGTAGGAATAGACCCCATCTTGTTATCCTTAATAGCAACGATACATACATGTCATTTCCCCTTCAGTCACTGGGATTGAGCACCGTAAGATCGAACCCATCACAAAGCACCTCTTCCCATGGCAAGAAAAATCGATCTAGTCAGCCTAACTAAACCAAAGATTCGAAGAAGAAATATGAGGCTATAAGTAATCATGCATACAAGAGATCAAAAGACTCAAATAACTTTCATGGATAAAAA
Organism: Thinopyrum elongatum; assembly: GCA_011799875.1. NCBI lineage: Eukaryota > Viridiplantae > Streptophyta > Magnoliopsida > Poales > Poaceae > Thinopyrum > Thinopyrum elongatum. The sequence continues at coordinate 535,864,852 of CM022302.1, forward strand.
CATAGATCTGATCATAAACTCAAAATTTATCGGATCCCAACAAACACACCACAAAAAGAGTTACATGAAATTGATCTCCAAAAGACCATTGTATTGAGAATCAAAAGAGAAAGAGAGGAAGCCATCTAGCTACTAACTACAGACCCGTAGGACTACAATGAACTACTCACGCATCATCGGAGAGGCACCAATGAGGATGATGAACACCTCCGTGATGGTGTCTAGATTGGATCTGTGGTGTCTGGAACTTGCGGCGGCTGGAATTGTATTTCGTCGACTCCCCTAGGGTTTCTGGAATATTGGGGTATTTATAGAGCAAAGAGGCGGTGCGGGAGGCCACCGAGGTGGGCACAACCCACCAGGGCGCGCCTGGGCCCCAGGCGCGCCCAGGTGGGTTGTGCCCCCCTCTGGTACTTTCTTGGCCCAACTTGTGTCTTCTGGTCCGGAAAAAATCACCAAAAAGTTTCGCTGCGTTTGGACTCCATTTGGTATTGATTTTCTGTGAAGTAAAAAACAAGCAAAAAACAGCAACTGGCACTAGGCACTATGTCAATAGGTTAGTCCAAAAAAATGATATAAAGTTGCTATAAAATGATTGTAAAACATCCAAGATTGATAATATAACAGCATGGAACAATAAAAAATTATATATACATTGGAGACGTATCAACCGCTACTATTGCTGATGAAAATGCCAAGTTGAAGGCATTGCTTGAAACCGGCATGTACAAAAGCCTCAAAGGGCATCAGACGCTATGTGATGTCCTCAAGAAACAGATTCTGAACCGAAACCCTAGGAAAGAGGGTGTTGGTTTTGAGAGGAAAATGAATGTTGATGGTTCTTACTGGAAGCCTGAGCAGTACCCCAAAACCACATGGGTTGCTGCAAAGGGCCCTTCAGTGGATCCATCCACCTTATCTGGCTTCACTTGTGCTAACCCTATTATTATTGATGATTCATTTGACTCAAACTATAAAGTGTTCAAGAATCAGAACAGTGAAGTGTTTGCCAGGTTTATTGGAACTAACTATAGGAATGGGTCACCCATGAAGAAGATCTGGGTTTCCAAAAGTCATCTTGAGAAGCTTGCCATGAATGTCATCATGACACCACCAGGGAAGAAGACAAACCCCAGATCAAAGGCTTCATATGGCCAAAAGGTATCTTATAGACACAGGACCTCACAAGGTCACCCTAACGCCAATGTTTTGCAGGGAAACTATCATTAGACTCATGAATATGAGAGTGTTTCATCAAACCGCTATGTTCACAAATCAAAGAATTTTTCTGCATATTCTTTTGAGTACTATTCACCTGCTACAAAACTATTTGCTAGGGCTCCAAAGCCAAAGTTCTCAGATGCTGCACTTAGACTCATTGCTTTTAAGCCACCACTTAAGATGTGGGTGTTTAAGAAGAATTAAGTTCTCTTGTAGGGTAAGGTCTCCAGCCATAAATCATTGACTTCTGAAGACAATGCTGGGGACCTAAAACATCTTGTGGGACGCAAGATAAAATGTCAAAATGGTCTTACCATTTACTTCATCCCTGGATTTCTTGATGAACATCCCATCTTGCCATCCAAGACTCTTAATTTTGATAGTATGCTTGTTTGTCAAATGTTTATGCTACACAATACTCTTGGTGAAGCCTATGTTACTAACTGCACTATAGGGTACCACTCCAAAAGCTACTGAATGGATTATGGACAGTGGATGCACTAACCACATGACTGGTGATCGAAGTCTTCTCATGGATTCAACTCTTCGACCATCTACTAAAAGCCATATCACATTCGCTGAGATTGGTAAAAGCAACATATTGGGCCTAGGTAGAGTTTCTATCTCAAAGGATCAACACATGGATAAAGTGATGCTTGTTGAATCCCTTGGAAACAACTTAATGTCTGTCTCAATGCTTTGTGATTTTGACATGATTGTGATATTTGGAAAATATCGTTGCCTTTTGCTTATGGCTTCTGACAAATCTCTAGTCTTCGAAGGTAATCGAAGAGGTGATCTTTATATGGTAGATTTCTTCGCAGGACCACAGCTTATCGTATGTCTTCTAGCAAAAGCTTCAGAGTGTTGGCTTTGGCATCGAAGGCTAGGGCATGCAGGCATGAGGAACATTCACACTCCCGTGAAGAAGAAGCACATATTTGGCATCGAGGGCGTCAAGTTCAAGAAGGATCACCTACGTGGCGCTTGTGAAGTCGGGAAGATGACTAGGGCAAAACATCCCTCGAAGACAATCATGACGACTTCACGTCCCTTCGAGCTGTTACACATGGACTTATTTGGCCCTACTCATTACTCTACCCTTACTACCACTACACATATTTATGGCTTCGTTATTGTTGATGATTATTCTAGATACACTTGGGTGCACATAATTCTCTATAAGACTGAAGTGCAGGTTGTCTTCAGACGATTCGCCAATCACGCCATGACTAACTATGGCGTCAAGATCAAGCACATCAAAAGTGAAAATGGCACGGAATTCAAGAACACTGGCCTTGACACTTATCTTGATACACTGGGCATCACTGATGAGCTCTCTGCTCCATACACACCTCAGCAGAATGGCATCGTGGAGCGCAAGAATAGGACCCTTATTGAGATGGCCCGTACGATGCTTGATGTGTACAAGACTCCAAGAAAGTTCTGGCCTGAAGCTATTGACACTGCGTGCCATATCATCAACAGAGTTTATCTTCACAAGTTCTTCAAGAAGACATCTTATGAACTACTTATTGGTAAGAAGCCAAACATTAGCTATTTCAAAGTCTTCGGTGCCAGGTGCTCGATCAAGGATCCACATCACAGTTCCAAATTTGCATCGAAAGCACATGAAGGTTTTATGCTTGGTTACGAAAAGGATTCGCACACCTACAAAGTCTTCAACCTCTTTCACTATAAAGTGGTTGAAACTATAGATGTGTGGTTCGACGAGACTAATGGCTCGCAAAGAGAGCACCTGCCAAATGTGCTAGATGAAGCTTCTCTTAGTGAAACTATCAAGCTAATGGGAACTAGAGAAATCATACCCACTGAGGAACAGGCTGAAGAGGAAATTGTCATTCCAGCTCCTACTCAACGTGAAGACAATGCTGAGCCTGAAGACAATGCTGAAGGTGAAGACAATGATCAGCAACACCAAAGTATTCGCCCTGTTCATCCTCGCATGGCCAATGAAGTTCAAATTGAGAAGATTCTTGATAGTATCAATGCACCTGGTCCACTTACTCGATCAAGAGATATGCAACTAGCAAACTTCTGTGGGCACTTTGCATTCGTCTCCATATACGAACCCAAGAAAGTTGATGAGGCCTTCATGGAACCTGAATGGATTCAAGCTATGCAAGAAGAGCTTCAACAATTTGAGCTCAACAATGTGTGGGAGCTAATCAAGCGTCCTGATCCTCGCAAGCACAACATTATTGGCACCAAATGGATATATCGCAACAAGCAAGATGAACATGGTCAGGTTGTCAGAAACAAAGCTCGTCTCATTGCTCAAGGTTACACGCAAGTAGAGGGAATTGACTTCGATGAAACCTTTGCTCCTGTGGCTAGGCTTGAAGCCATTCGCATACTGCTAGCCTACGCTAATCACAACAACATTCTCCTGTACCAAATGGATGTGAAGAGTGACTTCCTCAACGGCAAGATTGAAGAAGAAGCATATGTAGCTCAACCACCTTGTTTTGAAGATCCAAAGCATCCTGATATGGTCTACAAGCTCAACAAGGCACCGTATGGCCTCAAACAAGCGCCTCGTGCTTGGTATGACACACTCAAAGACTTCCTGAAGAGCAAAGGCTTCAAACCTGGTTCTGTAGATCCCACTCTCTTCACGAAGACATATGATGGAGAACTGTTTGTATGCCAAATCTATGTGGATGACATTATCTTCGGCTGCACTGACAAAAGATACAGCGATGAGTTTGGGCATATGATGCAAGAGCAATATCAGATGTCCATGATGGGGGAGCTGAAATTCTTCCTTGGTCTTTAAATCCGTCAATAGAGAAATGGCATCTTAATATCACAAGAAAAGTACCTCAAAGATTGCCTGAAGAAGTTTGGAATGCAAGACTGCAAAGGCTATATGACGCCAATGCCAACCAAAGGTCAACTGGGCTCCGACGACAATGGTAAAGAGTTCGATCAATAGGTATACCGCTCCATGATTGGTTCTTTATTGTACTTATGTGCATCTAGGCCAGATATAATGCTTAGTGTTTGCATGTGTGCCCGATTCCAAGCGAAACCAAAGGAGTCGCATCACCTCGCGGTGAAGCGAATACTTCGATATTTGGCTCACACCCCAATGCTAGGGTTATGGTATCCAAAGGGCTCAGAGTTTGATCTAGTTGGATTCTCAGATGCTGATTATGTTGGTGACAAGGTTGATCGCAAGTCTACATCAGGCACTTGTCATTTTCTTGGACGATCTCTTGTCTGTTGGTCTTCAAAGAAGCAGAACTGTGTATCACTCTCCACTGCTGAATCTGAATACATTGCTGCTGGATCTTGTTGCGCCCAGCTTCTCTGGATAAAGCAAACCCTCAAGGACTATGGCATCAACAAGAAGAAGGTGCCCCTCTACTGTGACAATGAAAGCACCATCAAGATTGCACACAATCCAGTTCAGCACTCGAAGACAAAGCACATTCAGATCCGTCATCACTTTCTCAGAGACCATGTGTTGAAGGAAGACATTGATATCATTCACGTCAACACTAAAGAGCAGTTGGCAGATATCTTCACAAAGCCCTTGGATGAGAAAAGGTTTTGCAAGCTGCGGTGTGAGCTAAATATCTTAGAATCCTTGAATGTCCTGTGAATGGACACACATCCTAATGCTTATGCATATTGATGACTTAGGTGCGCAACACACAAAGTAACGTATATCTTCAATTCATGAAGACATACACTCTAAGTGCGAATACATTAATATGGAAATTGACTTCAGAGCACCACGATAATTGTGCGCCGTGTCTGGGTCTAATACTTCCTATACGGTGGGTAACGCCACCACCAATTTTTCTTGAAGATTTCCGTTTGGCGTCATATTGCATTATCTTCAGAGTTGGTTTGTCTTCAACATTGTTTTGTCTTCATGATTTATCTTCACAATGTTGTTTTGGGCTTCATTGTCTATCAATATATATATATATATATATATATATATATATATATATGTGTGTGTGTGTGTGTGTGTGTGTGTGTGTGTGTGTGTGTGTGTATGTTCTGTCCTCTACAACATTCACTTATAGCTATATCTTCAAGTTGTCATTTTCTACACTAAGTGAATGTGATCGGACCCTAACCCCATCCGTGCTTATCTCTCCAACTCTCTCTATCTCTTCATATGCAATCTATTGACACGTGTCGATTATCTTCACCGTGTCCTTGTCAGTCGAAGATATAGAGACAAACATTTAAAATGGTTTTAATATCCTTATCCTTTTTGCCTGAACCCGGAGAAGCCGGAACGACCACCCGACAAACCAGGCACGCGTGGGGTCGTGGCACAATATTTGAGTTGTTGCATGCATGCCACATGTCACTCAGATGTGAACCACGAGGGGTAGCTGAGTAAATTCACTCAGCCGTCACCTTCCTTATAAATACTCAGCCCCCCTGCGGTCATTATTTCCTACTCCCCTTGTTGCCTCGCTCAAACCCTAGCGCCGTTGCTAGCTTCCGCCGTCGCCGGAGATGAAGCACTTCGCTGCCGCGACTTCTCCGTCGTCATGCCGGCCGCAGGCATCTTCTTCCGTCCGCCGCTGCCGTAGGTGTCTTCTGCCGCCAAGTTAGGGCGCGGGAGATTGGACTGCTCGGCCTCCCTCCACAACTCGTCTAGCAGTTCGTGTCTGTTCTTGAGCGGTAATTAAAAGTCTACTTTTACTGCACGTTTGATCCGTTAAAACTTTCTATATCTTCAGAAAGCTATTTCTTCACTTCCAAATCTGGATCTTTCATATTCTACATCTCATAACTTGCAAGTACTTTCACTTATGCTTCACAACTAGTTAGATTCCTCACTTGTACTTATTCTTGGATTCGTACAAATCTGGAACCAGCTTTCATCGATAAGTGAATGTCTTCACGCTATGAGGTCAATGTCTTCAAACTGATTTATCTTCAAAATCCTCCGAGAATGCATATGACCTCTTCCCCTTCCCTCGCATCTCTAATGCTGTCACAGGTACATGTCTATGGGAGAGTCTCTTGGTTCTCATAGTCTGCATTCAATTGCAGAATTTTTACAGCATCATATTGAATCACCTAAAGCCAGTTCGTGTTTGTCAAGCAGAGCGAAGCCTAACACCGCTGTGAAGCCTTTTAGTCTAAAGCCAATGGCCAGTGGCAAATCTGCAAAGAAAGGCGGCAGACCTGCCTGGTAGGAGAGCCTGGCGAGGTCAAGGTTGCCCCAGAAGCAAAGCCTCAAGGTCACCCCGGCAGGCCTGCCGAGGGCATACGGAGGCAAAATGCCCCGCCAAGGCTTCACCGCCCCACCTCACAACGACGCAAGTCACCGATCGGTGCGGTATCAAGCCCCGAGATGACTAAGTGGCTGCCTTTCGCCACATGGCAGCCATTTCCTACAGGAATCACCTCCAGATGACACCCGTCCTGCGACGTTTCATGCAGACAGGAGAGAAGGTGGCCAAACGGCCCAGCAAGGCGTGCCGGGCAGGCCATGATGTGACACTGAGCGGCGCATTTAATGCGTACTGCTCTGTCTGTAGAGGAGAGATGCTAGCACTGTTCGCTATCTAATCAGTACACAATGACTGATTTGCCACTATAGTGACCCCTTAATCTATAAAAGAAGGCCCATGGCAACCATAGAAAGGATTCGGACCCCTGTACACCGATACGCGCGTAGCTGCTCTCGCCCCGAGGCAACCCTGCCGGGCAAGAGCGCCGCGTTTCCACCACCATCCACCATCAATCCACAAAGCAGGAGTAGGGTTTTACTCCTCGCGGTGGCCTGAACCTGGGTAAAAACTGCCCGTGTGATCTCTGTCGTGCTACGCTACGCTCCTCCGCTCTTTGTGCAATGCGCTCAGTCCCCCTGCCGAACCAAAAGGGGCCCTTGGCCCATAGGTGGCCGTGGTTTACCACGACATCTTTGGCGCGCCAGTAGGGGGATGCACTTGCGCAAACCCGAGAAGTGTACGAAATGCGTCATCTTCGCCACCATCTTCTTTTTCAGCGCCTCCATCGCCCATGGCGCCCAAGAAGAAGCCCGGCGCAGCAGCTCATCCATCCACCTTGAAGGCCCGGCCACATGCGCCCGCCGACGCCGCGAGGGCTACGGGGACGCCTGGAAGTGTGGACGCTGCGGGGGACGTGGTCAGCGCAGGCGCCTTCGTTACCACCTCCCTTGCGGTCGAAGCAGGAGCAGGAGGCACCGGAGAAGGACAGGACCAACTGCATTCCAGCGGCCACGTCCCATGAGGTACGGGAGGAGAGATCATTCCATCTACACCTCCTCGTCCGGCCGAAGGGAACAGCCGCAGCGGGGGTACTCGCTCTGGGGGGAATCGCAACTCCCCGACCGCTCCCGCCACGGGAGCGGCCGTAGAACATGAGCCACCCCCGGAACGAGCCGACCCATCTGTGATACGTCCCCAATGTATCTATAATTTTTTATTATTCCATGCTATTATTTTATCTGTTTTGGATGTTTTATATGCATTAATATGCTATTTTATATTATTTTTGGGACTAACCTATTAACCTAGAGCCCAGTGCTAGTTTCTATTTTTTCCTTGTTTTTTTTGCTTCGTGGGAAAGGAATACCAAACGGAGTCCAAACGGAATAAAACCTTCGTGATGATTTTTCTTTGACCAGAAGACACCTAGGAGACTTGGAGATGAAGTCGGAGGAGCCACGAGGCGGCCACAAGGGTGGAGGGCGCGCCCGGGGGTAGGGCGCGCCCCCTGCCTTGTGGCCCCCCTGACCTAATTCTTTCGCCTATATATTCACATATGTTCCCAAACCATCAGAAGCATCCACGAAAAGACTTTTCCACCGCCGCAACTTTCTGTACCCGTGAGATCCCATCTATGGACCTTTTCCGGCACCCTGCCGGAGGGGGAGTCGATAACGGAGGGCTTCTACATCAACTCTATTGCCCTTCCGATGAAGCGTGAGTAGTTTACCTCAGACCTACAGGTCCATAGCTAGTAGCTAGATGGCTTCTTCTCTCTCTTTGATTCTCAATACCATGTTCTCCTCGTTGTTCTTGGAGATCTATCCGATGTAATATTCTTTTGCGGTGTGTTTGTCGAGATCCGATGAATTGTGGATTTATGATCAGCTTATCTATGAATATTATTTGAATCTTCTCTGAATTCTTATATGCATGATTTGATATCTTTGTAATTCTCTTCGAATTATCGGTTTGGTTTGGCCAACTAGATTGGTTTTTCTTGCAATGGGAGAAGTGCTTAGCTTTGGGTTTAATCTTGCGGTGTCCTTTCCCAGTGACAGTAGGGGCAGCAAGGCACGTATTGTATTGTTGCCATCGAGGATAAAAAGATGGGGTTTACATCATATTGCTTCAGTTTATTCCTCTACATCATGTCATCTTACTTAATGCGTTACTCTGTTCTTCATGAACTTAATACTCTAGATGCAGGCAGGAGTCGCTCAATGTGTGGAGTAATAGTAGTAGATGCAGAATCGCTTCGGTCTACTTGACACGGACGTGATGCCTATATTTCATAATCATTGCCTTGGATATCGTCATAACTTTGCGCTTTTCTATCAATTGCTCGACAGTAATTTGTGCACCCACCGTATTATTTGCTATCTTGAGAGAAGCCTCTAGTGAAACCTATGGCCCCCGGGTCTATTTTCCATCATATTACTTTCCGATCTACTATTTTGCAATCTTTTATTTTCAGATCTATAAACCAAAAACCCCAAAAATATTTACTTTATCTTTTGTTTAGTTCTACCTATCTCTATCAGATCTCACTTTTGCAAGTAACCATGAAGGGATTGACAACCCCTTTATCGTGTTGGGTGCAAGTTGTTTGATTGCTTGTGCAGGTGCTAGGTGATTTGTGCGTTGTCTCCTACTGGATTGATACATTGGTTCTCTAACCGAGGGAAATACTTATCTCTACTTTGCTGCATCACCCTTTCCTCTTCAAGGGAAAAACCAACGCAAGCTCAAGAAGTAGCAAGCCGCTACGCCAAATGGAGCCGCTGGCCCTCAAACGCTTCCACCTCATCCAGACGCCATCCAGGTAGCTGGCTCACGACGACAAGAGCACGGCGCGACCACTACCGGCACCGTCAGGAGCTGGGCGACATTACGATCTTGATCGACATCAATGCTGAGCACCGCTTCGGAGGCCATGGCGCGAGCCCAGCTACTGTTGAAATTTCCACTAGCAGCCGATCAGATGGATGAGTGGAGAGCCACCATTCAGAGTCTGATTGGCTTCGCCAAGGTGGGAGGATCGCAGCGGGTTGGCCCGACACGGCCTCCCCAGGCAGCGGCAACGGCCCATGCTGCTGGCCGTGCGGATGGGGCCACTCCTACGGTGCAGTCCCCTCCACGGCAGCCACCGCGGGAGTCGCGCGACCAAGAACCTGGCGACGTCTCGATGGCTTCGTCCGACCCTCGAGCGCGTCAAGGCCCACGGCGAGTCCTAGAGGACAGGCATAGGGAAGGCGCGCGTGTCGACACCGAGCGACACCGCGACGCCCACCGCCAGTCCGACAGGCGCGATGGCCCCAGCGTCGACGAGCCCGCACTAGCTGACGGCGGGTACCTGCCTTTCGAGGCTGGGTGCCCTGCTTTCACCCGCGAGTTGCGGCAAGTCCGTTGGCCGTCCACTCACACGTTCAAGCCAGAGATACCAGAGAAGTATGACGGAAGGTATGAGAAGGTATTCACCAACTACTTCCCTTTGGCACTCAAGCCAAATGTGAGGGCTTGGCTGATTCACCTACCAGAGAACTCCATTTCGACCTGGGCTGACCTATGCCAAGTGTCGGAGTAAATGACCACGGGTAGCCTCATCAGCTCCCCTTGGTATTTCAAGACATTGGGGCAGGCTACGCCCCTCAAACATCAATGATAAAGGACCGCCTTCCTGGGGCCGGCTGGTCCAGGCAGCCGGTTGCCAGGAGGTGGCGGAGCCTAGAAGACTGCCATGAAGTGAGCCGACTCATAGCGGGCGGCTTCCTGGGAAGTCGGGTCCTAGCAGGTGGCCCCTCGCGCCCTCAAAGTTAGCGAAGACATAAACGCGACGAGACAAGGCATGGCTACATTACAAGCCTGCCACCCCCGAATCCAGGGCGGGACGTGGCCACAGTACAGTGTACCAAGCGGACACCCTGCGCCTGATGCGGCACTGTTGCCATGCCGCTCATGACATCACCCATGGCAGAAGAAGCCATGCTCCCACGACGGGCGGTTAGTACGGCCCGCAGGCGGTGGGCCCTACCTGTCCGTGAGAAGCCAGAGGGCGGCGAGCCCTGACCAGTCGGCTCAGGGCGAGGCCGGCTCCTAGCAGGCGGCCCTCCCCCTCCCTCAAAGTCTGTGTGCCATTAACCAGATGTGATGGGGTGTGGCTACAGTGAGCACCCGCCAGGTGACGGGACTGTATCCACGCTCCCCCTGACGCGGCCTCCGTCATCAAGAGCGATGCTACAGCATAAAGCAGTCAACATGGCCCGCAGGTGGCGGGCCCTACCTGTCGACCGAGATCACGGCAGTCGGAGGGACCCATCAGGTGGCGGGCCCCGGCGGTCGGCGGAGAAGCCGGCAACCAGTGACGCCGACAGCCGGGTCCCGCATCTGGCCAAATTACCATTGCACCCCTGGGGGGTAGGCCTATATAAACCCCCCAGGTCGCCCCATGCAGGGGGTGGAAAACCTCGACCGAGCACTCAAAATCACCATACACACACGCAGAGAGAGAGGGGAATAGAGTTAGCCTTGCCTTTCTTCCTCCTCTAGACAAACAGCTCAAGGAGCAAGCTTGTAGCTACTTGTTGAGGTAGTGATCATGCGGAGACCCCGCAGAGCAGGACTAGGGGTGTTATCTCCTAGGAGAGCCCCGAACCTGGGTAAGATCCGCAAGTGTACGCGGTCTCGCTCACTCCCGCTTCTAGAGCCCGGCGATGTACTTTTGTCCCCATCCACGATAAGCCACCCCCTGGCATATGTCGCACGATATCCCCGACATTTGGCGCCCACCGTGGGGCTAGGTGCACCGTCGTTCGGAAACACGTTCTGGACGGGAACCCTCTTCCTCCCTGGCGAGCGCAGCCAGCCCGGTACGCCCGACGGCGTTTGCGCCGGCATGCTGCACGGCGTGGAAGCGGCTTGCGGCGTGAGCAGCCTTGCTGATCTCACCGGCGGGATCCGCCTCTCCGACGAGCCCGCACTCGACGCGGGCGCAGCTAGCTCCGAGAGCTGCCTCGTCGATCTCCTCGGCAAGCTTCACATGACCGACGAGCTGGTCTCCGACCCGGAGTCCGTTGGCTCCACCGACCTGCTCGTCGACATGATCATCGACGCCGACGCCACATTTTCTGATGCCTTCCCCGGTGACGTGGTGATCTTCGACGACCCACTCCCCGCTGCAGACAGCAGCGCCAGCGCCAGCACCAGCACCATCACTGAGGTGCTGGTCATCAGCCACGACAGAACCTTCGACCAGGCTGGCCGGGACCCGTTGCAGGCGGCAATGCGGGACCTATCCGCTCCTGTAGCGCCCGGTGCGAACGGTGAAACGCTGGAAGCATGCCGCGTCGCACTCCTCGACAGCGCCAACAAGTTGGCGGCCATGAGATGCCTCACCGAGGCCTACCATCGCGAGATCGACCGCACCGTCTGCGGTACGCCGGCTGCTGGCGAACCTAGCCGAGCGGGCACGGTTCGGCAGCGCGGCGCGGCCATCGCCAACATGTTGGCGGCCAACCGCCCAGTCTACGCCACGCCGATGGAGAACTTACGCGCTGCCCAGGCGGCGGCAGACGAGCTGGACCGCCTAGAGGGCGACGAGCATCGCTGCATGACGGAGCGCGTCCAGCAGCTCATCGACGCGGCCGCCGCACAGCAAGAAGCTGGCCGCCGCATGGTGGAACCTGGCTTACAGGCCGAGAACCTTCCCCCTCGCCGAGAGCACGGCGTGACCTCCCGGACGCCGACAGACGGCGCCCGCGGCCGAGGAGACCCAGAACCGGTTGCTAGCCGCAGCCGCACCCGTATCTCCATCGAGCGTGACCAAGACGGCCGCCCACGAGCAGTAGAACGCCGGGACGGTCGTCAGCCCCCCCCCCCCGCGCAGGGAGGGGCGTGCCTCCCCGCCGACTGTTGAGCAAACGACTCTCGGGCGCCGGCTGGGCCCCCGCGAAGGAGTCGGAGAGAACGACGCCCGCAACCGGATCGACCGTTTGGCTCGATCCCTGGCGTTGGAAGAAGAGGATGCAATCGGCCCGCCTTGTTTTGGCCCCCGCATTCGGGACGAGCCCTTCCCCAAGGGGTTCTCGCTCCCTCGAGACACTCCCAAGTACAATGGTTCTGTGAAGCCGGAAGATTGGCTGGCTGACTACTCCACTGCCGTCAACATAGCGAACGGCAACAAGCGTGTCGCCGTGAAGTATGTTCCGCTCATGCTCCAGGGCACGGCCCGGACATGGCTGAACAGCCTCAATCCCTACAGCGTCAACAGCTGGCTAGACTTCACCGAAGTTTTCATCCGCAACTTCACCAGCACCTACAAGCGGCCGCCCAAGCCTCGCCAGCTCTCCCTGTGCATCCTAGGCCCGATCGAGTCCACCCGCGAATACCTAACGCGGTGGGCCGAGCTAGGCAACTCCTGCGAAGGGGTTCATGAGATGCAAGCAATCGAATACTTCACTACCGGGTGCCGAGAAGGCACCCTACTCAAGCATCGACTCCTCTACGACGAGCCAGCCACGCTCGACGAGTTGCTGATCATAGCGGACAAGTACGCCACTGCCGACCCCTCCATGAAGTCGGAGCTCCGAGTGGATGTGTCAGGAAAGATGCTCCCTCCGACCCCTCAGACGCTGGCTGGTGATCCCAGTCGGCGCCAACAGTCAAACGACAACAAGCGCAAGGCCTCGCAGCCGGCTACCACCAGCCGGCAGGTGGTGACAGTCGAAGATCGGCAGCCAGAGGAGCAACCCGGCACCAAACGCCACAAGGGCGGCAAGCCTGCCTGGTTGCCCGCCTTCTCGTTTGAGCAAACCCTTGATGCTCCCTGCAAGTTCCATAGCGACGCGAAGCCATCCAACCATACCACCCGGAAGTGCCACTGGCTCACCCGCATCGCCAGAGGCGAAGGACTGCCCCCGCCGCCTGCTGGGCCGCCGCCTCCGCCTCCCCAACAGCCGGCGGTCCAGCAGGTCGGCGCAATCCAAGATGAGTTTCCCGAAGAGCACGGAGCTTACGTCGTCTTCACCAGCGTGGCTGACGACAAGCACAGCCGGCGTCAACAGCGCCGAGAGGTGAATACTGTCACCTCTGAAGCCCAAGAGTTCATGCACTGGTCGGAGAAGCCGATCAGTTGTAGCCGAGCTGACCACCAGGAGGTGATGCCTTCTCCGGGTTCCTACGCCCTGGTGTTGGATGCCACCTTTGCAACAGAGAGGTGAGCTGCTCGTTTCTCCCGAATTCTGATAGACGGCTGTAGCAGCATCAAGATCCTCTACCGCGACACCATGGAGAAGTTGTGCATCAAAGAGAAATAGCTCCAGCCCAGCCGGACTGTCTTCCATGGCATTGTGCCAGGCCTTTTCTGCTCACCGATCGGCAAGATCAAGATAGACGTCCTCTTCGGAGACAAGAATCACTTCCGCCGAGAGCCAATCTGGTTCGAGGTGGTTGACCTTGAGCGCCCCTACCATGCGTTGCTTGGCCGGCCTGCCCTGGCCAAGTTCATGGCGGTTCCTCACTACGCCTACCTCAAGATGAAGATGCCGGGTACCAAGGGCATTATCACCATAGCCGGCGACTACCAGAAGTCTGCCGCATGTGCCGCTGCCAGCAGTCGGCTGGCCGAGTCCCTTGTGATTGCTGCCGAGAAGCGACTCCTTGACCGGGTTGTGGCCATGGCCAGCAAGCAGCCGGACCTGTCGCCAGACCCTAAGGAGTCAGAAGCTCAGGGCTCTTTCCAGCCGGCCAAAGAAACCAAGAAGATACCCTTGGACCCGGAGCACCCGGAGAGGTTCGCCGTCATAGGCGCTCGCTTTGACGGCAAATAGGAAAGCGAGCTCGTCGATTTCCTCCGTGAGAATCGGGACATCTTTGCATGGTCTCCCAAGGACATGCCGGGTGTTTCGATGGATTTCGCCGAGCAGAAGCTACATGTCAGAGCAGATGCAAAACCAGTCAAGCAACCCCTCCGCCGCCTGTCGGAGGAGAAGAGAGGAATTGTTGGTGAAGAGATAGCCCGGCTTCTAGCAGCCGGCTTCATCATGGAAGTGTTCTTTCCAGAGTGGCTTGCCAACCCAGTCCTCGTACAGAAGAAGAACAACAAATGGCGCATGTGTATTGACTATACCAGCCTAAACAAAGCTTGCCCAAAAGATCCGTTCGCCTTGCCTCGGATTGACCAAGTGATAGACTCCACAGCCGGATGCGAGCTGCTGAGTTTTTTTGATGCCTACTCGGGGTACCACCAGATCAAGTTAAGCCCGGCCGACCGCCTGAAGACCGCCTTCATCACACCATTCGGAGCCTTCTGCTACCTGACCATGACATTCGGCTTGAGAAATGTCGGTGCCACACGTTTCAGCGTTGCATGCAGAAGTGCCTCCTCAAGCAACTCGGGAGAAATACCCATGTTTATGTGGACGATATTGTGGTGAAGACGGAGAAGCGCGGTACCCTCCTGGAAGATCTCAAGGAAACCATTGATAATCTGCGCCATTTTCAAATCAAACGCAACCCAGAAAAATGTGCCTTTGGAGTACCAGCCGGCCAGCTCCTCGGTTTCCTCGTCTCAGAACGCGGCATAGAGTGCAACCCTGTCAAGATCAAGGCCATCGAGAGGATGGAGAGGCCTGCCCGACTGCGAGACGTTCTGAAGTTCACCGGCTGCTTGGCATCCATCAGCCGCTTCATCAGTCGGCTAGGCGAGAAGGCTCTTCCCCTGTACCAGTTGATGAAGAAAACCACTCATTTCAAGTGGAACGACAAGGCGGGCGAAGCTTTCCTCCAGCTCAAGAAGATGTTGACCACGCCACCTGTCCTGGCCGCTCCGGCTGCCAAGGAGCCCATGCTTCTCTACATCGCCGCCACCAGCCGGGTGGTCAGCACAGTCATGGTGGTAGAGCGCGGAGAAGACGGCAAGGCACAGCCTGTCTAGAGGCCCGTGTACTACTTGAGTGAGGTGCTGTCAGCCTCCAAGCAGAACTACCCCCACTACCAAAAGTTGTGTTATGGCGTGCATTTTGCCGCCAAGAAGCTCAAGCCATACTTTCAAGAGCATCCCATCACGGTTGTCTGCACCGCCCCGCTTGCGGAGATCATAGGCAGCAGAGACGCATCGGGCCGGGTGGCCAAGTGGGCCATCGAGCTGGCCCCCTACACCATCTTCTACCATCCCCGCACCGCCATCAAGTCCCAGGCACTAGCCGACTTCCTCGTCGACTGGGCAGAGACCCAGTACCTGCCACCAGCTCCGGACTCCACTCATTGGCGGATGCACTTCGATGGCTCGAAGATGCGCACCGGTTTGGGACCCGGCATCGTCCTCACCTCTCCCAAAGGCGACAAGCTCAGATACACACTGCAAATCCATTTTGCCGCCTCCAACAAGGTGGCCGAGTACGAGGCACTAGTATACGGACTCCGGCTGGCCAAGGAGATTGGCATCCGCCGGATTCTGTGCTTCGGCGACTCCGACTTGGTGGTCCAACAGTCGTCTAGCGACTGGAACACCAAGGATGAAAACATGGCAAGCTACCGCTCCCTCGTCCAGCAGATCAGCGGATACTTTGACGGGTGCGAGTTCCTTCACGTGCCACGGGCCGACAACAAGCAAGCAGATGCCCTGGCACGGATCGACTCCGCCCGGCAAGGCATACCAGCCGGCGTGTCCCTTCAGTGCCTCCGCAAACCGTCCATCAAGCCTTCCCCAGAATCAGAATCCATCTTCGTGCCGGCTGCCCCCGAAGCCGTCAGATCCGACTCGGGGGCTGCAGCAGCCGGCCCGGGGTCTTCACCAAGCGGCTCGGGGACTGCAGCAGTCGCACCCGGCCCGGGGACTCCACAACCCGGCCCGGTGACTGTGGCAGTTGGCCCGGGGACTTCAATGATGCAGCGAGACGCTGCCGACCCCACCCAGCCACCTCCCAACCCAACCGCCCTAGTCTCAGTGGCCGTAATGACGGTGGATGAGGTCGAAGCACCATCATGGGCACAGCCCATCCTCAAATTTCTGGTGAGCGGAGAGCTGCCAGCTGATGAGATCTCGGCCCGGCAGGTGCAACGCCGGGCAGGAGCTTACACGATAGTAAACAGAGAGCTTGTTAGGCGCAGCGTGACCGACGTCTTCCAACGCTGCATCGAACCAGAGAAGGGCAAGGCAATCCTCAGAGACATACACCAAGGTGAGTGCGGCCACCACGCGGCTTCCAGATCCCTTGTCGCCAAAGCTTTCCGCCACGGTTTCTTCTGGCCGACTGCTTTGGAGGACGCCAAGGATCTGGTCAAGAAATGCAAGGGGTGCCAGAAATTTGGCTACAAGCAACACCTGCCGGCTTCTGCACTCAAGACCATTCGCCTTACTTGGCCCTCTGCCGTCTGGGGGCTGGACATGGTGGGCCCGTTCAAGACGGCACGCGGTGGCATGACCCATCTGCTCGTGGCCGTCGACAAATTCACCAAGTGGATTGAAGCAAAGCCAATCAAGAAACTGAAAGGCCCGACTGCTGTGACCTTCATCGCAGATATCACCATCCGGTACGGTGTACCGCACAACATCATCACCGATAATGGCATTAACTTCGCCAAAGGCGCCTTGGCCCGTTTCTGCGTGACGCAGGGCATCCGACTGGACTTAGCGTCCGTTGCCCATCCGCAGTCAAACGGCCAAGTCGAGCGAGCAAACGGCCTCATCTTATCCGGCATCAAGCCCCGATTGGTCGAGCCACTGGAGCGCTCGGCCGGCTGCTGGATCAACGAGCTGCCAGCCGTCCTTTGGAGCCTCTGCACCACCCCGAAAAAATCAACTGGTTTCACTCCCTTCTTCCTCGTGTACGGGGCCGAGGCCGTTATCCCAACTGACATCGAGTTCGACTCGCCTCGCGTCACCATGTACACGGAGCCGGAGGCGAAGGAAGCATGAGAAGACGGCGTTGATCTGCTGGAAGAGGGCCGGCTGTTAGCACTCAGCCGGTCCGCCATCTACCAGCAGAGCCTGCGTCGCTACAACAGTCGGAAGGTCAAGCCACGATCCTTCCAAGAGGGAGACCTTGTGCTCCGGCTGATCCAGTGAACAGCCGGCCAGCACAAACTCTCGGCCCCTTGGGAAGGCCCCTTCATCATCAGCAAAACCTTGGGCAACGACTCCTATTACCTGATCGACGCGCAGAAGCCCAAGGCGTGCAAGAGGGATGATTCCGGCAAGGAAACAGAGCGCCCATGGAACGCAAATCTCCTCCGAAGATTTTACAGTTAAAGCAGTATGTACCACGCTACCTTTTGTGTTAAGCGCAAAGACACCGGGTCCCTCGAAGAGCACTCGGGGGCTACCCTTTCTTTTCTATATGATAAGTTTCACGCCTGTGAATGAGTTATTTCATTCCTCAGCCCGGCACCGGGTCCGACCAGTCGGCCCGGGGGGCTTGCCGCCTTGTACTATGTCAGCGCTACCTGCAGTCGGACAAGTAGTGTGCCGGCAGCTAAGCCCTCTCTTGCCATAAGCCGCAGCTCGCAGAGCGACTGTCTGGCTGGCAAGAGTCAAAGGCAGGGAATGCTGCCCACATGAAAAATGGCTAAGGACGAAAGCACTCACATAGGCCAAGCCGGCTCCTCGCCTAGCCGTCCGGTTGCTAAGCAGCCAGCCGGCCGGTTTCTCACTTAACTTGCTACGTTCTGAGCGGCCAAAGTACTTTCCTTCCCAAAATGGCCAAGTACCTGACCCTGCCAACAGACCGAAGAGCGGCTGTCTGGCCGGAAAGGTGGCGGCCAAGGGAAGGCGGAAAAGGAAAAAGCCAAAAGAACAGAAAGCAAGATAAGTAGGAGCTCGGCAGAGCACAACCTGTGCGAGAATTAAATTATATAGCAAGAGGCCCTCGGCTAGCATTCAACAAAGTTTGAATACACCCCCAACAGGTGGAACTGCGCGAATTTAACAAGTTTGTTCTAGAGACTACAAAAGCAGGAAAAGATAAGTTGGCAGCCTAGGCCAGAGGAGCAGTAGGCGGGTCCGGCAGGTTGGTGGAGTCGGCGGCACCGGCTGGTGGAGTGGCCGTCTGGCGAGTCTCGGCTTGGTCGCCATCAGCAGCAGTCAGTGCACCCGCGCGTGGCTCGTTGCTCGAGGCTCGATCGAGATGAGGCTGGACGTCCGCTCCGCCCTGCGGTGCGTCATCTTCATCATCCTCGCCTTCCTCATCCTCGCCTTCATCGCTGGATGCCATTTGTTCTGCCGAGTCCTCGCCGACATCGGGGTTCAGCCCGAACCAGTCCGGTGGCACCTCGACACCCTCCTCGTCCAGCTCGGGGAGGAAGACACTGGTCTCGGTGTACTCGGTGATCGCCGCCGCACGACGAGTGAGCGCAGGCCCCACTGCCACCAACTCTTCCATGGCCTCCTGCCGGAACATGGCCAACTGGGCTAGGTCCAGCCCAGGATACCACGCCTTGATGAACTCCAAGGCCCTTCGGGCGCCTGCCCGAGCGGACGAGCCCTTCCAAGCCTCGAAGCGGCCGATTGCCGCCTCCAAGCAGTCGGCGGTCCGACTGGGGGTGCGTGGAGCTTGGCCGCCTGGCCAGAGGGCGGAAACCAGCTGGGACCCGGCACGCTGAAGGCGGCGAAGCGGACGGTGAATCGGCTGCAAGCGCGTTCGGACGGCCAGGAGCTGCTCGGTCTTGTTTCGAGGCGCGTCGAGCGGGATCTGCACTCCTTCCCTCCTACGCTGGTCACGCCGCGCCTCGATGGCCTGGCTGACGGCGACGGCGTGCCCAGGAAAGAAGTCTACGCAAAGAAAAAACAAAGATCAGAATGCGGAAGCCGACTCTCGATGCAGTCGGCAGCTACTCCAAAGAAAGAAGTTTACCGTCGATCATATCCTCAATCTCGCCGTAACCAGCGGTGAGCATCGCCTCCTTCTTGACCCACTTTGAGTGTTCAGTCTCAAACTCGGCCTGAAGGGCGCCTTCCGCCTCCTTGAGTTTCTGGAGCTCCGCCTTGTGCTGATCCGCCTGGTCCGCCAACTTCTTGGCCAGACGGTCGCGCTCCAGGGCCGCCTTGCTGCACTCCGCCTCTTTGGCACGCAGCTCGGTCTGGACTTCGCCTAGGCGCTGCTGCAGAGTGGCGTTGGCTCCTACAAAAATGAGAAAGAGAAGACAAATCAACAAAGTTGACCAAAAAGAAAAGTGGTCACCGGAAGATCCGGCCCGACTGCTCAGCAGTCGGCCCGAATCTCGGGGGCTACACCCAGCGGGTGCGCTGACGCGCCCCCGCGAGAAAGAAGACGGAATGCTTACTTCGGCTCTCGGTCAGGTCGGCGGTCCGCCTAGCCAGCTCCTGGGCCTGGGAGTTGAAGGAGGCCGCACGGATGTTGTGGTAGTCCTACAACAAAGACAAAGAAGAAGAAACAAGTTAGCACTCGAAACTTATCTTAAAGCTCCGAGCCGCCTGCTCAACAGCCGGCCCAGAACTCGGGGGCTACACCCAGTGGGTGCGCTGGCGCACCCCCACGGAAGAATGCAAGAATCAAAAGAAAAAAAATAAAGCAAAGAAGCGTACCCGGACGGCCGTTCACGTCGCCAAGAACGCCTTCGTATACTGCTGAAGGGCGGCGCTTTGGGCCTGAAGCTAGGCCTGAACGTCCTGCGCGGCCTTGTTCAGCACGCCCATCCCACCCCAGGCGTCCATTATGGCGGGACGGCACTGGTGGCCTTTGCGTCTGGGGTCGATGAGCATGCGGCTCCGATGTCCTGCACCCGTGGCGCCGAGGCCGCCTTCGCCGCACGACGGCGCCCCGGAGGACGAACCACATGGGTCGCCCCCACCACCAGCTCGCCACTGACCGGCAGCGCCGGTGGCACGTCAGACCGAGTGCCTCGGGCCTCGGCAGTCGGCGCTTGCGGGAGCACCTCCGCCCCCGGGATGATGGCCTCGCCTCCTCTCCTCTCCACGACCGGCTGATCGTTGCCGGCCCCTCCGGTCGGTGCCATGTTCTCTGGCGCTGGCGGCACTACTCGCAGCAGGATGACGAGTTGCGGAGTCTGGCCACGTGCGGCCTCTTCCGCTTGCGCCTGGGCGGCCGCGTCCACCTAGACCTTAGCCGCATCATCGGCTTGGTCCTTGGCCGCCGCGTCCAAGTCCGCCTGCGCCGCCTTGGCCGCCTCCGCCTTCTGCCGTTCCACCGCCTCCCGCTCCTCGCGCACCTCCCGCGCGTTCCTCTCCGTCGCCTCCCGGAGGTCGGCAAGCGGGTCCACACGACTGGTGTTAGCGGAGCCTTCCGCCGCCTGGATCACTGAAGCAGCGGCAGACCGCTCAAGAGAGAGTGGGGCCCTGTTCAAGCAATGCGAGAGGAAACTCAGAAAGAGTTTGCAAGAAAGAAGAAAAGAAAACGCAACCAAGCACTTACGCGGACACCATCGGGGGTTGCCTCAGGGTTTTCTGGAACTGGGCCGCCTTCGCGGCAGCCTCCTGCCGCTTAGTCACGGCGGCCGTGTCCTAGGGATTCTTCGGCCGGCTGCTGAATAGCAACGAGTCGGCTCTACGCTTTTGTGCGCCGCCTGGTGCAGTAGGCGCGGCCGAGGAGCTCGCACCCGCCTTGTCGGTGCCGTGCGGGCGGCGCGGCTCGTTCTCCTCCTCATCATCATCCGGCCAGTCCTCGAGGCCGCCTCCTCCTCTGGAGCCGCCTGCTGCACCTCCGTCGCCTGTGGCGTCGTCCTCCTCCATGGCGGCCGCCCCCAAGTCGGGGTCTTCCACGTCGCTCCTCGTTCGGTCCGGCATATATTGCTGACCTGGATCCAGAGCACCGGCGGCCGACTGGGCCGGGAGGACCTGCACCATGGCCGACTGGTCAGACGGAGAAACAAGAGCTCGGACCAGCCAAAGAGAAAGAATTATAAGACTCACCGCAGGCGGCGGATGTGCGCGGTCATACGGCCGCTTACCGGACCACCAATCCATCTCCGATAGCTTACAGTTGGAGATGTAGTTGATCAGCCAGACCACCTCCACGTTCGGCAGCTCCCATGTGCACAT
Organism: Thinopyrum elongatum; assembly: GCA_011799875.1. Taxonomy (NCBI): domain Eukaryota; kingdom Viridiplantae; phylum Streptophyta; class Magnoliopsida; order Poales; family Poaceae; genus Thinopyrum; species Thinopyrum elongatum. The sequence continues at coordinate 535,886,323 of CM022302.1, forward strand.
CTGGCATGGGTCCCGACGCCCGCTCATGCAGCTGACAATGTGAGGCCGGGCTTGGAGGGGAAGCACTCGGCGCGTCACGAAGGCGGCCAGCAGGTCCGAGCCCTTCAGACCCTCCGACTCCGTCATCACCTAAAGTCGGACGAGGGCAGCGGAGGAGGCGGCCGATAGGGAGCTCGGCTTGTACTGCCAGTTGGCACGCGACTCGGCTGGCGGGCCGGCCACTTAAGCCGGCAAGAGAATGTAGTCGCTCGTCGGATGGATGTTCTTGACGTAGAAGTAGGACTTCTGCCACAGCTTCGCCGACTGCAACAGAGAGATGGGTGGGAAGCGGTTCCCAGTGCCCGGGCGCCGCACCGCCACATGGGCTCCGCATTGAGCCGCCTGGCCCTTGGCGGCGGTGCCGAGTTTGAGATAAAAGCACTCCTCCTAGAGCTCGAGGGTGGGGAGAGTGCCGAGGTACCCTTCGCACATGGTGACGAAGGCGGCCAGCAGCACCACCGTGTTTGGCGTGAGGTGGTGCGGCTGGACTCGATAGAAGTCAAGGAAGGAGCGGAGGAAGCCGCTCGCCGGAAGGCCGAAGCCGCGAAGAAAATGGGACCGAAAGACAACGCGTTCGTCGCCCTCCGGTGCCGGCGAGATTTATGCCTCCGGAGGGACACGTACCTGCATGTTCGTCTCCTGGGGCAGCCGCCGTGTTTGATGAAGGAAGAAGAGGTGATCCTCATGGACGTTGGAGCCGTTCCAGTCGCCGGCTCGTGAGCGCGCCATGCATGAAGGAGCTCGTCGTAGGTGTGGCGCGGTGGCAGGCGGGCGAGGCTGCGACGGAGCGAGGAAGCCACAGCGAGAAAATGTCCGACGATGGTGGGCTGCGGCAGTGCTTTGGCGGAAGGAAAGGGTGCTGCGGCAGTGAAGAAGGTGAAGAGCGGCGAGGGGGGAGGAGGGCGCGCGTGCATCTGCCCCCCCCTCTTCCCCCTACTTATAGCCCCAGGCGGCGAAGCCGAGGGGGCGGGAGCGTGGGGGATCGTGGGATTAACTGCGCCCACTCCCCCACGATCCCACGATTGCGGCGCCCGTAAAGGCGTGTATTAATTGCCGTGGAAGCCCTACCATCTACCTCGGCCGCAGCGGATCCGCGCGCGTGTCGAGGCACTGTAGCGGCGGGCCCCAGCCTGCGGCGACGTCCTGTCATGCGCGTGGGCTGGCAGGCCGGCTTGACCTGCTAACACCACGTGGCCGATAGGCGCGGGCAGCGAGTCTGACGTTTGACTAGAGTGCCACCTGGTCCCCGCCATGACGCTTCGAAATCGCCAGGCGGCCTGCCTGGTCGCGGCCGACTCCTACCAGTCAGCACTTCGGAAGACGGACGAAACAAAATACCAGACGACCCGGAGTATGAAGCTGCTGAGGCTCCTCGCCCCTTCAGCCGTAGCGCCCCACCAGCTTCGGGGACTACTTTCGGAATAAATGACCACGGGTAGCCTCATCAGCTCCCCTTGGTATTTCAAGACATCGGGGCAGGCTGCGCCCCTCAAACATCAAAGACAAAGGACCGCCTTCCTGGGGCCGGCTAGTCCAGGCGGCCGGTTGCCAGGAGGTGGCGGAGCCTAGAAGACGGCCATGAAGTGGGCCGACTCCTAGCGGGCGGCTTCCTGGGAAGCCGGGTCCTAGCAGGCGGCCCCTCGCGCCCTCAAAGTTAGCGCCGACATAAACGCGATGAGACAAGGCATGGCTACAGTACAAGCCTGCCACCCCCGAATCCAGGGCGGGACGTGGCCACAGTACAGCGTACCAAGCGGACACCCTGTGCCCGATGCGGCACTGTTGCCATGCCGCTCATGACATCACCCATGGCAGAAGAAGCGATGCTCCCACGACGGGCGGTCAGTACGGCCCACAGGCGGTGGGCCCTACCTGTCTGTGAGAAGCCAGAGGGCGGCGAGCCCTGACCAGTCGGCTCAGGGGGAGGCCGGCTCCTAGCAGGCGGCCCTCCCCCTCCCTCAAAGTCTGTGCGCCATTAACCAGATGTTTCGGGGTGTGGCTACAGTGAGCACCCGCTAGGCGGCGGGACTGTATCCACGCTCCCCCTGACGCGGCTTCCGTCATCAAGAGCGATGCTACAGCATAAAGCAGTCAACATGGCCCGCAGGCGGCGGGCCCTACCTGTCGGCCGAGATCACGGTAGTCGGAGGGACCCATCAGGTGGCGGGCCCCGGCGGTCGGCGGAGAAGCCGGCAACCAGTGACGCCGACAGCCGGGTCCCCCATCTGGCCGAATTACCATTGCACCCCTGGGGGGTAGGCCTATATAAACCCCCCAGGTAGCCCCATGCAGGGGGTGGAAAACCTCGACCGAGCACCCAAAATCACCATACACACACGCAGAGAGAGAGGGGAATAGAGTTAGCCTTGCCTTTCTTCCTCCTCTAGACAAACAGCTCAAGGAGCAAGCTTGTAGCTATTTGTTGAGGTAGTGATCATGCGGAGACCCCGCAGAGCAGGACTAGGGGTGTTATCTCATATGAGAGCCCCGAACCTGGGTAAGATCCGCAAGTGTACGCGGTCTCGCTCACTCCCGCTTCTAGAGCCCGGCGACGTACTTTTGTCCCCATCCACGATAAGCCACCCCTTGGCATATGTCGCACGATATCCCCGACACCATGAGTTCGTTGGCGCCTTCACGAGCGGCCATCAAGAACCAGGGCGGCCCAGCGACTTGCAGCTCCTCCCGCAAAAGGAAGGCGAGAGCCTACGGAAATACATGCAGAGATTCAGCAGAGTCCTCAGGAATATTCTGGACATCCACCCGACAGCTATGATAGATGTGTTCCAATCCAACGTGTGCAATCGTCGGATACATTCCAAGATGAACGTTCGATTGCGCAAGACTATGAAAGAGCTTTACACTCTGGTGGATAAGTGCGCTCGAATTGAGGAAGGGAGGAAGCTCCCCAGAGAGGAGGATGGCATCGACATCGATTCAGAAGATAATGACGAGGCCACCAGTCAAAAGAAGAAAAACAAGAAGCGCAACAAAAGGCACAAGGATAAGCCGCGACTGCCGAGAAGGCTGGGAAAGGCGATGGGCCATATTGCAAGATCCATCGGACCAAGGGCCACGATCTCCAAGAGTGTCATCAGGTTGAGCATCTTGTCAAGAAGCATAGGGCTGAATATGAGAAGCGAGATAAAGAGAAAGGTCAGAATGGCACTGGCGGAAAGGGCCGGGGTGGCGGAGCAAGCCACCTCGGCAAGGCTCCTCAGAATCAAGGGAAACCCGCCAGAGGCCGTGAGAAGGGGGATTGCAATGATGAGAGTGATGGAGAAGATGAGGAGGAGACCAGCGAGCAGGAATTCCAGTAAGCCACTGACGCCCTGTGCATTGATGATGGTGCATCTTTGCACTCCTCTCACCACCAACATAAACGGTGGGCGCGTGAAGTCAATGCCGTGGAACCAGCAGCAGACTCTCGAAGGCCACTCAAGTGGTCCCACATGCCCATCATCTTTGACGAAGAGGACCACCCTGACCGCACCACCACGGTAGGGTGCTTGCTGTTGTTGGTTTCACCAACAATCCGCAACCTCAGAGTCATAAAGATGTTGGTTGATGGTGGGGCCAGGTTGAATCTGATTTCTTCAAAGGTCATCAGCAAACTCCAGATAGCAGAAGAAGAGCTCAAAGTTACTGGTATGTTTCAAGGGATCAACCCCGGCAGGAGTCATCCTAAGGGGAAAATCACGTTACCGGTAACATTTGGGGGAGAGTTGAACTACCAGACTGAGAAGATCGTGTTTGATGTGGTTGACCTCCCCCTGCCATACAATGGAATCCTTGGTCGCCCAGCTTTGGCCAAGTTCATGGCGGCGTCCCCCTATGCCTACAACACCTTGAAGATGCCAGGGCCGGTGGGCGTCATTTTGATTCCATCTGACGAGAAGGACGCAATTATTTGCGTGGACAAGATGTATCAGGATGCAGTCGCGGCAGAAGCCACTGAAGCTGCAATCCCCGCCAAGGAAAGTAATGGAAAGAAGTAGGCTAGCAGGAACGCCGACAAGGAATCCGGGAAGCATACCTCTTCGGAGTATGCTGCGGCTGTTGATGACTCGCCGGAGAGTTCCAATAGCAAGAGATCCAAGGCCTCTGCACCCACTATGAAACAGGTCCCGGCAGGGCTGGCTGGCATTGGTGGTACTTTCACTATCAAAGCCACCCTCGATGACAAATAGGAAAGCGCGCTTGTTGCCTTCCTACGAACGAATGTCGATGTGTTTCCCTGGAAACCATCTAACATCCCCGGTGTTCCCAGGAAGGTAATCGAGCACCACTTTGCTGTCTGCCCACATGCCCGACCCGTCAAGCAGAAGGTCCGGAAGAAAGATTTGGAGCGGCAGCAGTTTATTGCCGAGGAGATCAAGAAACTTGAGGCAGCTGGTCTAGTTAGAGGAGTGTTACATCCAACGTGGTTAGCAAATCCAGTGGTGGTACGCAAGGCCAATGGGAAGTGGAGGCTGTGCATAGATTTTACGGATATGAACAAGGCATGCCTGAAGGACCCATTCCCATTGCTGCGCATCGACCAGATTGTGGATTCCACCTCCGGGTGCAACCTGCTTTCCTTCCTGGATGCCTGCTCTGGATATCATCAGATCTTCATGTCCAAGGAAGACGAAGAGAAGACCACGTTCATCAACCCATGTGGCACATACTGCTTCGTGCAGATGCCTTTCGGGTTGAAGAGTGCCGGGTGTACTTTTGAAAGAGCAGTCCAGATTGGTTTTGAGTCACAGTTGCAGAGGAACACTGAGGCCTACATGGACGATATTGTGGTTAAGACCAAGCACAGATCAACCCTCATCCAGGATTTGGAAGAGATGTTTGCTAATCTGCGCAAGATCAACTTGAAGCTAAATCTGGAGAAGTGTGTGTTTGGCATTCCTTCTGGCAAGCTACTTGGCTTCTTTGTGTCCCACCGAGGGATAGAGGCCAACCCCAACAAGATCAAGGCCATTGAGCAGATTCAAGCACCCAAGACAGTCAAGGACATGAGGAGTTTGACTAGATGTGTTGCCGCGCTCAGCAGGTTCATTTCCAAGTCTGCCGAGCATGCCTTGCCGTTCTTCAAGGTTTTGAAAAAGGCAGGGCCCATGGAATGGACCCCCGAAGTAGACGCCGCACTACAAGATTTGAAGGCCTAACTTTCCTCTGTGCCCACTTTGGTTGCTCCAAAACCTCAAGAGCCATTGCTGCTATATTTGGCGGCAACTAATTAGGTGGTTAGCGCAGCATTGGTGGCGCAGAGGGAACTGGATGAACTAGCAGACGCAATAGGTACCCCTTCTGGGGAGGAAAGTGAACACGCCCCGGCAGGTTCAGGTGCAGGTCAAGGTAGAGAAGAGCAGAACAGCAGAAACAATTCTCTGGTTACAGCAAAGAAGAAAGTGGTGCAGCGCCCAGTATACTTCGTTAGTTCCCTATTGCAGGGGGCTAGATCCAGGTACTCTGGCATGCAAAAATTGATCTTTGGCCATATCATGGCCTCAAGGAAACTGCGCCACTACTTCCAAGCCCATGAGATCACAGTTGTCACCCGTTTCCCTTTGCAACGGATACTCCGAAACCCTGAGGCTATCGACAGGATAATGGAGTGGGCTTTGGAATTATCCAGCTTTGGTTTGAAGTTTGAGAGCACATCAACCATTCAGAGCAGAGCATTGGCAGAGTTTATTGCAGAATGGACACCAACTCCTGATGAAGAGGTATTGGAGATAGTTATCCCCGACAAGGAAGCACCCCAAGAATGGATCATGTATTTCGATGGTGCCTTCTCCCTACAAGGTGCAGGGGCTGGCGTGCTTCTCGTTGCTCCCACCGGAGAGCACCTGAAGTACGTCGTCCAGATGCATTTTGCCCGGGAGGAAGCTACCAACAATACAGCAGAGTATGAAGGGCTCCTTGCCGGGCTCAGGATTGCAACAGAACTGGGGATCAAGAAGCTGATCATCCGTGGAGATTCACAACTTGTAGTGAGACAAGTCAACAAGGATTACCAAAGTCCATTGATGGAGGCATACGTTGAGGAAGTGAGAAAGTTGGAGGAGCGCTTTGATGGATTGCAAACAGAGCACCTACCCCGTGCGAAAAACAGCATCGCTGATCATCTGTCAAAGTGCGCTGCGCAGAAGCTCCCTGTGAAACCAGAAACTTTTGTTCTCCATCTGACTTAGCCCTCCGTATCCCCGGCAACAATGGCCAGAAAGACGAGGAAACTGGACTCCGGCAAGCCTCTCCCGGTAGAACCCCTCGAGGATCCCGACAGAAAGCTTGTCGGGCACAACTCCCCTTCGGTTGCTGAGCTACATCCTCCCGCCAGGCCACTGGTCCCCGCGGTCGAGGATCACACTCTCGCGAACGGGGAGGTGCTGTTAGTCCTCGTTGCCGAGCCACAGGCTTCGCCTTGGGCACGGCACATAGTCCATTTCCTCCAAACTGGAGAACTTCCCGAAGAGCAAGAAGAACCTGAAAGAGTAGCCCGGAGGGCCAGTATGTATCAGTTCATTGATGACACACTGTACAGAAGGAGGCCCAACAGTTTGAAATTGAAGTGCATTTGCCGGGAAGGAGGAAAGGAACTGCTGGTGAAGATACACAATGGTATGTGCGGCTCCCATATTGGATCAAGGGCGTTGGTTGGGAAAGCTCTCCGGCAAGGATTCTACTAGCCCACCGCCCTCCAAGATGCGGTCGAGCTTGTCACCAAGTGTGAAGCCTGCCAGTTCCATTCCAAGAACATCCACCTGCCTGCCCAAGCTCTTTAGATAATCCCTTTGTCATGGCCATTTTCAGTCTGGGGGCTCGATATCCTCGGCCCTTTCCCGCGTGCTGCCGGGGGCTTTGAATTCTTGTTCGTTGCAATCGACAAGTTTACAAAGTGGCCGGAAGTAGAGCCCATGAGAAAGGTGATTGCTCAGTCAGCTATCAAGTTCTTGAAAGGATTGGTGTGCCGCTTCGGAGTTCCTGCCAGGATCATCACTGACAACGGCACCTAGTTCATGAGTCGCGCCTTCATGCAATACGTTCATGCCCTCGGAAGCAAAATCTCGTTCGCCTCTGTGGCCCATCCAAGGAGCAACGGGCAAGCTTAGAGGGCGAGCGCTGAAGTGTTGCGAGGACTCAAGAGGAGAACTTTCGATAGGCTGCAGAAGTGGGGCAGGCGGTGGATCGATGAGCTGCCGGTGGTTCTTTGGTCCGTCAGAACGACACCAAATCGAGCTAGCGGGCATACTCCTTTCTCCCTAGTCTATGGGGCAGAAGCAGTTATCCCCACGGAACTCATTTACGGGTCACCTCGAGTGCTTGCCTGCGATGAAGTAGCGCAAGATCAGCACCGGCGTGACGATGTTGTGCTACTCAAGGAGAACCGTCTCCGGGCTGCTACGCGTGCCGCACACTATCAGCAGGCCCTACGTTGCTATCACAGCCGCAGGGTTCGTGCCCGGTGTTTTGAGGAAGGCGACCTTGTCCTTAGGCGCGTCCAGTCCGCCAAGGGTACAAACAAGTTGACGCCGAAGTGGGAAGGCCCATACCAGGTAGTATGAGTCACCAGACCTAGCGCAGTCCGTCTGGAGACCAGAGATGGCATTCAGTTGCAAAACTCATGGAACATTGAGCATCTCTGCAAGTTCTACCCGTAAGGCGCGGCTGCCGGGCCCTGCCCGGCAGCCACCCTTTTGTACATGCCTTGCCTCTGTTGCATGTAACCCCTTGTACAAAGCCAGGTGCAGACCCTGAGCAACCGAGAAATAAATAAAGCACTCGGGGGGCCCCCGACACATTGCATGCATGCATAAGCATATCATCAGCATTACATGTTCATGTAGATACGATCGCACAAGGCATCATTTTCATCTGCATCATACTGCAGGCTCCTACCGTGGATTCGGTCCCGAAAAAGAAGAAGAGAAGACAAGCCTACATCATGAGCCCCGGCAAGCCCAAACAGATAAGTTCTCTCTCTTATTCATACGAGTTCTGTAAGTAAAGCTTGTGCATAAGAAAACCTCACCGCTTTCAAGACTTAGGTGCTCCCGTCCCTTGACTCGAACGTTGCTTCGGTCAGGGAGGTTGTACTGGCCTTTGGCAAGGAAGTTGGCGGGGGGCTGGTTCCTCTTCACGATTTGTGCCCGGCAGGCCCAGCCCCGCGGCAGCAACTAGAGGGTACCGGCACGATAGCCTACCGGGGAAAAACTTGTTTACTTAAGCGTAAAGAGGCATTCTCCCTTTGCTTGGACATGTTCCATGCACAAGTGCCCGGCAAAGTTTATCTTTTTCATTAATATGCTGATCAACAAGTACAGACCTTACAGAACACAAACATGGATAAAACAGATTTCATAATTTGAACTAAAGTTTGGCAAGTGCCTACATATTTTAGATTAACAAAAGATAAGTGCCCCGTAATCCCTTTCTTGTCCACCTCCTCCGAGGCACTGCGGTGGAAGAGAAGGAGGGCAAAAGGGGTGCTTGGGCAAGACGACCCACTCGACCCCGCCAGGACCTGCCGGGCACGGCCTGACAAGATCGAGAGTGGCGAGGCTGCGAAGGAGGGAGACAGAAGGAGCAGCTCGACGGTGCCTCAGTCACGACCTCTATGGCCAACCAGAAGTTCCAGCAAAAGGCACCGGCGGGGAGAACCACTGAGGCCTAGCTGGAAGACTACAGGAGGAGGCGAAGGCACCAAGAGAGCGGCCCTCTCCCCGGCAACCAAGAGGCCGGTGATGATGGTGCCGGGGAGGGAGGGGAAGAGCGGAAAGATGAGGCAGCAGGTCGGCAATACGAGACGAAGGCGTCGGTGCCATCGTACTCCGACCTGACGCCCGGCCACCCGCCTTCTACGTCTTCCCTAGATCTTTCTCCATCACCGCCGCTCCAGAGGGACGCCGGCTCCGCGAGCTGTTGCCTCCCCCGGAGAAGATGCGGGCGACAGCGACATCCGAGGCGCGTGAGGGGCATCGCTCCCCACCTTGGCTGGCAGGAAGATGCCGTCGTCTTCAACATTTGTCCTAACTTCACCAAGGGGAGTGGTACCGGGATTACCAAGGAACCCGAGCGCTGCGCCCCTGACGGACACCGGAGCCACCAAGAACTTCAACACCCAGGAGGAGGGAACAAACAAGCCCCCCGCGAGAGAAAGGCTCGGCGCCCCCCGCGCCGTGGGTGGCATATCCGCCACGCCCTTTTTTACTCCGGACCAGGCTCACTCCCCGAGCCCCGTCACAAGCTTCCAACATCGCTAACCTCAAGCTTGAGTCCGGGGCTTGGCCCCGGTCTCTTTCTCTAATCATTGCGAGAAGAAAGGAGAAGGTCATGGATGAACACTCCCACTTCCCCCCTGGCCCTCCTTTTTATAGGCAAGCTGTGGGCTGGGGGCTGATTCATCGATGGGTAACCACCGTCCTCCTCCACCAATCCATGAAGACCAGGCCCCTACCTTAATGCTCCCCCGCACCATGCACCTCCACTACCTACCCCGCTCGATGCATGCAGCATATGTGGCCGGGGATAAGGGCGTGGTGGGAAGAGTGAATTGGCAGTTACTCGCTCGTGCGTTAAAGTCATTCACGGGCCATTACAAGAGTGGCCCCACTGCGGTTGGCGTTACGCGACGGGCGGAAGAACCGGGAACTGACCTGGGCTCAGATTAATGAAGAAGCAAAGAAGATCTCAAAAGGCGAGCAGCTATTTTCCCTCTCGCCTATGCACAAGTTAGGGCCTACCCCCGACGACGCCTGGCAGCTCGTTCGGGCCAGGCCCGGGGGCTCCTGTCGGTGCAACAAACCCTGGGTCTGTTGCCCAGACCATGCACAGGCCCAAGATCGAGATTGCAACGTCCAAGACAAGGCTGATGTAAAGAGATAAGCTCTTTGAAAAATCAAAGGGCAAGTTGAGGAGACCAAGTCAAGCCAAGAAGCAAGACACCGCTACGGAAAACCTCCCTTGACCAGCAGGAGAGCCTGGCGAGGTCAAGGTTGCTCTGGAAGCAAAGCCTCGAGGTTGCCCCGGCAGGCCTGCCGGGGGCATACGGAGGCAAAACGCCCCGCCAAGGCTTCACTTCCCCACCTCACGATGATGCAAGTCACCGATCAGTGCGGTGTCAAGCCTCGAGATGACTAAGTGGCTACCTTTCGCCACATGGCAGCCATTTCCTACAGGAATCACCTCCAGATGACACCCGTCGTGCGATGTGTCATGCAGACAGGAGAGAAGGTGGCCAAACGGCCCGGCAAGGCGTGCCGGGCAGGCCATGATGTGACACTGAGTGGCGCATTTAATGCGTACTGCTCTGTCTGTAGAGGAGAGATGACAGCACTATTCGCTATCTAATCAGTACACACAATGACTGATTTGCCACTGTGGTGACCCATTAATCTATAAAAGGAGGCCCATGGCAACCATAGAAAGGATTCGGACCCCTGTACACCCGTACGCGCATAGCTGCTCTTGCCCCGAGGCAACCCTGCCGGGCAAGAGTGTCGCGTTTCCACCACCATCCACCATCAATCCACCAAAGCAAGAGTAGGGTTTTATGCCTCGCGGCGGCCCGAACCTGGGTAAAAACTGCCCGTGTGATCTCTGTCGTGCTACGCTACGCTCCTCCGCTCTTTGTGCAATGCGCTCAGTCCCCTTGCCGAACCAAAAGGGGCCCTTGGCCCCATAGGTGGCCGTGGTTTCCCACGACAAGATCTCTATGAAATGTATAAGTCTGATCCTGATGAAAGCTATGGAGAGCGCAAGTCCAGAGTTCAATGGATTCGTAGATACTGGGTAGAGGAGTGGTTTCGGTACCACTTTGTGACCCCTGAGTATGTAGACAAGAATGCTGTGAGGCCACCGTGGGCAGACATTGTGTACCGTAAGCTTCACCCCAAGACAAAAGTTGAAGCCATACAAAGAGGCTTCTTTCCTTGTATGGTTAGAGGACCAATGCGTGAGGATGCCGACCCATCCAGTCTCCGGTTATGTCATGCGGATGATCTCTTTGAAGAAAATTTTAAGTTTGCCAAGGTCTCTGCCGTTCAAAACAAGAAAGACCTTGGGATTGACTTCAACCCAGGTCCAGCCAGACCAAGGCTAGATGGCAGCCGTGAAGCCGAACCCAATCTGATTGGTCCTTTCAACATCTTTGATGGGTTTCTTGATGGAAATATGCCCTATGGGCAATAATAAAATGGTTATTATTATATTTCCTAAATCATGATAAAGGTTTATTATTCATGCTAGAATTGTATTGACCGGAAACTTAAATACATGTGTGGATACATAAACAAATACCGTGTCCCTAGTAAGCCTCTACTAGACTAGCTCGTTGATCAAAGATGGTTAAGGTTTCCTAACCATAGACATGTGTTGTCACTTGATAACGGGATCACATCATTAGGAGAATGATGTGATGGACAAGACCCATTCATTAGCTTAGCATATGATCATTCAGTTTATTCCTATTGCTTTCTTAATGTCAAATACATGTTCCTTAGACTATGAGATCATGCAACTCCCGGATACCCGAGGAATACCTTGTGTTCTATCAAACGTCACAACATAACTGGGTGATCATAAAGATGCTCTATAGGTATCTCCGAATGTGTCTGTTCAGCTGGCATGGATCGAGATTAGGATTTGTCACTCCGTGTATCGGAGAGGTATCTCTGGGCCCTCTCGGTAATACACATCACAAGAAGCTTGCAAGCAAAGTGACCAAGGAGTTAGTTACAGAACGAGTAAAGAGACTTGCCAGTAACGAGATTGAACTATGTATGAAGATACCGACGATCGAATCTCGGGCAAGTAACATACCGATAGACAAAGGGAATTACGTATGTTGTCATAAGGTTCGACTGATAAAGATCTTCGTAGAATATGTAGGAACCAATATGGGCATCCAGGTTCCGCTATTGGTTATTGACCGGAGAGGTGTCTCGGTCATGTCTACATAGTTCTCGAACCCGTAGGGTCCGCACGCTTAATGTTCTTTGACGATATAGTGTTATATGAGTTATGTGATTTGGTGACCGAATGTTGTTCGGAGTCCCGGATGAGATCACGTACATGACGAGGAGCTCCGGATGTAAAGATTGATATATATGACGATGATGTTTGGACACCGGAAGAGTTTCGGGAGGTACCGGGTAATCATCAGATCACCGGAATGGGTTCCAGGAAGGCCCGGGAGGCTATATGGGCTTAATGGGCCAAAGGGGGAACACACCAGCCCACAAGGGGCTGGTGCGCCCCTCTCCCTGGCCGCCGGTGATACATCTCCAACGTATCTATAATTTTTTATTGTTCCATGCTATTATATAATTTGGTTTGGATATTTTATATGCCATTTTATATTATTTTTAGGACTAACTTATTAACCTAGAGCCCAGTGCCAGTTTTTTTTCCTTGTTTTTGAGTTTTACAGAAAAGGAATACCAAACGGAGTCCAAACAGAATAAAACTTTCGCGATGATTTTTCTTCGACCAGAAGACACACGTAGGACTTGGAGAGGAAGGAAGAGTCCTGAGGGCTCCACAAGCCCTCAGGGCGCACCCTAGGGGGGCGCCCCTGGCTTGTGGGCCCCACGACAGTCCTCCAACCCTAATCTTTGGCCTATAAATTCAGAAATATTCCCAAACCACCAGAAGCGTCCACCAAAATACTTTTCCGTCGCCGCAATCTTCTGTACCCGTGAGATCCCATCTTAGGGCCTTTTCCGGCATCCTGTCGGAGGGGGATTCGATCACGGAGGGCTTCTACATCAACTCTATTGCCCTTCCAATGAAGCGAGAGTAGTTCACCACAGACCTACGGGTCCATAGCTAGTAGCTAGATGGCTTCTTCTCTCTCTTTGATCCTCAATACCATGTTCTCCTTGTTGTTCTTGGAGATCTATCTGATGTAATATTCTTTTGCGGTGTGTTTGTCGAGATCCGATGAATTGTGGATTTATGATCAGTTTATCTATGAACATTATTTGAATCTTGTCTGAATTCTTATATGCATGATTTGATATCTTTGTATTTCTCTTCGAATTATCGGTTTGGTTTGGCCAACTAGATTGGTTCTTCTTGCAATGGGAGAGATGCTTAATTTTGGGTTCAATCTTGCGGTGTCCTCACCCAGTGAGAAAGTAGGGGTAGCGAGGCACGTATTGTATTGTTTCCATCAAGAGTAAAAAGATGGGGTTTTCGTCATATTGCTTGAGTTTATCCCTCTACATCATGTCATCTTACTTAAGGCGTTACTCTGTTCTTATGAACTTAATACTCTAGATGCATGCTGGATAGCGGTCGATGTGTGGAGTAATAGTAGTAGATGCGGAATCGTTTCGGTCTACTTGACACGGACGTGATGCCTATATTCATAATCATTGCCTTGGATATTGTTATAACTTTGCGCTTTTCTATCAATTGCTCGATAGTAATTTGTTCACCCACCGTATTATTTGCCTTCAAGAGAGAAGCTTCTAGTGAAACTTATGGCCCCCGAGTCTATTTCCCATCATATATTTTCAGATCTATAAACCAAAAAACCCAAAAATACCTTGCTGCAATTTATTTAATTTTATTTTGTTTTATGTTTTAGTAAGCTTTTATATCTATCTCTATCAGATATCACCTTTGCAAGTGACCGTGAAGGGATTGACAACCCCTTTATCGCGTTGGGTGCAAGTGTTTGATTGTTTGTGCAGGTGCATAGATTGGAGACTTGCGTGTATCTCCTACTAGATTGATACCTTGGTTCTTAACTGATGGAAATACTTATCTCTACTTTGCTGCATCACCCTTTCCTCTTCAATGGAAAAACCAACGCAAGCTCAAGAAGTAGCAGGAAGAATTTCTGGCGCCGTTGCCGGGGAGATCTACATCAAGCCTACCAAGTACCCATCATAAAGTCTCATCTCTTGCATTACATTATTTGCCATTTGCCTCTCATTTTCCTCTCCCCCACTTCTAAAATGTTTTCAGAAAAACACAAAAATATTTGCCTTTTTTTATTCGCCCTTCTTTCATTTGTGTTTTCATTTGCCTTTATGTCTTACTTGGTTTGTTTGCTCATTCGCTTGGTATAATTGTGTATTTATTGAAAATCAGAAAGCAAAGAGTTTATGGATCCTCATCCACTTGCTAATCTTTTTAAAAGATCCAACTATGATGAACCAATTGCTAGTGAGTTGAGTGCACTAGATTATCTTTATGAAGTTTTGCTTGAAATTCGTGAATCTGAAAACTGTGCTGAAATTTATGAAGAGATTCACGATAGCTCCTTGAATGAAAAGCATGATTGCAATGATGTTACTATTAATGTCAATTGTGCTAATAATATGCAAAACCCCAAGCTTTTGGATGCTAGTTTTGCTATGTCCACTACTTATTGCAATGATCATGATTGGGGTGATTCTTCTTATGATCTTGAAAATTTATTTAAGCCTCATGATGAATATGTTTGCAATAATATTGAAAGTGGGTTTGGAAGAGTGTCAACTTTAGGAAATAATGATCCCACTACTTTGGAGTTTGATCAGTCTTATGAATTTTTTGATAAAAGTGGGCTTGGAGAAGTAATTGTTGGAGATATGCCCTAGAGGCAATCATGTATGATGATATTTCCTATGTGTTTATGAATAAAGATAGTCCTTGGACATTATCAATGATGTGTATCAGCAAGTACGTGACTTGTTTGTGGGACTATGCATTGTATGATGATTGTCCTAAAATGTCCCTAGTCAAAAGGGCTGTGTGGACGCGTAGCCAACTAGACTAGCATATGACACAGTCGATGGCTTGGTCTCACTAGCCATGGAGCATTGGATGCTAACCGGATAATATGGACTCGGAAGGGTCTGGTCAGATTCGACATATTCGGATCCGAGATGAGATAAGGTCCGAGTTGGACAGACCCAACCATGAGACGCAGCGATATGTCATCTGTGAGTCTCTAGTACAACATACGTTCTATGTCCTAAGACCTGAGCTGGCGCATGTGCTCGGGATGGTGACAGATCTTCTTTCGGCCGACCAAACGCTACTCCATGACCGGGTAGTTACAAAGGTAGGTTTCGGGCTTGTCCAGACCCATGCTGTGAGACATGGTCGAGCAAGATGGGATTTGCCCCTCCGATCAGGAGAGATATACTCTGGGCCCCTCGTGTGATCCGACCAGGATAAGCATGGCCATGCGACAAGGATTATGAGATAATCCGGATTGTGGTCGGCATCACTGGAACGAGAAAGAGGTCGGGCTAGCACAAGGATGACAGACTCACCTTGAGCCCGACAACATATATCGTGTGGCAAAAGGAATGGGAGTGTGATGTACAGGTTCGCAAACCGGCTTCATTGTCTACTTGGTGGTCGGCACGCCTTGCTAGAGGCCACTACCAACCGAGCAGGTCGGAGGTGATCTGACCTGTGACCAAGCCGACTTGAACCTAACGGGTTGCACGCTTAAGGGAAGGAACCTGTGAGGCCGGATCAGACTCCATGAGTCAGATGTGATCCTACTCGGACTCGGATCCAGGCCGAACAGATTTTGGCTTTAGGGTCCGTTCGAGGCCCAAGTGTTGTGCCCGTGACGGACGCCTATATAAAGTGGGGGTGCGGCACACTCATGCGGTTGATCGCTTCGGCGCAGTCACTAGGGTTTGCATGTGTTGCGAATAGCCACCTCCACTTGCCGCCGGCTGTGTGATCGGACCTAGCAGTCCACCGCACGGTGTTCCTCCTGCACGCGCGGATACCGTTAGAGGTGGTGCACTTGAGCCGCTCCGGCTGTTCGAGGGAGATTGGACGAGGAGGATTCAACTCTGGACGCGCTGCCCCAACTCTACTTCCGCTGCATGGCACTATGCTTCTAGTGGTAAAGATCTGTGATCCATCTCCCGTAGCTTGTTCTTGGTTGTTCTGCGCGTAGGACAATTTTAATTTGCAGTCGACGCACCCTACCGTAGAACCCAACAGTAATGACTTTATTCTATGTTAATCCCTCTATTTTGGAAGAGTGTCAACTTTGTATGCATGAGGATCATGTAGAGAATAGGTTATGTGATAGCTATATTGTTGAATTTGATTATGATCCAACATGTAATTATTATGAGAAAGGAAAATATGGTTGTAGAAATTTTCATGTTACTAAATTACCTCTTGTTATGTTGAGATTGCTATTGTTTCTTTCTTCTTCCTTGCATATGCTAGTTTTTGCTTGTCTTGATAAATCATTTCCCTATAAAATGCCTATGCATGGGAAGTATGTTAGACTTAAACTTGTTTTTCACATGCTACATGATGCTCTCTTTGTGTTTCAATTGCTATGTTTCATGGGAGCATCATTAAAATTATCA
Source organism: Thinopyrum elongatum (assembly GCA_011799875.1). Lineage (NCBI taxonomy): Eukaryota > Viridiplantae > Streptophyta > Magnoliopsida > Poales > Poaceae > Thinopyrum > Thinopyrum elongatum. The sequence goes on from CM022302.1 coordinate 535,902,705, forward strand.
ATGCCTAGCTAAAAGGCTTTAAAGAAAAGTGCTTGTTGGGAGTCAACCACTATTTTTATTTCCTGTTTTTATGAAAATAAACATTATTACCTCTGTAGTAATTGTGTTTTGGTATTTTAATTAGTGTTTGAGCCAAGTAAGACCTTTGGGATGTCTTACGGTGATAGTTGATTTGATCTTGCTGAAAAACAGAAACTTTTGCGTCCAGTAAGGGAACTGTATAAATTCACTGGAGCGTGTAAAAACCCTGAATTTATTACACAAGATTTATATACAAATTTCCTCTGTTGTCCTAATTTTTCAGAATTTTTGGAGTTACAGAAGTATGAGATCAATTCAGATCTTCGCAGACTGTTCTGTTTTTGACAGATTCTGTTTTCTATGTGTTGTTTGCTTATTTTGATGAATCTATGAGTAGTATCGGGGGGTATGAACCATGTATAAGTTGGAATACGGTAGATATTACACCAATATAAATAAATAATGAGTTCACAACAGTACCATAAAGTGGTTATTTATTTTCTTATACTAACGGATCTCATGAGTTTTCTGTTGAGTTTTGTGTAGTGAAGTTTTCAAGTTTTGGGTAAAGATTTGATGGACTATAGAATAAGGAGTGGAAAGAGGCTAAGCTTGGGGATGCACAAGGCACCCCAAGGTAATATTCAAGGACAACCAAGCATCTAAGCTTGGGGATGCCCCGGATGGCATCCCCTCTTTCGTCTTCGTCTATCGGTAAATTTACTTGAGGCTATATTTTTATTCACCACATGATATGTGTTTTGCTTGGAGCATCTTGTATGATATGAGTCTTTGCTTTTTAGTTTGCCACAATCATCCTTGCTGTACACACCTTTTGAAAGGGACATGCATGAATCATAAATTTATTAGAATACTCTATGTGCTTCACTTATATCTTTTGAGCTAGGCAATTTTGCTCTAGTGCTTCACTTATATCTTTTTAGGGCACGATGGTGGCTTTATTTTATAGAAATTGTTGAACTCTCATGCTTCACTTATATTATTTTGAGAGTCTCTCTAAATAGCATGGTAATTTTCTTAGGTTATGAATTTAGTCCTAATATGATGGGATCCAAGAGGGATATAATAAAAACTTTCATATAAAGAGCATTGAATACTACGAGAAGTTTGATTCCTTATGATTGTTTTGAGATATGAAGATGGTGATATTAGAGTCATGCTAGTGAGTAATTGTGGATTGGTAGAAATACTTGTGTTAAAGTTTGTGATTACCGTAGCATGCACGTATGGTGAACCGTTATATGATGAAGTCGGAGCATGATTTATTTATTTATTGTCTTCCTTATGAGTGGCGGTCGGGGACGAGTGATGGTCTTTTCCTACCAATCTATCCCCCTAGGAGCATGCGTGTAGTACTTTGTTTTGATAGCTAATAAACTTTTGCAATAAGTATGTGAGTTCTTTATGACTAATGTTGAGTCCATGGATTATACGCACTCTCACCCTTCTACCATTGCTAGCCTCTCTAGTGCCGCACAACCACTACAAGAAATATGTCAACTTGTGACCTTCTGTCAGTGACCCTGGAAGAATTGGTCATAAATCTATGACCATTTGAGACCAATTGGTCAAAATCTATTAGGGGGGCTCCAAAAACCATAAAGACCATTTTGGTCAGAAAGGTCATAATTTTCTAACATGAAATGGTCGTAAAGCAAACAGCACTGGTCCGCTGCCTTATTTCTAGCTGATAACGACCAATATAGATGGTCATAGCCTTGTAAATTGTGGTGCATTGCTATGACTAGGTGCCACCTCATCAGTTTTGCCTATGTGTCATGTCTATGTGTCAATTTTTGCCCTAGGTTGTGAAGCAGCCTATATTTCTGTCATTCCCAAAATTTCCAAAAAAATGGGCATTCTTTACTATCCAAATCATTGCCTCATGACAATATTCAACTCCATTTACTAGGTAAATCTTCCTCGGCAAATTTCCAAAGTTTTTGTTTAGCTAGAACCATTGTGAAGGAAGTACTGGCTAGGCATATCCTAATGAGCTGAATTTTTGCCACATCTTCTATATTCCCAAATCATAGCTCTCCACAAAATTTGAGCCCCATCTAACAATCCATGTGAGTTCACCATCCAATCTTTGTTTCTGGTAATATTTTCAGTTTGAGACGCAACTATATTTTATGTTAATTTATAATTGATGAAAATTTACCACGACATGACCCTGCCCATAGAACCTCCCTCCACCAAATTTTAGCTCATTTATTATAGCCAATTTCCCTCAACATTTTTCCCAATTTTCTGTTCAGTGGAGAGCACTATGAAGGAAGTACCATTTTTATTTATCCAAATGGTATGAAAATTTTAAAGTGCCTTCATATGCCCAAATTATCATCCTCCTCTAAATTTCACGTCAATCCATTCATTCATTTGAGTCCAGCTTTGACATTCATATTTTTGTCCAGTGTGGTACTTTGCAAAGCAAGTGACACCTAGGCCCCTCCATTTGAGCTGCAAATTTTCCAAGACAGTGTCCTTAGTAGATGATCATCCTCGGCCAAAACTCAGGCTCATTGGCCATGTGCATTTTCCCCACCACTAATCAAACACTTGGCTGCTGATTCATGTTTGAGCTCAGTTCAGTCTCCTCGTGAGATTATTCTATTGCCTTCTTCTTCCTGACACCTACCGGGGGAGTGCCCAACCCACTAGACATGCCTAGGCCGCCCAGAACACGTGACAACGCCACGGTCATGCGGTGACCATGCGGCGGGCATGTGAGTTTACGTGCTCTGGAGTTGGGGCCCTCGGCCCACGTGGCGGGCATGATTAAATAAATACTTATGTACCTAGAAATGGTTTTTGGAAAAAATAAAGAGCAAACTATAAGGCAGGTGCAGTTCAAATTTGATCTGCTTCCTACTGAATCGGCGAAAATTTGTCTTTTTCACAAGAGGTGGATCAAAGATTTTAACACCCAACCATTTGGTCAATTGTACATTAAATATGGCCTAGTATTTTAGAAAATTGATTTGGTACAATTTTGCAACAAATATACGGTAGGTCCTTCACAAAAAATCTAATTTTGGGCACTCAAAAAATGGAAAATGAATTTTTTGTCCAAAGAAAATGAAAACTTCCTTAGGCAACATTGTTTGCCATTCCAAGATGCACCCTTGTGCACAATATTAGATTATTTGAACAAACTATGCCATGAATGTGGCATAAGATTGATCATTTGGCTTGAAAGCCATGAATCTCCACACATGATAGCTCATTTCTGAGAACACTTTTTTAAATAATTGCCGTATTACAAGTTTATTAATTTTCCTGGTAACTTGGTCACATATAATGACATAATGCGAAGGTTTTCCAATTTTTTGAAATTTTCATGCCCGTTTCAAAATGCGGTCAAAACGGCGGGCATGACCGTTCCTAACTAGTGGTTCAATCTTGGAAAACTTTTGGTGTTTCTCTGATTAAATAGATACTTTTGTACATCAAAATGATTTTTGAAAAAAATAAAGAGCAAACTATGAGGCAGCTGCAGTTCAAATTTGACCCGCTTCCTACTGAACCGGCAGAAATTTCTCTTTTTCACGAGAGGTGGATCAAAGTTTTTTACACCCAACCATTTGGTCAATTGTGCATTAAATATGGCCTAGAATTTTAGAAAATTAATTTGGTACAATTTTGCAACAAATATATGGTAGGTCCTTCACAAAAAAACTCATTTTGGGCACTCGAATAATGGAAAATGAAATTTCCGTCCAAAGAAAATGAAAACTTCCTTAGGAAACATTGTTTGCCATTCCAAGATGCACCCTTGTGCACAATATTAGATCATTTGAACAAACTATGCCATGAATGTGGCCATAAGATGGATTACTTGGCTTGAAAGCCATGAGTCTTCACACATGATAGCTCATTTATGAGAACACTTTTTTAAAATAATTGTCGTATTACAAGTTTATTATTTTTTCTGGTAACTTGGTCACATATTATGACACAATGCGAAGGTTTTCCAATTTTTTAATTTTTTTTAATTTTTCATGCCCGTTTCAAAATGCGGTCAAAACGACGGGCATGACCGTTCCTAGCCATTGGTTCAATCTTGGAAAACTTTTGGTGTTTCTCTAATTAAATAGATACTTTTGTACCTAGAAATGATTTTTGGAAAAAATAAAGAGTAAACTATGAGGCAATTGCAGTTCAAATTTGACCTGCTTCCTACTGAATCGGCACAAATTTGTCTTTTTCACGAGAGGTGGATAAAAACTTTCGGCACCCAACCATTTGGTCAATTGTGCATTAAATATGGCCTAGCATTTTAGAAAATTGATTTGGTCCAATTTTGCAACAAATATATGGTAGGTCCTGCACAAAAAAACTCATTTTGGACACTCGAAAAATGGAAAATGAAATTTTCGTCCAAAGAAAACGAAAACTTCCTTAGGCAACATTGTTTGCCATTCCAAGATGCAGCCTTGTGCACAATATTAGATCATTTGAACAAACGATGCCATGAATGTGGCCATAAGATTGATCATTTGGCTTGAAAGCCATGAATCTCCACACATGATAGCTCATTTCTGAGGACACTTTTTTAAAATAATTGCCGTATTACAAGTTTATTATTTTTCCTAGTAACTTGGTCACATATAATGACACAATGCGGAGGTTTTCCAATTTTTTGATTTTTTTGAATTTTTCCTGCCCGTTTCAAAATGCGGTCAAAACGGCGGGCATGACCGTTCCTAGCTAGTGGTTCAATCTTGGAAAACTTTCGGTGTTTCTCTGATTAAATAGATACTTTTGTACCTAAAATGATTTTCGGAAAAAATAAAGAGCAAACTATGAGGCAGCTGCAGTTCAAATTTGACCCACTTCCAACGGAACCGGCGGAAATTTGTCTTTTTCACGAGAGGTGGATCAAATCTTTTGACACCCAACCATTTGGTCAATTGTACATTACATATGGCCTAATATTTTAGAAAATTGATTTGCTCCAATTTTGCAACAAATATATTGTAGGTCCTTCACAAAAAAACTCATTTTGGACACTCGAAAAATGAAAAATGGTTTTTTTCGTTATTCGAGGGAATAACACTACTACTTATTAGGAAACTTAACAAACATTGTCATAAAAAGAGAAGCAAACTTGCCACCAGGCGTCGTGGTGCTGCGTTGGAGCTCCCGCTGCAATGGAGCTTCGTCGGGCGCCGTGGTGCTGCGTTGGAGCTCTTGGCGTGCCGTTGAGAGCTGCAACGGAGGTTCATGGGGATATCATTGGTGCTGCGTTGAAGCTTTTTCATGCTCGGTGCTGTCGTGACATATTGATGTGATCAAATGATCACCAATGCGCAGATCGGGCGGCTGCTAGGTGGATGATTTCTAGACAAAATCATCTGGCTGACTGGTAGCGCCTATTGTTAATCGATTATGACCAATTTAGATGGTCATAACGTCATCAAAGCCTATACTTCGTTCTGATTGGTCTATGGGCATGTCACGCGGATCAAGCATCAAAAACCGTCGGATACAGCCAGATCCAACGGCCCACACCCACTCACCCTGTCACCCACCCACCGCGAGCTACCTTAAAAAAAACCCACCGTGAGCTCCTCTCTCTCCCCCGCGCAGCGAACCCTAGCCCCTCTCTCCCCCGCAAACCACTCCTCCTCCCTTCCAGATCACAGACGCCACCTCCTCCCTTCCAGATCGCCGCCATCACCTCCCTCCGGCGGAGCTCCCCGCACACACTCTTCCTCCTTCCCATCCCCACCGTCGCTCTCCTCTGCCCCGACCCCGCCGCCGGCATCCTCCTCTCCCTACAGCACCGCTGCTCCAGCCCCTCACATTCTCTCTCTCTCTCTCAAGGGAGGGAAGGGAAGAACCTTCTCTCCCAAGGGAGTAAAGGGAAGGGGAGGGAAGGCCCCAGATTGAGCGCCTAGATCCACACAGGCATCGGCATCGGCATCGGCGCGCCGTCGTCGACCTGATTCGCGATCGTCTTTGAGGTCGGCCATGGAGGTCCGACCAGGGAGCAGCCATGGACGGAGACGCTCGAAACCCTAGAATGGCGACCAAGCCAAAGGAAGGAGGTGTCGCACCGGATCCCTCTCCTCCTCCTTCTTCCATGGATTTCTCCTCTCCTCTCTCTCTCTCTCTCACTCTCTCTCTCTCTCACACACACCATGGCTGCATCTCTATAGGAAACAAGGAGGTGCCAGCGACCAGGACGACACCATGGAAGCTGCAGCAGGCCATCTCCAGCGAGCTCAACCACGAATCTCCGACTCCAAACACGGTGCATGCGCGCCCGCGCATGAAGCCCTCCTTCCCTTGCCTTCTCGGTTTCTTCAGCTCCCCTCCTCGTGATTCCTTCCTTTGGTTTGTGTTGCAGGTTGCTCTGATCCGATCTGGACGAGCTATTGCTGTAGGTGGACGATGAGCCCTCATGGCTGCTGCTGCTGCAGGTGGACGTCCTCCTCCCCTCCTCTGCCTACTCCGCCTACCCTCGCCCCCCTAGCGTGGTGCGGTGAGCTCCACCCCCTCTTCCTACCCCTACACATCTCCCTTCATGTGCGCATCATAACTTGCAATTGTTTCTCCCTGCACATCCTCTGTTTTTCATTCTTCAGACTAGCTATAGCTTCAGTCAAATTGGAAACGATTCAGACTTTCAGTATGCACACATTCAGATTCAGGCTTGCTTACTCACTCAGCCACCTCCAAACATATTCCTCACCTATATCTATATGTGGCAGCAAGCAGCCTCTTCTGTCACTCTAGTTCGAAATCTTAAGTGTTGAATTAGTACATTGCTGAGTGTTGAAAAGCACTTGTTGTGTGCGTGCATTAGAAGCAGAATCTTAATCGCCATCCTCTGTTTTTCTTTTTTCAGATTCAGACAAGATATAGATTCGGTCAGAATATAAATGATCGTCTTGCAGACTTTGCATTCAGATTATAAAGTCATTCTTCATAGCTCATACGCTTCCCCACCAAAAGCCCCATCTTCTGCTCCCTTACTTGCCACTATTTTTTGTCCAAAAATGTGTGATGTTGTGTCGTCTATTTGTTAGGGTTCTAGCATGCCAACACAAGACGGCACCAAGATTAATTTCTTTGCAGTGGACCCAAACTGCCATACTGAGTTATGATGTAAGCTTAATTTGTTGCCCCAGTTTTGGTGATAAACTATGAGTTACAATGGGAGTGTCTAACCATCAGACGTTTATTCTTAATTTTAGTTCAGGTCTTTCTTTTTTTGTCCAATGACTGATTACCACGTATATCTGTTTGTTTGGGTCTATTCAATTGTTGTTTGTAAAAGAAATTCATCTGATTTCATTTGGCTTTCAAGTCAGATTCCACTTGGTGAGGGCATTCAGTGTAGATTCGGTAAGAATTTAGACTTTGAGTGTACACACATTCAGATTCAGGCTTGGTTACTCACTCTTCATAGCTCACATAGTCCGAAACAACAAGCCCATCTTCTGCTCCTTCACCCAGCCACCTCCACACGTATTCCTCACCTATGAGCGGAAGCAACAACTTGGTTTCTTTTAATGTAATTACTCAAACTATTTACATTATTGGCATAGTCATATTCAAGTCTGACCATCAAAAATACTCAATCACATATTTTACTGCATGCTACTGTGTATTTAGTCTTCCTTAAAGATGCTAGGCAATGGAGATTATTATTCTCCAAAGTACAATTAGCAGCTCCAAGTGTCCATTTCGCATGTTAACTTGACTTATCCTTGCATGGGAAAAGAAATATCATTCCACCGATGAATAAATAAGTCTGTCTTAGTTTTATTCAGGTCTTGAGAAGAACAGAGAGGCTGCCAAGAAAAGTCGCGTAAGAAAAAAAGGTACCTATATATAACCCACTGTCCCATTCTGTTTCGGTGATGCGCAGTTAGAGTTCGTTACAAAATCATGTTCTTTTTTTACCCGATTCACCTCTGTCACTCGAGTTTGAAGTAGCGAACCTACAATTCTTCAGTGCTTAATTCAAGTGTTTAATTCATCAGTGCTGAATTAGTACCCCGAGTGGAAAATCATCAGTTGTATGTGTGCGTTCGAAACAAAAACTTAATCACCTTCCTTTGTTGTATTTTCAGACTAGCTATAATCCAAGTCAGATTAGAAACGATGGTGTTAGAAATGATGCATATTTTATTTCATATATGGTTCTAAGTTCTAACTCCTTCGGTCATGGTACCGAAAAGTTGGACGCATTCTCACCTGTGTTGAATTGATATGACCTGTGCGCTAATTTAGTGATTTCGTCGTCTATTGAGAAGCACAAATATTGTTTATGTGAAGCGTGTAAAAATTTGCTTGCTTTTAATCCTGTTGCATGTTGATATTGTAGCCTGTCTTTGGGCTATTTGATTATCGTTGATGCCTTGATGGGGCAAAAGGTACTAGTAGCAAAAAATGGCCATACATGGTTCTAGAACTGACATATATGATAGTACTCCTAGTGATGATTCCATTTCCAGACTAGTAATAGACCTGATCATCCGAGTAGCTAACCAAAGGACCATGGCAGAGGATCTTGAGAACTTTAACTAGTAATAGACCCAACAGATTCTCTTTTTTTTTCTCAGATAATACTTTGTAATATTGTCTTGATTGTGTAGAAGTTAGAATAAAAGCCCTCTGGTGCATGGTCTATACGTTTACTATGTCACAAGGTTAAGTTAAGATTCAGTTGACACAATTAACAAATAAAAGAGAGAAATTGTGCTGTGAACATTAATCTTGCCTTCTGTATTTCCAGGCCACGTAGTAACTGCAACCATAATGTCGTCAAAATTCTGACAGATAAATTCAACTAGGTTCACATGGTGTGTTTACTATGTCACAAGTTTAAGTTAAGATTCGGTTGACACAGTTAACAAATGTAAGAGAGAATTGTGCTTCACTGCTTGTGTGAAGGGGAACATGGAAGGCCGATCTATTGCTGATGTTGTGCTCCCCTTGAACGATTTGGCGTTGGTGTAAAATCTCATCTGTTGTTGATGTTGTTGCTGATATTGGGCAAACTTTCTGATACCGAGTTTTGGTAAATAAGCCATTTTCTGAAGAATTTTGTTGTGGATAATATATGTATCTGTAGTATGTGTGAAATGTTGCAAGCTTTGCATGTCATTGAGATTCTGGAAGATGATTTGGTTCACTTCACCCAACGATTTCTTTGCCATAAACTGAGCATATGTGGTTTCTTCAGGAACCCTCCTTATTGAAGTGTGCATCCATTCCATTGAGATGGCTATTGCAAGCAGCAAAGTTTTGTTGATGACAGTTTGTGTGCTTGCTCACTAAAAAGTTTGCATTTCTGCCCAATAACAGGTTCCACTTCTCGGTGGAGCGATGTGCGTGTGCACCTGGCATTTCTTCTACAACTCAGTGTCTCTCGAGGTAACATATTAACCTGAAGGCAAAGCAGTTGCATTCCCTTTGCTACTAATCATCGATATCAGCTACACCGCAGGGCTCAACCGTACCGTACGCCGGGCATCGTCGTGCTACTAACCGCCAGGCCACCGACTCCGGCGCCGACCCCGACCAGAGATCCGCCGCCGACCAGGACCCCAAGCTGCTGGACAACTTTGAAGACACCGAAGCCGACACCAAAGGTTAATTACCACCTCCAAATCAAATCCTGGGCTTCATTCATGGCTGTCTAGTACTGCTAGTTAATCCTGGGGCTTAATTACCATTAGTCCACATTTCATATTATTCTTGGAGTACTGTACTGTAGCAGCAGCACTGTACTGTAGCAGCAGCATGAGTAAACTAAATACTCCTACATATGCTTGGTTCTTTCTTATTCTTCCTATGATTGTGAAAATGGATTCATTCCTTCTTACACACTACACTGTACTGTAATATTGGTTGCTTTTGATTAGTGCCAGAGAGCAATAATAGTTCATTTTTTGAATTAATACTCCAAAATTTATCAGTATTGGAGGATTGATTGTTTCCAAATCAATACTCCTGGGCATCATTCATGGCTGTCTAGTAGTTGACATACTTCTGGTTCCATTTAGTATATGCAGGTAGCAGTAGCTTAATTGTAATGGAGCTGTTGTTACTCTATGCCTACTTCGTTAGAGTTTGCATCATCTCCTTGTTGTTTATAGCATAATCGCCTTCACTATTCTTGCTCTGAACCTCTGCTCCTGATACTGATTGTATTTGTCTTGATGGAATTACAAGCAACATGGTGACTCTAGTGCAGGCAGCGTTGGCCATCCTCTTTGAGGCTATGTGTTTAGTTGATTCCTCGGGTAGCCATGACACTACACTGGCTGATTAGTACCCAGTGGCATGTTTGTAATATTTACAGGGATTTCCCTTATAGGAATAATGCTCATGGTATATTTATATGTCCTGCAGTGCATGCTCTTTTTCGGTCTGTACAAAATCTTGATATGGTGTTTTGGCAGCTGGGATATGAGATTGCACTTCGGTATGTGATTTACTCATGTTGGTACTGCTTGTTAAGTGATTATCTTTATGTCCTTGCTACTAGTAGGATGGTCAATACATGATTTCTCTATAACTTATCTTTTCCGGAACAGTTTGCTTGGTCCTTCATATCTGACTATGTAATGTAGAAGCTCTACTTTATCCTAATAGCTGCCTGTAGCATTGTGCTACTATCTGTGTGATGCTAAACAATATGCTCTTAATCTGCTGCTATATTCTCAATTGTTGTTTACCATTTACTTTGTTTTTACATTTGCTATATTCACAAATAGTAGTGTCTGGTCTAGATAAGCAAACAAGTAGTAGTGTCTGGTCTAGATAAGTGAACAAGGGATGATCTATGCAGTTGTTGATCTGAATTGTTTGTTTCTGGGCGGTGTAGGACGAGCTGCAGCGGGACAACCTGGAGCGGAAGAACTTCGAGGACAAGATTAAGGAGAACCAGGTGAAGATCACTGGTTACCTCATCCTCGTCGGCATGGTTGGCAACTTTGGCAGATCCCTCTTTGGCTCCGACCAAGTTACTTTTGTCGCTGGCTAGCAACATTCCCAGGTACAGTTGTGTCCTGCTCTCTTGCCCACCATTTAGTTTTTGTTGGAGTGTGCACGATGGCATCCTGAGCTCGCACTGTAAAATATGCTTTGCCTTATTCCTGAGCTGGCACGGTAAATTTTGCTTTGTCTTGTTGATAATGCCATATGTCTTATGCAATGAGATTACATTTCTGTCTTTTATGGTAATATATAAAATATTGGTGCTATAGTAATTTTCATAGTGTGTGCCTTTCATTTCTTTATTTTGATTGTTTCCCTTGTATTCTATATGCTTCTAATGGCTGATCCTTCCAATGACAGGTGTTGTGAGTTCTGGAAGATGGAACAGGAAAAAAAATTGCTTTTGTTGAACTAAATTTTATGTATTTTGTTTTGTTGTACCTATGATTTGATAGTTTTGTATAGGAACAAGTGATACTATTTTGTAGGGCTTTATGGCCTATCATGTAAACATATTTAGTGTTGAATTATGAAATTCTTTGCAAAATTTATCTGAAAGGAGAATCATTTGTATATGTGAATGGGCTGAAAAGAGTGTTGGACCAACTCCAAGATTGAACTATTATTTGACTGTATAAAAATGCTGAATGTAAATCAGAATTGGGCTTTACAAAATAGTACCTATATTCTTGAAGGGCCAAATATGCATAAAAATTAACGGGCTAAACAGTTGGGCTTGGCCCATGTAGCTTGATAGAAAAAAAATACAAAGGGGCATTTAATGGGCTCAAATGTAAAGCTAGGCCCATGTAGCCAACAAAAATTAACAGAAATAAATATATTAAATGGGCTGAATTAGTGGGCTCGGCCCATATAAAAGGCAGAATTGGACCGGGCTGATTCTAATTGATGACCTTTTCATTTGGTCGCAATTTTGCCACGTCAGCTTGCCACGTCGGATCCGACGTGCTGTGGGCAGACAACCAGCGACCAAAACAAAATGACCTTTTGTTTTGGTCGTTGCTTTCTAGACCATATCTCAGAGAAGGTCGTTAAATTTCATTAAAGACGGTCAGCTTTTGACCAATTGTTTTTGGTCATTAAAAGGTCGCAAATGAAAAACAATGACCATTCAGCGACCAATAGTGATGGTCGCAAGTTGACATATTTCTTGTAGTGAACTTTCGCCGGTGCACTACACCCACCATATACCCTTCCTCAAAATAGCCACCATACCTACCTATTATGGCATTTCCATAGCCATTTCGAGATATATTGCCATGCAGCTTCCACCGTTCCGTTTATTATGACACGCTCCATCATTGTCATATTGCTTTGCATGATCATGTAGTTGACATAGTATTTGTGGCAAGGCCACCGTTCATATTTTTTATACATGTCTCTCTTGATCATTGCACATCCCGGCACACCGCCGGAGGCATTCATATAGAGTCATATTTTTGTTCTAGTATCGAGTTGTAATTCTTGAGTTGTAAGTAAATAAAAGTGTGATGATCATCATTATTAGAGCATTGTCCCAAGTGAGGAAAGGATGATGGAAGCTATGATTCCCTCACAAGTTGGGATGAGTCTCCGGACTTTACAAAAAAATAAAAGAGGCTAAAAGAAGCCCAAACAAAAAAAAAGAAAAAAATGAAATGAGAGAAAAGAGAGAAGGGGCAATGCTACTATCCTTTTACCACAATTGAGCTTCAAAGTAGCACCATGATCTTCATGATAGAGAGTCTCCTATGTTGTCACTTTCATATACTAATGGGAATTTTTCATTATAGAACTTGGCTTGTATATTCCAATGATGGGCTTCCTCAAATTGCCCTAGGTCTTCATGAGCAAGCGAGTTGGATGCACACCCACTTAGTTTCTTTTTGAGCTTTCATAAACTTATAGCTCTAGTGCATCCGTTGCATGGAAGACCCTAATCATTCACATTGATATCAATTGATGGGCATCTCCATAGCCCGTTGATACGCCTAGTTGATTGGAGACTATCTCCTTCTTTTTTGTCTTCTCAACAACCACCATACTCTATTCCACCTATAGTGCTATATCCATGGCTCACGCTCATGTATTGCGTGAAAGTTGAAAAAGTTTGAGAACATCAAAAGTATGAAACAATTGCTTGGCTTGTCATCGGGGTTGTGAATGATTACTTTGTGTGATGAAGATGGAGCATATGAGACTATATGATTTTGTAGGGATAACTTTCTTTGGCCATGTTATTTTGAGAAGACATGATTGCTTTATTAGTATGCTTGAAGTATTATTGTTTTTATGTCAATATTAAACTTTTGTTTTGAATCTGATGGATCTGAATATTCATGCCACAATAAAGAAAATTACATGGATAAATATGTTAGGTAGCATTCCGATCAAAAATTCTGTTTTTATCATTTACCTACTCGAGGACGAGCAGGAATTAAGCTTGGGGATGCTTGATACATCTCCAACGTATCTATAATTTTCGATTGTTCCATGCTATTATATTATCTGTTTTGGATGTTTTATATGCATTAATATGCTATTTTATATTATTTTTGGGACTAACTTATTAACCTAGAGCCTAGTGCCAGTTTCTATTTTTTTCTTGTTTTTGAGTTTTACAGAAAAGGAATACCAAGCGGAGTCCAAACGGAATAAAACTTTCGTGATGATTTTTCTTGGACCAGAAGACACACGTAGGACTTGGAGAGGAAGGCAGAAGAGTCCCGAGGGCTCCATATGCCCTCAGGGCGTGCCCTAGGGGGGCCTGGCTTGTTGGCCCCCCGGGAGTCCTCCAACCCTAATCTTTGGCCTATAAATTCAGAAATATTCCCAAACGACCAGAAGCGTCCACCAAAATACTTTTCCGCTGCCGCAACCTTCTGTACCCGTGAGATCCAATCTTGGGGCCTTTTCCGACATCCTGCCGGAGGGGGATTCGATCACGGAGGGCTTCTACATCAACCCTATTGCCCTTCCGATGAAGCGTCACTAGTTTACCACAAACCTACGGGTCCATAGCTAGTAGCTTCGTCTCTCTCTTTGATCCTCAATACCATGTTCTCCTCGTTGTTCTTGGAGATCTATCTGATGTAATATTCTTTTGCGCTGTGTTTGTCGAGATCCGATGAATTGTGGCTTTATGATCAGTTTATCTATGAATATTATTTGAATTTTCTCTGAATTCTTATATGCAGGATTTGATATCTTTGTATTTCTCTTTGAATTATCGGTTTGGTTTCGCCAACTAGATTGGTTCTTCTTGCAATGGGAGAGGTGCTTAGTTTTGGGTTCAATCTTGTGGTGTCCTCACCTAGTGACAAAGTAGGGGTAGCGAGGCACGTATTGTATTGTTGCCATTAAAGGTAAAAAGATGGCGGTTTCATCATATTGCTTGAGTTTATCCCTCTACATCATGTCATCTTACTTAAGGCGTTACTCTGTTCTTATGAACTTAATACTCTAGATGCATGCTGGATAGCTGTCGATGTGTGGAGTAATAGTATTAGATGCCGAATCGTTTCGGTCTACTTGACACGGACGTGATGCCTATATTCATAATCATTGCCTTGGATATCGTCATAATTTTGCGCTTTTCTATCAATTGCTCGACATTAATTTGTTCACCCATCGTATTATTTGCCTTCAAGATAGAAGCTTCTAGTGAAATCTATGGCCCCCGGGTCTATTTTCCACCATATATTTTCAGATCAATAAACCAAAAAACCCAAAAATACATTTCTGCAATTTATTTACTTTTATTTTGTTTTACGTTTTATTAAGCTTTTATATCTATCTCTATCAGATCTCACCTTTGCAAGTGACCGTGAAAGGGTTAACAACGCCTTTATCGCGTTGGGTGCAAGTGTTTGACTATTTCTGCAGGTGCATAGATTGGAGACTTGCGTGTATCTCCTACTGGATTTATACCTTGGTTCTTAACTGAGGGAAATACTTATCTCTACTTTGCTGCATCACCCTTTCCTCTTCAAGGGGAAAACCAACGCAAGCTCAAGAAGTAGCAGCCGGCCCTAGGGGAAGGAAAGGGGGAGGGTTGGCCCCTCCTTCCTTTCCCTCCTCATGAGAGAAAGGAAAGGGGGGCGCCACCTCCCCCTGCCTTCCTCCCGCGCACAAATAAGGAAGGGGGAGGCTAGGGCAGGAGCCCAAGGAGGATTCAGCCTCCTTGGGGGCGCCTCCAGGCTGCCTCCCCTCTTCCCCAGCTATATATATATATGAAGGAGGGGCGCCACACAATACCACGACAATCTCTTATCCGTGTGCGGCGCCCCTCTCCACAGTTTCGTCCCTCGGTCATATTTTCAGAGTGCTTAGGCGAAGCCCTATGGAGATAGCTTCACCACCACCGTCACCACGCCATCGTGCTGCTGGAACTCATCTACTACTTTGCCCGTCTTGCTGGATCAAGAAGGCGAGGACGTCACCGAGCTGAACGTGTGCTGAACGCGGAGGTGTCGTCCGTTCGGTACTTGATCTGTTGGATCACGAAGAAGTTCGACTACATCAACTGCGTTAATAAACGCTTCTGCTTACGGTCTACGAGGGTAAGTAGACACACTCTCCCCTCTCGTTGCTATGCATCTCCATGGATAGATCTTGCGTGTGCGTAGAAATTTTTTGTTTTCCATGCAACGTTCCCCAACAGTGGTATCAAAGCCAGGTCTATGCGTAGATGATATGCACAAGTAGAACACAAACAGTTGTTGGCGGTGATAGTCATACTGCTTGCCACCAACGTCTTATTTTGATTCGACGGTATTGTGGAATGAAGCGGCCCGGACCAACCTTACATGTCCATGCACATGAGACCGGTTCCACCGACTGACATGCAACTTGTTTTGCATAAAGGTGGCTGGCGGGTGTCTGTTTCTCCTACTTTAGTTGAATCGAATTTGACTACGTCCGGTCCTTGAAGAAGGTTAAAACATCAAACTTGATAAATCACCGTTGTGGTTTTTTTCATAGTTAAGAACGGTTCTTGCTAGAAGCCCGTAGCAGCCACCTAAAACTTGCAACAACAATTTAGAGGACGTCTAACTTGTTTTTGCATGGCTTGTTGTGATATGATATGGTCAAGATATGATGTGATATTTGTTGATGTATGAGATGATGATGTTTTGTAATATCAAAAACTGGCAGGAGCCTTAGGGTTGTCTCTCAATTATTGTATGAAATACAAGCGCCATGTAATTGCTTTACTTTATCGCTATGCGTTAGCAATAGTTGTAGTAGCAATAGTTGGTGAGACGACCCCGACGCAATGATGGAGATCAAGGTGTCGAGCCGGTGATGATGGAGATCATGACGATGCTTTGGAGATGGAGATCAAAAGCACAAGATGATGATGGCCATATCATGTCACATATTTTGATTGCATGTGATGTTTATCCTTTATGCATCTTATTTTGCTTAGAACGGCGGTAGCATTATAAGATGATCCCTTCACTAAATTTCAAGATAAAAGTGTTCTCCCCGAGTATGCACCATTGCCAAAGTTCATCGTTTTGAAGCACCTCGTGATGAACGGGTGTGATAGACTCTACGTTCACATACAACGGGTGTAAGACAGTTTTGCACATGCAGAATACTTGGGTTAAACTTGACGAGCCTAGCATGTACATACATGGTCTCGGAACACTGGAGACCAAAAGGTCGAACGTGAGTCATATAGTAGGTATGATCAGCATAGAGATGTTCACCATTGATGACTACCCCATCTCACGTGATGATCGGACATGGGTTAGTTGATTTGGATCATGTATCACTTAGATAACTTGAGGGATGTTTATTTAAGTCGGAGTTCATTAGTAATTTGATTAATTGAACTTAATTTATCATGAACTTAGTCTTAATAGTTTTGCATATCTATGTTGTAGATCAATGGCCCGTGCTACCGTTCCCTTGAATTTTAATGCATTCCTAGAGAAAGCTAAGTTGAAAGATGATGGTAGCAACTACACGGACTGGGTCTGTAACCTGAGGATTATCCTCATTGCTGCACAAAAGAATTATGTCCTTGATGCACCGCTAGGTGACAGACCTGCTGCAGGAGCCACTGCAGATGTTATGAATGTCTGGCAGACTCGATCTGATGACTACTCGATCTGAATTTGAGCGTCGGGCCAAAAGGCGGCCAACACCTGAGCCCCGGTGCGCCGCATGCGGCGAAGCATCCTGTGAGCCGGCTGCAGGCACGTCTTGACGGCCAGAAGCTATTCGCCGAGATTCCGTGGCGCGTTGGGCTCAATGTCCGCGCCCGTCTTCCTCCGCATGTCGCAACGCGCATCGATGGCCTGGCTGATGGCGACGGAGTGACCGGGAAAGTATTCTGCACAAGAAGAAGATCAAAGATCAGAAACCAGAAGCCGACTCCTATAGCAGTCGGTGCCTGTTCAAAAGAAGAAGTAACTTACCATCGATCATGTCCTCGATCTCGCCGTAGCCGTCGGTTAGGAGTCTCTCCTTCTCGGCCCAGTTAGAGCGTTGAGTCTCAAACTCGGCCTTGAGGGAGTCTTCCTCCTCCTTCAGCTTCTGGAGCTCCGCCTTGTGCCGCTCCGCCTGGTCCGCCAGCTCCTTGGCCAGGCGGTCGCATTCCTGGACCGCCTGGCTGCGCTCCTGCTCCTTGGTGTGGAGCGCGGACTCGGCCTCGCCCAGGCGTTGCCGCAGATCTGCGGCGGCCTCTACCAAAACAAAGAAAAAAGGAAACCATAAACACCAATGAAGAGTAGTTGCCAGGAGATCCGGCCCGACTGCTCAGCAGTCGGCCCGAATCTCGGGGACTACACCCAGCGGGTGCACTGACGCGCCCCCGCAAGGAAGAAGACCAAGTACTTACTTCGGCTCTCCACCAGATCGGCGGTCCGCTTGGTCAGCTCCTGGAGCTGAGAGTTATAGGCGGGCACACGGATGTTGTGGTAATCCTGCAACAAAGACAACAGAAGAAGGTAACGAGTCAGTACTCGGAGCTCGACCTGAAGTTCCGAGCCGCCTGCTCAGCAGCCGGCCCGGAACTCGGGGGCTACACCCAGTGGGTGCGCTGGCACGCCCCCACGGAAGATTACAAAGAAACGAAAACAAGAAACGTACCAGAACGACCGCCCGTGTCGCCAGGAACTCCTGCGTGTACTGCTGGAGAGCGGCGCCTTGGGCGTTGAATCGGGCGAGGACTTCCTGCGAGGCCACGTTCAAAACTCCCGCACCACCCCCAGACGTCCAACCCAAGAACATCCACCTGCCTGCCCAAGCTCCCATATTGGATCAAGGGCGTTGGTTGGGAAAGCTTTCCGGCAAGGATTCTACTAGCCCACCGCCCTCCAAGATGCGGTCGAGCTTGTCACCAAGTGTGAAGCCTGCCAGTTCCATTCCAAGAACATCCACCTGCCTGCCCAAGCTCTTTAGACAATCCCTTTGTCATGGCCGTTTTCGGTCTGGGGGCTCAATATCCTCGGCCCTTTCCCGCGTGCTGCCGGGGGCTTTGAATTCTTGTTCGTTGCAATCGACAAGTTTACAAAGTGGCTGGAAGTAGAGCCCATGAGAAAGGTGACTGCTCAGTTAGCTATCAAGTTCTTGAAAGGATTGGTGTGCCGCTTCGGAGTTCCTGCCAGGATCATCACTGACAACGGCACCCAGTTCACGAGTCGCGCCTTCATGCAATACGTTCATGCCCTCGGAAGAAAAATCTCGT
The DNA here is from genome assembly GCA_011799875.1 of Thinopyrum elongatum. Classification (NCBI taxonomy): domain Eukaryota; kingdom Viridiplantae; phylum Streptophyta; class Magnoliopsida; order Poales; family Poaceae; genus Thinopyrum; species Thinopyrum elongatum. Next base: position 535,921,414 of record CM022302.1, read on the forward strand.
TCGCCTCTGTGGCCCATCCAAGGAGCAACGGGCAAGCTAAGAGGGCGAGCGCTGAAGTGTTGCGAGGACTCAAGAGGAGAACTTTCGATAGGCTGCAGAAGTGGGGCAGGCGGTGGATCGATGAGCTGCCGGTGGTTCTTTGGTCCGTCAGAACGACACCAAATCGAGCTACTGGGCAGACTCCCTTCTCCCTAGTCTATGGGGCAGAAGCAGTTATCCCCACGGAACTCATTTATGGGTCACCTCGAGTGCTTGCCTACGATGAAGTAGCGCAAGATCAGCACCGGCATGACGATGTTGTGCTACTCAAGGAGAACCGTCTCCGGGCTGCTACGCGTGGCGCACGCTATCAGCAGGCCCTGCGTTGCTATCACAGCCGTAGGGTTCGTGCCTGGTGTTTTGAGGAAGGCGACCTTGTCCTTAAGCGCGTTCAGTCCGCCAAGGGTACAAACAAGTTGACGCCGAAGTGGGAAGGCCCTTACCGGGTAGTATGAGTCACCAGACCTGGCGCAGTCTGTCTGGAGATCGGAGATGGCATTCAGTTGCAAAACTCATGGAACATTGAGCACCTCTGCAAGTTCTACCCATAAGGCGCGGCTGCCGGGCCCTGCCCGGCAGCCACCCTTTTGTACAGGCCTTGCCTCTGTTGCATGTAACCCCTTGTACAAAGCCAGGTGCAGACCCTGAGCAACAGAGAAATAAATGAAGCGCTCGGGGGGGCCCCGACACATTGCATGCATGCATAAGCATATCATCAGCATTACATGTTCATGTAGATACGATCGCACGAGGCATCATTTTCATCGGCATCATACTGCAGGCTCCTACCGTGGATTCGGTCCCAAAAAAGAAGAAGAGAAGGCAAGCCTACATCACGAGCCCCGGCAAGCCCAAACAGATAAGTTCTCTCTCTTATTCATACGAGTTCTGTAAGTAAAGCTTGTGCATAAGAAAACCTCACCGCTTTCAAGACTTAGGTGCTCCCGTCCCTTGACTCGAACGTTGCTTCGGTCAGGGAGGTTGTACTGGCCTTTGGCGAGGAAGTTGGCGGGGGGCTGGTTCCTCTTCACGATTTGTGCCCGGCAGGCCCAGCCCCGCGGCAGCAACTAGAGGGTACCGGCACGATAGCCTACCGGGGAAAAACTTGTTTACTTGAGTGTAAAGAGGCATTCTCCCTCTGCTTGGACATGTTCCATGCACAACTGCCCGGCAAAGTTTATCTTTTTCATTAATATGCTGATCAACAAGTACAGACCTTACAGAACACAAACATGGATAAAAGAGATTACATAATTTGAACTAAATTTTGGCAAGTGCCTACATATTTTAGATTAACAAAAGATAAGTGCCCCGTAATCCCTTTCTTGTCCACCTCCTCCGAGGCACTGCGGTGGAAGAGAAGGAGGGCAAAAGGGGTGCCTGGGCAAGACGACCCACTCGACTCCGCCAGGACCTACCGGGCACGGCCTGATAAGATCGAGAGTGGTGAGGCTGCGAAGGAGGGAGACAGAAGGAGCAGCTCGACGGTGCCTCAGTCACCACCTCTATGGCCAACCAGAAGTTCTAGCAAAAGGCACCAGCGGGGAGAACCACTGAGGCCTAGCTGGAAGACTGCAGGAGGAGGCGAAGGCACCAAGAGAGCGGCCCTCTCCCCGGCAACCAAGAGGCCGGTGATGATGGTGCCGGGGAGGGAGGGGAAGAGCGGAAAGATGAGGCAGCAGGTCGGCAATACGAGATGAAGGCGTCGGTGCCATCGTACTCCGACCTAACGCCCAGCCACCCGCCTTCTCCGTCTTCCCTAGATCTTTCTCCATCACCGCCGCTCCAGAGGGACGCCGGCTCCGCGAGCCGTTGCCTCCCCCGGAGAAGATGCGGGCGACAACGACGTTCGAGGCACGCAAGGGGCATCGCTCCCCACCTTGGCGGGCAGGAAGATGCCGTCGTCTTCAACATTTGTCCTAACTTCACCAAGGGGAGTGGTACCGGGATTACCAAGGAACCCGAGCGCTGCGCCCCTGACGGACACCGGAGCCGCCAAGAACTTTAACACCCAGGAGGAGGGAACAAACACACCCCCCGCGAGAGAAAGGCTCGGCGCCCCCCGCGCCGCGGGTGGCATATCCGCCACGCCCTTTTTACTCCGGACCAGGCTCACTCCCCGAGCCCCGTCACAAGCTTCCAACATTGCTGACCTCAAGCTTGAGTCCGGGGCTCGGCCCCGGTCTCTTTCTCTAATCATTGCGAGAAGAAAGGAGAAGGGCATGGATGAACACTCCCACTTCCCCCCTGCCCCTCCTTTTTATAGGCAAGCTGGGGGCTGGGGGCTGATTCATCGATGGGTAACCACCGTCCTCCTCCACCAATCCATGAAGACCAGGCCACTGCCTTAACGCTCCCCCGCACCATGCACCTCAACTACCTACCCCGCTCAATGCATGCAGCATATGTGGCCGGGGATAAGGGCGTGGTGGGAAGAGTGAATTGGCAGTTACTCGCTCGTGCGTTAAAGTCATTCACGGGCCATTACAAGAGTGGCCCCACTGCGGTTGGCGTTACGCGACGGGCGAAAGAACCGGGAACTCACCTGGGCTTAGATTAATGAAGAAGCAAAGAAGATCTCAAAAGGCGAGCAGCTATTTTCCCCCTCGCCTGTGCACAAGTTAGGGCCTACCCCCGACGACGCCTGGCAGCTCGTTCGGGCCAGGCCCGGGGGCTCCTGTCGGTGCAACAAACCCTGGGTCTGTTGCCCAGACCGTGCACAGGCCCAAGATCGAGATTGCAACGTCCAAGACAAGGCCGATGTAAAGAGATAAGCTCTTTGACAAATCAAAGGGCAAGTTGAGGAGACCAAGTCAAGCCAAGAAGCAAGACACCGCTAAGGAAAACCTCCCTTGACCGGCAGGAGAGCCTGGCGAGGTCAAGGTTGCTCCGGAAGCAAAGCCTCGAGGTCGCCCCGGCAGGCCTGCCGGGGGCATACGGAGGCAAAACGCCCCGCCAAGGCTTCACTTCCCCACCTCACGATGATGCAAGTCAACGATCAGTGCGGTGTCAAGCCTCGAGATGACTAAGTGGCTACCTTTCGCCACATGGCAGCCATTTCCTACAGGAATCACCTCCAGATGACACCCGTCGTGCGATGTGTCATGCAGACAGGAGAGAAGGTGGCCAAACGGCCCGGCAAGGCGTGCCGGGCAGGCCATGATGTGACACTGAGTGGCGCATTTAATGCGTACTGCTGTGTCTGTAGAGGAGAGATGACAGCACTATTCGCTATCTAATCAGTACACACAATGACTGATTTGCCACTGTGGTGACCCCTTAATCTATAAAAGGAGGCCCATGGCAACCATAGAAAGGATTCGGACCCCTGTACACCCGTACGCGCATAGCTGCTCTAGCCCCGAGGCAACCCTGCCGGGCAAGAGTGCCGCGTTTCCACCACCATCCACCATCAATCCACCAAAGCAAGAGTAGGGTTTTATGCCTCGCGGCGGCCCGAACCTGTGTAAAAACTGCCCGTGTGATCTCTGTCGTGCTACGCTACGCTCCTCCGCTCTTTGTGCAATGCGCTCAGTCCCCTTGCCGAACCAAAAGGGGCCCTTGGCCCCATAGGTGGCCGTGGTTTCCCACGACAAGATCTCTATGAAATGTATAAGTCTGATCCTGATGAAAGCTATGGAGAGCGCAAGTCCAGAGTTCAATGGATTCGTAGATACTGGGTAGAGGAGTGGTTTCGGTACCACTTTGTGACCCCTGAGTATGTAGACAAGAATGCTGTGAGGCCACCGTGGGCAGACATTGTGTACCGTAAGCTTCACCCCAAGACAAAAGTTGAAGCCATACAAAGAGGCTTCTTTCCTTGTATGGTTAGAGGACCAATGCGTGAGGATGCCGACCCATCCAGTCTCCGATCGTGTCATGCGGATGATCTCTTTGAAGAAAATTTTAAGTTTGCCAAGGTCTCTGCCGTTCAAAACAAGAAAGACCTTGGGATTGACTTCAACCCAGGTCCAGCCAGACCAAGGCTAGATGGCAGCCGTGAAGCCGAACCCAATCTGATTGGTCCTTTCAACATCTTTGATGGGTTTCTTGATGGAAATATGCCCTAGGGGCAATAATAAAATGGTTATTATTATATTTCCTAAATCATGATAAAGGTTTATTATTCATGCTAGAATTGTATTGACCGGAAACTTAAATACATATGTGGATACATAAACAAATACCGTGTCCCTAGTAAGCCTCTACTAGACTAGCTCGTTGATCAAAGATGGTTAAGGTTTCCTAACCATAGACATGTGTTGTCACTTGATAACGGGATCACATCATTAGGAGAATGATGTGATGGACAAGACCCATTCGTTAGCTTAGCATATGATCATTCAGTTTATTCCTATTGCTTTCTTAATGTCAAATACATGTTCCTTAGACTATGAGATCATGCAACTCCCGGATACCCGAGGAATACCTTGTGTTCTATCAAACGTCACAACATAACTGGGTGATCATAAAGATGCTCTATAGGTATCTCCGAATGTGTCTGTTCAGCTGGCATGGATCGAGATTAGGATTTGTCACTCCGTGTATCGGAGAGGTATCTCTGGGCCCTCTCGGTAATACACATCATAAGAAGCTTGCAAGCAGAGTGACCAAGGAGTTAGTTACAGAACGAGTAAAGAGACTTGCCAGTAACGAGATTGAACTATGTATGAAGATACCGACGATCGAATCTCGGGCAAGTAACATACCGATAGACAAAGGGAATTATGTATGTTGTCATAAGGTTTGACTGATAAAGATCTTCGTAGAATATGTAGGAACCAATATGGGCATCCAGGTTCCGCTATTGGTTATTGACCGGAGAGGTGTCTCGGTCATGTCTACATAGTTCTCGAACCCGTAGGGTCCGCACGCTTAATGTTCGTTGACGATATAGAGTTATATGAGTTATGTGATTTGGTGACCGAATGTTGTTCGGAGTCCCGGATGAGATCACGTACATGACGAGGAGCTCCGGATGTAAAGATTGATATATAGGATGATGATGTTTGGACACCGGAAGAGTTTCGGGAGGTACCGGGTAATCATCAGATCACCGGAAGGGGTTCCAGGAAGGCCCGGGAGGCTATATGCGCTTAATGGGCCAAAGGGGGAACACACCAGCCCACAAGGGGCTGGTGCGCCCCTCTCCCTGGCCGCCGGTGATACATCTCCAACGTATCTATAATTTTTTATTGTTCCATGCTATTATATAATTTGGTTTGGATATTTTATATGCCATTTTATATTATTTTTAGGACTAACTTATTAACCTAGAGCCCAGTGCCAGTTTTTTTTCCTTGTTTTTGAGTTTTACAGAAAAGGAATACCAAACGGAGTCCAAACAGAATAAAACTTCCGCGATGGTTTTTCTTTGACCAGAAGACACACGTAGGACTTGGAGAGGAAGGAAGAGTCCTGAGGGCTCCACAAGCCCCCAGGGCGCACCCTAGGGGGGCGCCCTTGGCTTGTGGGCCCCACGACAGTCCTCCAACCCTAATCTTTAGCCTATAAATTCAGAAATATTCCCAAACCAGCAGAAGCGTCCACCAAAATACTTTTTCGTCGCCGCAACCTTCTGTACCCGTGAGATCCCATCTTAGGGCCTTTTTCGGCATCCTGTCGGAGGGGGATTCGATCACGGAGGGCTTCTACATCAACTCTATTGCCCTTCCAATAAAGCGAGAGTAGTTCACCACAGACCTACGGGTCCATAGCTAGTAGCTAGATGGCTTCTGCTCTCTCTTTGATCCTCAATACCATGTTCTCCTCGTTGTTCTTGGAGATCTATCTGATGTAATATTCTTTTGCGGTGTGTTTGTCGAGATCCGATGAATTGTTGATTTATGATCAGTTTATCTATGAACATTATTTGAATCTTGTCTGAATTCTTATATGCATGATTTGATATCTTTGTATTTCTCTTCGAATTCTCGGTTTGGTTTGGCCAACTAGATTGGTTCTTCTTGCAATGGGAGAGGTGCTTAATTTTGGGTTCAATCTTGCGGTGTCCTCACCCAGTGAGAAAGTAGGGGTAGCGAGGCACGTATTGTATTGTTTCCATCAAGGGTAAAAAGATGGGGTTTTCATCATATTGCTTGAGTTTATCCCTCTACATCATGTCATCTTACTTAAGGCGTTACTCTGTTCTTATGAACTTTATACTCTAGATGCATGTTGGATAGCGGTCGATGTGTGGAGTAATAGTAGTAGATGCGGAATCGTTTCGGTCTACTTGACACGGACGTGATGCCTATATTCATAATCATTGCCTTGGATATTGTTATAACTTTGCGCTTTTCTATCAATTGCTCGATAGTAATTTGTTCACCCACCGTATTATTTGCCTTCAAGAGAGAAGCTTCTAGTGAAACTTATGGCCCCCGAGTCTATTTTCCATCATATATTTTCAGATCTATAAACCAAAAAACCCAAAAATACCTTGCTGCAATTTATTTACTTTTATTTTGTTTTACGTTTTAGTAAGCTTTTATATCTATCTCTATCAGATCTCACCTTTGCAAGTGACCGTGAAGGGATTGACAACCCCTTTATCGTATTGGGTGCAAGTGTTTGATTGTTTGTGCAGGTGCATAGGTTGGAGACTTGCGTGTATCTCCTACTGGATTGATACCTTGGTTCTTAACTGATGGAAATACTTATCTCTACTTTGCTGCATCACCCTTTCCTCTTCAATGGAAAAACCAACGCAAGCTCAAGAAGTAGCAGGAAGAATTTCTGGCGCCGTTGCCGGGGAGATCTACATCAAGCCTACCAAGTACCCATCATAAAGTCTCATCTCTTGCATTACATTATTTGCCATTTGCCTCTCATTTTCCTCTCCCCCACTTCTAAAATGTTTTCAGAAAAACACAAAAATATTTGGCTTTTTTTATTCGCCCTTCTTTCGTTTGTGTTTTCATTTGCCTTTATGTCTTACTTGGTTTGTTTGCTCGTTCGCTTGGTATAATGGTGTATTTATTGAAAATCAGAAAGCAAAGAGTTTATGGATCCTCATCCACTTGCTAATCTTTTTAAAAGATCCAACTATGATGAACCAATTGCTAGTGAGTTGAGTGCACTAGATTATCTTTATGAAGTTTTGCTTGAAATTCATGAATCTGAAAACTGTGCTGAAATTTATGAAGAAATTCAAGATAGCTCCTTGAATGAAAATCATGATTGCAATGATGTTACTATTAATGTCAATTGTGCTAATAATATGCAAATCCCCAAGCTTGTGGATGCTAGTTTTGCTATGTCCACTACTTATTGCAATGATCATGATTGGGGTGATTCTTCTTATGATCTTGAAAATTTATTTAAGCCTCATGATGAATATGTTTGCAATAATATTGAAAGTGGGATTGGAAGAGTGTCAACTTTAGGAAATAATGATCTCACTACTTTGGAGTTTGATCAATCTTATGAAATTTTTGATAAAAGTGGGCTTGGAGATGTAATTGTTGGAGATATGCCCTATAGGCAATCATGTATGATGATATTTCCTATGTGTTTATGAATAAAGATAGTCCTTGGACATTATCAATGATGTGTATCAGCAAGTACGTGACTTGTTTGTGGGACTATGCATTGTATGATGATTGTCCTAAAAGGTCCCTAGTCAAAAGGGTTGTGTGGACGCGTAGCCAACTAGACTAGCATATGACACAGTCGATGGCTTGGTCTCACTAGCCATGGAGCATTGGATGCTAACCGGATAATATGGACTCGGAAGGGTCTGGTCAGATTCGACATAGTCGGATCCGAGTTGAGATAAGGTCCGAGTTGGACAGACCCAACCATGAGACGCAGCGATATGTCATCTGTGAGTCTCTAGTACAACATACGTTCTATGTCCTAAGACCTGAGCTGGCGCATGTACTCAGGACGGTGACAGATCTTCTTTGGGCCGACCAAACGCTACTCCATGACTGGGTAGTTACAAAGGTAGGTTTCCGGCTTGTCCAGACCCATGCTGTGAGACATGGTCGAGCAAGATGGGATTTGCCCCTCCGATCAGGAGAGATATACTCTGGGCCCCTCGTGTGATCCGACCAGGATAAGCATGGCCATGCGACAAGGATTATGAGATAATCCGGATTGTGGTCGGCATCACTGGAACGAGAAAGTGGTCAGGCTAGCATAAGGATGACAGACTCGCCTTGAGCCCGACAACATATATCGTGTGGCAAAAGGAATGGGAGTGTGATGTACAGGTTCACCAACTGGCTTCATTGTCTACTTGGTGGTCGGCACGCCTTGCTAGAGGCCACTACCAACTGAGCAGGTCGGAGGTGATCTGACCTGTGACCAAGCCGACTTGAACCTAACGGGTTGCGCGCTTAAGGGAAGAAACCTGTGAGGCCGGATCAGACTCCATGAGTCAGATCTGATCCTACTCGGACTCGGATCCAGGCCGAACAGATTTTGGCTTTAGGGTCCGTTCGAGGCCCAAGTGTTGAGCCCGTGACGGACGCCTATATAAAGTGGGGGTGCGGCACACTCATGCGGTTGATCGCTTCAGCGTTGCCCCTAGGGTTTGCATGTGTTGCGAATAGCCACCTCCACTTGCCGCTTGTTGTGTGATCGGACCTAGCAGTCCACCACACGGTGTTCCTCCTGCACGCGCGGATACCGTTAGAGGCGGTGCACTTGAGCCGCTCCGGCTGTTCGAGGGAGATTGGACGAGGAGGATTCAACTCTGGACGCGCTGCCCCAACTCTACTTCCGCTGCATGGCACTGTGCTTCTAGTGGTAAAGATCTGTGATCCATCTCCCGTAGCTTGTTCTTGGTTGTTCTGCGCGTAGGACAATTTTAATTTGCAGTCGACGCACCCTACCGTAGAACCCAACAGTAATGACTTTATTCTATGTGAATCCCTCTATTTTGGAAGAGTGTCAACTTTGTATGCATGAGGATCATGTAGAGAATAGGTTATGTGATAGCTATATTGTTGAATTTGATTATGATCCAACATGTAATTATTATGAGAAAGGAAAATATGGTTGTAGAAATTTTCATGTTACTAAATTACCTCTCGTTATGTTGAGATTGCTATTGTTTCTTTCTTCTTCCTTGCATATGCTAGTTTTTGCTTGTCTTGATAAATCATTTCCCTAAAATATGCCTATGCATGGGAAGTATGTTAGACTTAAACTTGTTTTTCACATGCTACATGATGCTCTCTTTGTGTTTCAATTGCTATGTTTCATGGGAGCATCATTAAAATTATCAATGCCTAGCTAAAAGGCTTTAAAGAAAAGCGCTTGTTGGGAGTCAACCACTATTTTTATTTCCTGTTTTTATGAAAATAAACATTATTACCTCTGTAGTAATTGTGTTTTGGTATTTTAATTAGTGTTTGAGCCAAGTAAGACCTTTGGCATGTCTTACGGTGATAGTTGATTTGATCTTGCTGAAAAACAGAAACTATTGCGTCCAGTAAGGGATCTGTTTAAATTCACTGGAGCGTGTAAAAACCCTGAATTTATTACACAAGATTTATATACAAATTTCCTCTGTTGTCCTAATTTTTAAGAATTTTTGGAGTTACATAAGTATGAGATCAATTCAGATCCTCGCAGACTGTTCTGTTTTTGACAGATTCTGTTTTCTATGTGTTGTTTGCTTATTTTGATGAATATATGAGTAGTATCGGGGGGTATGAACCATGGATAAGTTGGAATACAGTACATATTACACCAATATAAATAAATAATGAGTTCACAACAGTACCATAAAGTGGTTATTTATTTTCTTATACTAACGGATCTCATGAGTTTTCTGTTGAGTTTTGTGTTGTGAAGTTTTCAAGTTTTGGGTAAAGATTTGATGGACTATAGAATAAGGAGTGGAAAGAGCCTAAGCTTGGGGATGACCAAGGCACCCCAAGGTAATATTCAAGGACAACCAAGCATCTAAGCTTGGGGATGCCCCGGATGGCATCCCCTCTTTCGTCTTCGTCTATCGGTAAATTTACTTGAGGCTATATTTTTATTCACCACATGATATGTGTTTTGCTTGGAGCGTCTTGTATGATATGAGTCTTTGCTTTTTAGTTTGCCACAATCATCCTTGCTGTACACACCTTTTGAAAGGGACATGCATGAATCATAAATTTATTAGAATACTCTAAGTGCTTCACTTATATCTTTTGAGCTAGGCAATTTTGCTCTAGTGCTTCACTTATATCTTTTTAGGGCACGATGGTGGCTTTATTTTATAGAAATTGTTGAACTCTCATGCTTCACTTATATTATTTTAAGAGTATCTCTAAATAGCATGGTAATTTGCTTAGGTTATGAATTTAGTCCTAATATGATGGGCATCCAAGAGGGATATAATAAAAACTTTCATATAAAGAGCATTGAATACTACGAGAAGTTTGATTCCTTATGATTGTTTTGAGATATGAAGATGGTGATATTAGAGTCATGCTAGTGAGTAATTGTGGATTGGTAGAAATACTTGTGTTAAAGTTTGTGATTACCGTAGCATGCACGTATGGTGAACCGTTATGTGATGAAGTCGGAGCATGATTTATTTATTGATTGTCTTCCTTATGAGTGGCGGTCGGGGACGAGCGATGGTCTTTTCCTACCAATCTATCCCCCTAGGAGCATGCATGTAGTACTTTGTTTTGATAGCTAATAAACTTTTGCAATAAGTATGTGAGTTCTTTATGACTAATGTTGAGTCCATGGATTATACGCACTCTCACCCTTCTACCATTGCTGGCCTCTCTAGTGCCGCACAACCACTACAAGAAATATGTCAACTTGTGACCTTCTGTCAGTGACCCTGGAAGAATTGGTCAAAAATCTACGACCATTTGAGACCAATTGGTCAAAAGCTATTAGGGGGGCTCCAAACCCTAAACCATAACGACCATTTTGGTCAGAAAGGTCATAATTTTCTAACATGAAATGGTCGTAAAGCAAACAGCACTGGTCCGCTGCCTTATTTCTAGCTGATAACGACCAATATAGATGGTCATAGCCTTGTAAATTGTGGTGCATTGCTATGACTAGGCGCCACCTCATCAGTTTTGCCTATGTGTCATGTCTATGTGTCAATTTTTGCCCTAGGTTGTGAAGCAGCCTATATTTCTGTCATTCCCAAAATTTCCAAAAAAATGGGCATTCTTTACTATCCAAATCATTGCCTCATGACAATATTCAACTCCATTTACCAGGTAAATCTTCCTCGGCAAATTTCCAAAGTTTTTGTTCAGCTAGAACCATTGTGAAGGAAGTACTAGCTAGGCATATCCTAATGAGCTGAATTTTTGCCACATCTTCTATATTCCCAAATCATAGCTCTCCACAAAATTTGAGCCCCATCTAACAATCCATGTGAGTTCACCATCCAATCTTTGTTTCTGGTAATATTTTCAGTTTGAGACGCAACTATATTTTTTGTTAATTTATAATTGCTGAAAATTTACCACGACATGACCCTGCCCATAGAACCTCCCTCCACCAAATTTTAGCTCATTTATTATAGCCAATTTCCCTCAACATTTTTCCTAATTTTCTGTTCAGTGGAGAGCACTATGAAGGAAGTACCATTTTTATTTATCCAAATGGTATGAAATTTTTAAAGTGCCTTCATATGCCCAAATTATCATCCTCCTCTAAATTTCACATCAATCCATTCATTCATTTGAGTCCAGCTTTGACATTCATATTTCTGTCTAGTGTGGTACTTTGCAAAGCAAGTGACACCTAGGCTCCTCCATTTCAGCTGCAAATTTTCCAAGATAGTGTCCTTAGTAGATGATCATCCTCGGCCAAAACTCAGGCTCATTGGCCATGTGCATTTTCCCCACCACTAATCAAACACTTGGCTGCTAATTCATGTTTGAGCTCATTTCAGTCTCCTCGTGAGATTCTTCTATTGCCTTCTTCTTCCTGACACCTACCGGGGGAGTGCCCAACCCACTAGACATGCCTAGGCCACCCAGAACGCGTGGCAACGCGACGGTCATGCGGTGACCATGCGGCGGGCATGTGAGTTTACGTGCTCTGGAGTTGGGGTCCTCGGCCCACGCGGCGGGCATGATTAAATAAATACTTATGTACCTAGAAATGATTTTTGGAAAAAATAAAGAGCAAACTATAAGGCAGGTGCAATTCAAATTTGATCCGCTTCCTACTGAATTGGCGGAAATTTGTATTTTTCACGAGAGGTGGATCAAAGAGTTTAACACCCAACCATTTGGTCAATTGTACATTAAATATGGCCTAGTATTTTAGAAAATTGATTTGGTACAATTTTGCAACAAATATATGGTAGGTCCTTCACAAAAAAACTAATTTTGGGCACTCAAAAAATGGAAAATGAATTTTTTTGTCCAAAGAAAATGAAAACTTCCTTAGGCAACATTGTTTGCCATTCCAAGATGCACCCTTGTGCACAATATTAGATCATTTGAACAAACTATGCCATGAATGTGGCATAAGATTGATCATTTGGCTTGAAAGCCATGAATCTCCACACATGATAGCTCATTTCTGAGAACACTTTTTTTAAATAATTGCCGTTTTACAAGTTTATTATTTTTCCTGGTAACTTGGTCACATATAATGACATAATGCGAAGGTTTTCCAATTTTTTGAATTTTTCATGCCCGTTTCAAAATTCGGTCAAAACGGCGGGCATGACCGTTCCTAACTAGTGGTTCAATCTTGGAAAACTTTTGGTGTTTCTCTGATTAAAAAGATACTTTTGTACATAAAAATGATTTTTGGAAAAAATAAAGAGCAAACTATGAGGCAGCTGCAGTTCAAATTTGACCCGCTTCCTACTGAACTGGCAGAAATTTCTCTTTTTCACGAGAGGTGGATCAAAGTTTTTTACACCCAACCATTTGGTCAATTGTGCATTAAATATGGCCTATTATTTTAGAAAATTAATTTGGTACAATTTTGCAACAAATATATGGTAGGTCCTTCACAAAAAAACTCATTTTGGGCACTCGAATAATGGAAAATGAAATTTCCGTCCAAAGAAAATGAAAACTTCCTTAGGAAACATTGTTTGCCATTCCAAGATGCACCCTTGTGCACAATATTAGATCATTTGAACAAACTATGCCATGAATGTGGCCATAAGATTGATTACTTGGCTTGAAAGCCATGAGTCTCCACACATGATAGCTCATTTATGAGAACACTTTTTTAAAATAATTGTCGTATTACAAGTTTATTATTTTTTCTGGTAACTTGGTCACATATAATGACACAATGCGAAGGTTTTCCAATTTTTTTATTTTTTTTTATTTTTCATGCCCGTTTCAAAATGCGGTCAAAACGACGGGCATGACCGTTCCTAGCCATTGGTTCAATCTTGGAAAACTTTTGGTGTTTCTCTAATTAAGTAGATACTTTTGTACCTAGAAATGATTTTTGGAAAAAATAAAGAGCAAACTATGAGGCAGTTGTAGTTCAAATTTGACCTGCTTCCTACTGAATCGGCACAAATTTGTCTTTTTCACGAGAGGTGGATAAAAACTTTTGATACCCAACCATTTGGTCAATTGTGCATTAAATATGGCCTAGTATTTTAGAAAATTGATTTGGTCCAATTTTGCAACAAATATATGGTAGGTCCTTCACAAAAAAAACTCATTTTGGACACTCGAAAAATGGAAAATGAAATTTTTGTCCAAAGAAAATGAAAACTTCCTTAGGCAACATTGTTTGCCATTCCAAGATGCAGCCTTGTGCACAATATTAGATCATTTGAACAAACTATGCCATGAATGTGGCCATAAGATTGATCATTTGGCTTGAAAGCCATGAATCTCCACACATGATAGCTCATTTCTGAGGACACTTTTTTAAAATAATTGCCGTATTACAAGTTTATTATTTTTCCTAGTAACTTGGTCACATATAATGACACAATGCGGGGCTTTTCCAATTTTTTGATTTTTTTGAATTTTTCCTGCCCGTTTCAAAATGCGGTCAAAACGGCGGGCATGACCGTTCCGAGCTAGTGGTTCAATCTTGGAAAACTTTCGGTGTTTCTCTGATTAAATAGATACTTTTGTACCTAAAATGATTTTTGGAAAAAATAAAGAGCAAACTATGAGGCAGCTGCAGTTCAAATTTGACCCACTTCCAACTGAACCGGCGGAAATTTGTCTTTTTCACGAGTGGTGGATCAAATCTTTTGACAACCAACCATTTGGTCAATTGTACATTAAATATGGCCTAATATTTTAGAAAATTGATTTTCTCCAATTTTGCAACAAATATATTGTAGGTCCTTCACAAAAAAACTCATTTTGGACACTCGAAAAATGAAAAATGGTTTTTTTTCGTTATTCGAGGGAATAACACTACTACTTATTAGGAAACTTAACAAACATTGTCATAAAAAGAGAAGCAAACTTGCCACCAGGCGTCGTGGTGCTGCGTTGGAGCTCCCGCTGCAATGGAGCTTCGTCGGGCGCCGTGGTGCTGCGTTGGAGCTCTTGGCGTGCCGTTGAGAGCTGCAACGAAGGTTCATGGGGATATCATTGGTGCTGCGTTGAAGCTTTTTCATGCTCGGTGCTGTCATGACATATTGATGTGATCAAATGATCACCAATGCGCTGATCGGGCAGCTGCTAGGTGGATGATTTCAAGACAAAATCATCTGGCTGACTGGTAGCGCCTATTGTTAATCGATTATGACCAATTTAGATGGTCATAACGTCATCAAAGCCTATACTTCGTTCTGATTAGTCTATGGGTATGTCACGCGGATCAAGCATCAAAAACCGTCGGATATAGCTAGATCCAACGGCCCACACCCCCTCACCCTCTCACCCACCCACCGCGAGCTACCCTAAAAAAAACCCACCGCGAGCTCCTCTCTCTCTCCCCCGCGCAGCGAACCCTAGCCCCTCTCTCCCCCGCACACCACTCCTCCTCCCTTCCAGATCGTAGATGATACCTCCTCCCTTCCAGATCGCCGCCATCACCTTCCTCCGGCGGAGCTCCCCGCACACACTCTTCCTCCTTCCCATCCCCACCGTCGCTCTCCTCTGCCCCGACCCCGCCGCCGGCATCCTCCTCTCCCTGCAGCGCCGCTGCTCCAGCCCCTCACATTCTCTCTCTCTCTCAAGGGAGGGAAGGGACAAACCTTCTCTCCCAAGGGAGCAAAGGGAAGGGGAGGGAAGGCCCCAGATCGAGCGCCTAGATCCGCACAGGCATCGGCATCGGCATCGGCGCGCCGTCGTCGACCTGATTCGCGATCGTCTTTGAGGTCGGCCATGGAGGTCCGACCAGGGAGCAGCCATGGACGGAGACGCTCGAAACCCTAGAATGGCGACCAAGCCAAAGGAAGGAGGTGCCGCCCCGGATCCCTCTCCTCCTCCTTCTTCCATGGATTTCTCCTCTCCTCTCTCTCTCTCTCTCACTCTCTCTCTCTCACACACACAAACACCATGGCCGCATCTCTATAGGAAAGAAGGAGATGCCAGCGACCAGGACGACACCATGGAAGCTGCAGCAGGCCATCACCAGCGAGCTCATCCACGAATCTCCGACTCCAAACACGGTGCATGCGCGCACGCATGAAGCCCTCCTTCCCTTGCCTTCTCGGTTTCTTCAACTCCCCTCCTCGTGATTCCTTCCTTTCGTTTGTGTTGCAGGTTGCTCTGATCCGATCTGGACGAGCTATTGCTGTAGGTGGACGACGAGCCCTCATGGCTGCTGCTGCTGCTGCAGGTGGACGTCCTCCTCCCCTCCTCTGCCTACTCTGCCTACCCTCGCCCCCCTAGCGTGGTGCGGTGAGCTCCACCCCCTCTTCCTACCCCTGCACATCTCCCTTCATGTGCGCATCATAACTTGCAATTATTTCTCCCTGCATATCCTCTGTTTTCCATTCTTCAAACTAGCTATAACTTCAGTCAAATTGGAAATGATTCAGACTTTCAGTTTGCACACATTCAGATTCAGGCTTGCTTACTCACTCAGCCACCTCCAAACGTATTCCTCACCTATATCTATATGTGGCAGCAAGCAGCCTCTTCTGTCAATCTAGTTCAAATTCTTAAGTGTTGAATTAGTACATTGCTGAGTGTTGAAAAGCATTTGTTGTGTGCGTGCATTTGAAGCAGAATCTTAATCGCCATCCTCTGTTTTTCTTTTTTCAGATTCAGACAAGATATAGATTCGGTCAGAATATAAATGATCGTCTTGCAGACTTTGCATTCAGATTATAAAGTCATTCTTCATAGCTCATACGCTTCCCCACCAGAAGCCCCATCTTCTGCTCCCTTACTTGCCACTATTTTTTGTCCAAAAATGTGTGATGTTGTGTCGTCTATTTGTGAGGGTTCTAGCATGCCAACACAAGACGGCACCAAGATTAATTTCTTTGCAGTGGACCCAAACTGCCATACTGAGTTATGATGTAAGCTTAATTTGTTGCCCCAGTTTTGGTGATAAACTATGAGTTACAATGGGAGTGTCTAACCATCAGACGTTTATTCTTAATTTTAGTTTAGGTCTTTCTCTTTTTGTCCAATGACTGATTGCCACGTATATCTGTTTGTTTGGGTCTATTCAATTGTTGTTTGTAAAAGATATTCATCTGATTTCATTTAGCTTTCAAGTCAGATTCCACTTGGTGAGGGCATTCAGTGTAGATTCGGTAAGAATTTAGACTTTGAGTGTACACACATTCAGATTCAGGCTTGGTTACTCACTCTTCATAGCTCCCATAGTCCGAAACAACAAGCCCATCTTCTGCTCCTTCACCCAGCCACCTCCACACGTATTCCTCACCTATGGGCGCAAGCAACAACTTGGTTTCTTTTAATGTAATTACTCAAACTATTTACTTTATTGGCATAGTCATATTCAAGTCTGACCATCAAAAATACTCAATCACATATTTGACTGCATGCTACTATGTATTTAGTCTTCCTTAAAGATGCTAGGCAATGGAGATTATTATTCTCCAAAGTACAATTAGCGGTTCCAAGTGTCCATTTCGCATGTTAACTTGACTTATCCTTGCATGGGAAAGGAAATATCATTCCACCGATGAATAAATAAGTCTGTCTTGGTTTTATTCAGGTCTTGAGAAGAACAGAGAGGCTGCCCAGAAAAGTCGCGTAAGAAAAAAAGGTACCTATATATAACCCACTGTCCCATTCTGTTCCGGTGATGCGCAGTTAGAGTTCGTTACAAAATCCTGTTCTTTTTTTTACCCGATTCACCTCTGTCACTCGAGTTCAAAGCAGTGAACCTGCAATTCTTCAGTGCTTAATTCAAGTGTTTAATTCATCAGTGCTGAATTAGTACCCCGAGTGGAAAATCATCAGTTGTATGTGTGCATTCGAAACAAAAACTTAATCACCTTCCTTTGTTTTATTTTCAGACTAGCTATAATCCAAGTCAGATTTGAAACGATGGTGTTAGAAATGATGCATATTTTATTTCATATATGGTTCTAAGTTCTAACTCCTTCGGTCATGGTACCGGAAAGTTGGACGCATTCTCACCTGTGTTGAATTGATATGACCTGTGCGCTAATTTAGTGATTTCGTCGTCTATTGAGAAGCACAAATAGTGTTTATGTGAAGCATGTAAAAATTTGCTTGCTTTTAATCCTGTTGCATGTTGATATTGTAGCCCGTCTTTGGGCTATTTGATTATCGTTGACGCCTTGATGGGGCAAAAGGTACTAGTAGCAAAAAATGGCCATACATGGTTCTAGAACTGACATATATGATAGTACTCCTAGTGATGATTCCATTTCCAGACTAGTAATAGACCTGATCATTCGAGTAGCTAACCAAAGGACCATGGCAGAGGATCTTGAGAACTTTAACTAGTAATAGACCCAACAGATTCTCTTTTTTTTCAGATAATACTTTGTAATATTGTCTTGATTGTGTAGAAGTTGGAATAAAAGCCCTCTGGTGCATGGTCTATACATTTACTATGTCACAAGGTTAAGTTAAGATTCAGTTGACACAATTAACAAATAAAAGAGAGAAATTGTGCTGTGAACATTAATCTTGCCTTCTGTATTTCCAGGCCACGTAGTAACTGCAACCATAATGTCGTCAAAATTCTGACAGATAAATTCAACTAGGTTCACATGGTGTGTTTACTATGTCACAAGTTTAAGTTAAGATTCGGTTGACACAGTTAACAAATGTAAGAGAGAATTGTGCTTCACTGCTTGTGTGAAGGGGAACATGGAAGGCTGATCTGTTGCTGATGTTGTGCTCCCCTTGAATGATTTGGCGTTGGTGGAAAATCTCATCTGTTGTTGATGTTGTTGCTGATATTGGGCAAACTTTCTGATACCGAGTTTTGGTAAATAAGCCATTTTCTGAAGAATTTTGTTGTGGATAATATATGTATCTGTAGTATGTGTGAAATGTTGCAAGCTTTGCATGTCATTGAGATTCTGGAAGATGATTTGGTTCACTTCACCCAATGATTTCTTTGCCATAAACTGAGCATATGTGGTTTCTTCAGGAACCCTCCTTATTGAAGTGTGCATCCATTCCATTGAGATGGCTATTGCAAGCAGCAAAGTTTTGTTGATGACAGTTTGTGTGCTTGCTCACTAAAAAGTTTGCATTTTTGCCCAATAACAGGTTCCACTTCTCGGTGGAGCGATGTGCGTGTGCACCTGGCATTTCTTCTACAACTCAGTGTCTCTCGAGTTAACATATTAACCTGAAGGCAAAGCAGTTGCATTCCCTTTGCTACTAATCATCGATATCAGCTACACCGCAGGGCTCAACCGTACCGTACGCCGGGCGTCGTCGTGCTACTAACCGCCAGGCCACCGACTCCGGCGCCGACCCCGACCAGAGATCCGCCGCCGACCAGGACCCCAAGCTGCTGGACAACTTTGAAGACACCGAAGCCGACACCAAAGGTTAATTACCACCTCCAAATCAAATCCTGGGCTTCATTCATGGCTGTCTAGTACTGCTAGTTAATCCTGGGGCTTAATTACCATTAGTCCACATTTCATATTATTCTTGGAGTATTGTACTGTAGCAGCAGCACTGTACTGTAGCAGCAGCATGAGTAAACTAAATACTCCTACATATGCTTGGTTCTTTCTTATTCTTCCTATGATTGTGAAAATGGATTCATTCCTTCTTACACACTACATTGTACTGTAATATTGGTTGCTTTTGATTAGTCCCAGAGAGCAATAATAGTTTATTTTTCGAATTAATACTCCAAAATTTATCAGTATTGGAGGATTGATTGTTTCCAAATCAATATTCCTGGGCATCATTCATGGCTGTCTAGTAGTTGACATACTTCTGGTTCCATTTAGTATATGCAGGTAGCAGTAGCTTAAGTGTAATGGAGCTGTTGTTACTCTATGCCTACTTCGTTAGAGTTTGCATCATCTTCTTGTTGTTTATAGCATAATCGCCTTCACTATTCTTGCTCTGAACCTCTGCTCCTGATACTGATTGTATTTGTCTTGATGGAATTACAAGCAACATGGTGACTCTAGTGCAGGCAGTGTTGGCCATCCTCTTTGAGGCTGTGTGTTTAGTTGATTCCTCGGGTAGCCATGACACTACACTGGCTGATTAGTACCCAGTGGCATGTTTGTAATATTTACAGGGATTTCCCTTATAGGAATAGTGCTCATGGTATATTTATATGTCCTGCAGTGCATGCTCTTTTTCGGTCTGTACAAAATCTTGATATGGTGTTTTGGCAGCTGGGATATGAGATTGCACTTCGGTATGTGATTTACTCATGTTGGTACTGATTGTTAAGTGATTATCTTTATGTCCTTGCTACCAGTAGGATGGTCAATACATGATTGCTCTATAACTTATCTTTTCCGGAACAGTTTGCTTGGTCCTTCATATCTGACTATGTAATGTAGAAGCTCTACTTTATCCTAATAGCTGCCTGTAGCATTGTGCTACTATCTGTGTGATGCTAAACAATATGCTCTTAATCCGCTGCTATATTTTCAATTGTTGTTTACCATTTACTTTGTTTTTACATTTGCTATATTCACAAATAGTAGTGTCTGGTCTAGATAAGCAAACAAGTAGTAGTGTCTGGTCTAGATAAGCGAACAAGGGATGATCTATGCAGTTGTTGATCTGAATTGTTTGTTTCTGGGCGGTGTAGGACGAGCTGCAGCGGGACAACCTGGAGCGGAAGAACTTCAAGGACAAGATCAAGGAGAACTAGGTGAAGATCACCGGTTACCTCATCCTCGTCGGCATGGTTGGCAACTTTGGCAGATCCCTCTTTGGCTCCGACCAACTTACTTTTGTCGCTGGCTAGCAACATTTCCAGGTACAGTTGTGTCCTGCTCTCTTGCCCACCATTTAGTTTTTGTTGGAGTGTGAATGGTGGCATCCTGAGCTCGCACTGTAAAATATGCTTTGCCTTATTCCTGAGCTGGCACGGTAAATTTTGCTTTGTCTTGTTGATAATGCCATATGTCTTATGCAATGAGATTACATTTCTGTCTTTTATGGTAATATATAAAATATTGGTGCTGTAGTAATTTTCATAGTGTGTGCCTTTCATTTCTTTATTTTGATTGTTTCCCTTGTATTCTATATGCTTCTAATGGCTGATCCTTCCAATGATAGGTGTTGTGAGTTCTGGAAGATGGAACAGGAAGAAAAATTGCTTTTGTTGAACTAAATTTTCTGTATTCTGTTTTGTTGTACCTATGATTTGATAGTTTTGTATAGGAACAAGTGATACTATTTTGTAGGGCTTTATGGCCTCTGATGTAAACATATTTAGTGTTGAATTATGAAATTATTTGCAAAATTTATCTGAAAGGAGAATCATTTGTATATGTGAATGGGCTGAAAAGAGTGTTGGACCAACTCCAAGATTGAACTATTATTTGACTGTATAAAAATGCTGAATGTAAATCAGAATTGGGCTTTACAAAATAGTACCTATATTCTTGAAGGGCCAAATGTGCATAAAAATTAACGGGCTAAACAGTTGGGCTTGGCCCATGTAGCTTGATAGAAAAAAAATACAAAGGGGCATTTAATGGGCTGAAATGTAAAGCTAGGCCCATGTAGCCAACAAAAATTAATAGAAATAAATATATTAAATGGGCTGAATTAGTGGGCTCGGCCCATATAAAAGGCAGAATTGGACCGGGCTGATTCTAATTGACGACCTTTTCATTTGGTCGCAATTTTTCCATGTCAGCTTGCCACGTCGGATCCGACGTGGTGTGGGCAAACAACCAGCAACCAAAACAAAATGACCTTTTGTTTTGGTCGTTGCTTTCTAGACCATATCACAGAGAAGGTCGTTAAATTTCATTAAAGACAGTCAGCTTTTGACCAATTGTTTTTGGTCATTAAAAGGTCGCAAATGAAAAACAATGACCATTCAGCGACCAATACTGATGGTCGCAAGTTGACATATTTCTTGTAGTGAACTTTCGCCGGTGCACTACACCCACCATATACCCTTCCTCAAAACAGCCACCATACCTACCTATTATGGCATTTCATAGCCATTTCGAGATATATTGCCATGCAGCTTCCACCGTTCTGTTTATTATGACACGCTCCATCATTGTCATATTGCTTTGCATGATCATGTAGTTGACATAGTATTTGTGGCAAGGCCACCGTTCATATTTTTTATACATGTCTCTCTTGATCATTGCACATCCCGGCACACCGCCGGAGGCATTCATATAGAGTCATATTTTTGTTCTAGTATCGAGTTGTAATTCTTGAGTTGTAAGTAAATAAAAGTGTGATGATCATCATTATTAGAGCATTATCCCATGTGAGGAAAGGATGATGGAAGCTATGATTCCCTCACAATTTGGGATGAGTCTCCGGACTTTACAAAAAATAAAAGAGGCCAAAAGAAGCCCAAACAAAAAAAAGAAAAAAATGAAATGAGAGAAAAGAGAGAAGGGGCAATGCTACTATCCTTTTACCACAATTGAGCTTCAAAGTAGCACCATGATCTTCATGATAGAGTGTCTCCTATGTTGTCACTTTCATATACTAATGGGAATTTTTCATTATAGAACTTGGCTTGTATATTCCAATGATGGGCTTCCTCAAATTGCCCTAGGTCTTCATGAGCAAGCGAGTTGGATGCACACCCACTTAGTTTCTTTTTGAGCTTTCATAAACTTATAGCTCTAGTGTATCCGTTGCATGGAAATCCCTACTCATTCACATTGATATCTATTGATGGGCATCTCCATAGCCCGTTGATACGCCCAGTTGATGTGAGACTATCTCCTTCTTTTTTGTCTTCTCAACAACCACCATATTCTATTCCACCTATAGTGCTATATCCATGGCTCACGCTCATGTATTGCATGAAAGTTGAAAAAGTTTGAGAACAACAAAAGTATGAAACAATTGCTTGGCTTGTCATCGGGGTTGTGAATGATTTAATACTTTGTGTGATGAAGATGGAGCATATCAGACTATATGATTTTGTAGGGATAACTTTCTTTGGCCATGTTATTTTGAGAAGACATGATTGCTTTATTAGTAAGCTTGAAGTATTATTGTTTTTATGTCAATATTAAACTTTTGTTTTGAATCTGATGGATCAGAATATTCATGCCACAATAAAGAAAATTGCATGGATAAATATGTTAGGTAGCATTCCGATCAAAAATTCTGTTTATATCATTTACATACTCGAGGACGAGCAGGAATTAAGCTTGGGGATGCTTGATACGTCTCCAACGTATCTATAATTTTTGATTGTTCCATGCTATTATATTATCTGTTTTGGATGTTTTATATGCATTAATATGCTATTTTATATTATTTTTGGGACTAACTTATTAACCTGGAGCCTAGTGCCAGTTTCTATTTTTTCCTTGTTTTTGAGTTTTACAGAAAAGGAATACCAAGCGGAGTCCAAACGGAATAAAACTTTCGCGATGATTTTTCTTGGACCAGAAGACACACGTAGGACTTGGAGAGGAAGGCAGAAGAGTCCCGAGGGCTCCACAAGCCCTCAGGGCGTGCCCTAGGGGGGCCTGGCTTGTGGGCCCCTCGGGAGTCCTCCAACCCTAATCTTTGGCCTATAAATTCAGAAATATTCCCAAACGACCAGAAGCGTCCACCAAAATACTTTTCCGCTGCCGCAACCTTTTCCGGCATCCTGCCGGAGCGGGATTCGATCATGGAGGGCTTCTACATCAACTCTATTGCCCTTCCGATGAAGCGTCACTAGTTTACCACAAACCTACGGGTCCATAGCCAGTAGCTTCTTCTCTCTCTTTGATCCTCAATATCATGTTCTCCTCGTTGTTCTTGGAGATCTATCTGATGTAATATTCTTTTGCGCTGTGTTTGTCGAGATCCGATGAATTGTGGATTTATGATCAGTTTATCTATGAATATTATTTGAATTTTCTCTGAATTCTTATATGCAGGATTTGATATCTTTGTATTTCTCGTTGAATTATCGGTTTGGTTTGGCCAACTAGATTGGTTCTTCTTGCAATGGGAGAGGTGCTTAGTTTTGGGTTCAATCTTGCGGTGTCCTCACCTAGTGACAAAGTTGGGGTAGCGAGGCACGTATTGTATTGTTGCCATCAAGGGTAAAAAGATGGGGTTTTCATCATATTGCTTGAGTTTATCCCTCTACATCATGTCATCTTACTTAAGGCGTTACTCTGTTCTTATGAACTTAATACTCTAGATGCATGCTGGATAGCTGTCGATGTGTGGAGTAATAGTATTAGATGCAGAATCGTTTCGGTCTACTTGCCACGGACGTGATGCCAATATTCATAATCATTGCCTTGGATATCGTCATAACTTTGCACTTTTCTATCAATTGCTCGACATTAATTTGTTCACCCACCGTATTATTTGCTTCAAGATAGAAGCTTCTAGTGAAACCTATGGCCCCCGGGTCTATTTTCCATCATATATTTTCAGATCTATAAACCAAAAAACCCAAAAATACCTTTCTACAATTTATTTACTTTTATTTTGTTTTACGTTTTAGTAAGCTTTTATATCTATCTCTATCAGATCTCACCTTTGCAAGTGACCGTGAAAGGATTGACAACCCCTTTATCGCGTTGGGTGCAAGTGTTTGACTATTTCTGCAGGTGCATAGATTGGAGACTTGCGTGTATCTCCTACTGGATTGATACCTTGGTTCTTAACTGAGGGAAATACTTATATCTACTTTGCTGCATCACCCTTTCCTCTTCAAGGGGAAAACCAACGCAAGCTCAAGAAGTAGCAGCCGACCCTAGGGGAAGGAAAGGGGGAGGGTTGGCCCCTCCTGCCTTTCCCTCCTCGTGAGAGAAAGGAAAGGGGGGCGCCACCTCCCCCTGCCTTCCTCCCACGCACAAATAAGGAAGGGGGCGGCTAGGGCAAGAGCCCAAGGAGGATTCGGCCTCCTTGGGGGCGCCTCCAGGCTGCCTCCCCTCTCCCCCGGCTATATATATATATATATATATATATATATATATATATATATATATATATATATATATATATATATATATATATATATATATATATATATATATATATATATATGAAGGAGGGGCACCACACAATACCACGACAATCTATTAGCCATGTGTGGCGCCCCTCTCCACAGTTTCGTCCCTCGGTCATATTTTCAGAGTGCTTAGGCGAAGCCCTACGGAGATAGCTTCACCACCACCGTCACCACGCCATCGTGCTGCTGGAACTCATCTACTACTTCGCCCGTCTTGCTGGATCAAGAAGGCGAGGACATCACCGAGCTGAACGTGTGCTGAACGCGGAGGTGTCGTCCGTTCGGTACTTGATCGGTTGGATCACGAAGAAGTTCGACTACATCAACTGCGTTAATAAACGCTTCTGCTTATGGTCTACGAGGGTAAGTAGACACACTCTCCCCGCTCGTTGCTATGCATCTCCATGGATAGATCTTGCGTGTGCGTAGAAATTTTTTGTTTTCCATGCAACGTTCCCCAATAGTGGCATCAGAACCAGGTCTATGCGTAGATGATATGCACGAGTAGAACACAAACAGTTGTTGGCGGTGATAGTCATACTGCTTGCCACCAACGTCTATCTAGGAGATGCATAGCAACGAGAGGGGAGAGTATGTCCACGTACCCTCGTAGACCGAAAGCGGAAGCGTTAGCTTAATGCGGTTGATGTAGTCGAACGTCTTCGCGATCCAATCGATCAAGCACCGAACGTACGGCACCTCCGAGTTCAGCACACGTTCAGCTCGATGACGTCCCTCGAGCTCTTGATCCAGTTGAGGATGAGGGAGAGTTCCGTCAGCACGATGGTGTGGCGACGGTGATGATGAAGTTACCGGCGTAGGGCTTCGCCTAAGCACTATGATGATATGACCGAGGTGTGTAACTGTGGAGGGCGGCACCGCACACGGCTAAGACAAATCTTGGTGTGCCTTTGGGGTGCCCCCTCCCCCGTATATAAAGGAGGGAGGGAGAGAGGCCGGCCCTCCTAGGGGCGCGCCAAGTGTATGGAGTCCTACTAGGACTTCCAAGTCCTAGTAGGAATACCTTTCCCTTTTCGGAGTAGGAGAGAAGGAAAGAGGGAAAGAGAGAGGGAGTAGGAAAGGGCAAGGGGGGCGCCGCCCCCTTCCCCTAGTCCAATTCGGACCCATGGGGGGGCGCGCGCCACCTCCCCTTTGGCCTGCCTTCTCTTTTCCCGTATGGCCCAATAAGGCCCATTACTTCTCCCGGTGAAATCCCGTAACTCCCCGGTACTCCGAAAAATACCCGAATCACTCGAAACCTTTCCGATGTCCGAATATAGCCTTCCAATATATGAATCTTTACCTCTTGATCATTTCGAGACTCCTCGTCATGTCCGTGATCTCATCCGGGACTCCGAACAAACTTCGGTCATCAAATCACATAACTCATAATACAAATCGTCATCGAACGTTAAGCGTGCGGACCCTACGGGTTCGAGAACTATGTAGACATGACCGAGACACATCTCCGGTCAATAACCAATAGCGGAACCTGGATGCTCATATTGGCTCCTACATATTCTACGAAGATCTTTATCGGTCAAACCGCATAACAACATACGTTATTCCCTTTGTCATCGGTATGTTACTTGCCCGAGATTCGATCGTCGGTATCATCATACCTAGTTCAATCTCGTTACCGGCAAGTCTCTTTACTCATTCCGTAATGCATCATCCCGCAACTAACTCATTAGTCACATTGCTTGCAAGGCTTCATATGATGTGCATTACCGAGAGGGCCCAGAGATACCTCTCCGATACTCGGAGTGACAAATCCTAATCTCGATTTATGCCAACCCAACAAACACCTTCGAAGACACCTGTAGAGCATCTTTATAATCACCCAATTACGTTGTGAAGTTTGATAGCACACAAAGTGTTCCTCCGGTATTCGGGAGTTGCATAATCTCATAGTCAGAGAAATATGTATAAGTCATGAAGAAAGCAATAGCAATAAAACTTAACGATCATTATGCTAAGCTAACAGATGGGTCTTGTCCATCACATCATTCTCTAATGATGTGATCCTGTTCATCAAATGACAACACATGTCTATGGTCAGGAAACATAACCATCTTTGATAAACAAGCTAGTCAAGTAGAGGCATACTAGGGACGCTCTGTTTGTCTATGTATTCACAGATGTACTAAGTTTCCGGTTAATACAATTCTAGCATGAATAACAAACATTTATCATGATATAAGAAAATATAAATAACTACTTTATTATTGCCTCTAGGGCATATTTCCTTCACTTTCGTCAAAGGTAACCGACACGTGGCATCCACCGTAACGGGTCGCCATTAAGCTATCGGGTTCCGGTTTGGATCCTATAACCCGTTAACAGCCCGGACCAATGGGGATTTTCCATGTGTAAAATTATCAATGGCCAGAGGAACCACGTGTCGGCTCAGCGTTGGGACAGATGTCATCCACTCATTGGACGGGAGGCGCCTATGATACGTCGACACATGGTACGACCCAACAGAGGCCCATTCAAGTGAAAAGGCCGGCCCGTTTGACTTGGTCAAAAGGTAGCGGGCCGGCCCATGAAAAGCATGTTAAGGGCCTGTTCGCATATAGCCCATTTACAGCCCGCTAACTCACGGCCCGTTATGGCCTATCCGAATTGGGCCCAATAGCGTCATCTAGGCCGTCCAATATGATTCCAGCCTGTTGTAACTTCCGGCCCATGATGACTTTCGGCCCATACGAGGCTCTTTGTAACTATGGGCCCATTAAAGGCCCGTGGTGAAACTGGCCCATAATGAACAGTGTACCGCTTTACACCCATTAGCGGCCCATTATTCCGTTGGGCCGTTTGCAGCCCGTGTTACCTTTCGGCCTTCTAAGGGCCCATATATTCTTGGGCTCATTTCCAGCATTCGGTTACTTACGGTCCATTACTGGCCTGTTCCGCTTGTGGGCCAAATTCAGCCCGTGGTTACAGTCGGCCCGTTTGTGGCCCGTTAACCCGTTGGGCTATTTTCATAGCGTCATCAAAGACGGCCTATTAACGACCTGTGATGCCTGTCGATAGAATTAAGCCCGTTATACATTTCGGCCTATTAACGACCCGTTTTGGTCGGGCCATGAACAGACGATTTCCACTCTATCCCGTTTACGGCCCATTTTGCGGACTGTTATTTGACACGAATAGTACGGCCCATGTTTGGCCAATCGATCATACGGCCTGTAGAAGGCCCATTGACTATACGGCCCGTAGAAGGCCCATGGATCCTACGGCCCGTAGGAGGCCCATGGTCACTACAGCAGGTAGCAGGACCATGGTTACAATGGTCCATATATTGCCCATGGTTATTGTGGCCTACTTATAAAAAATAGGTTATTGTGGCCACTAGAAAAACATGGAAAAAGAACTGCAGTGACTACAAGCAAACAACTAAACAAGACAATAAGGGAATAAATAAGCAAGCAACTAATGCTAGGCTATTACGGCTATTACACATATTACATCCACTGGGCATCAAAGTTCGTCACCAGTGCAAATATAGGGAACAAAGCAGCATATTACATACACTGGCCGTCTAAATTGGCCACCAGTGCAAATAAACGCGGCAACAAAACAAGTCCATAACTGAAACAACTTCAGAAGAGCTCATGAAACGTTATCCTGGGTATCCATCATCCTGGCAATAAGATTAGAAAGCTTATTAGCTTTCTCCTATTTGGCGCTAAAATCCTCCAACGCTTGCAGTTGCACCAGAAAGTATGCAACTGAATTCTCCAGTGACTTTCGCAGCCCTTCGACTTCTTGTCGCAGCACAGCTGATCGATGTCTTTCAGCTTGTAGTTGAGACTCTAGAAACCGAACTGATTCAGACAGTGAGTTCGAAGAGCTTGTGCCAGCGATAGTGGCCAGTAACTCGAACAGTACACCAAGACAAGACTTTGGGGTTGTCTCACTGTCTTCAAGATAGTTTTCCTTAGTTATTTTATCAGCTTTGTTGGAGACCAACAAGGATGTCTCACTATCCTAAACCTTATCTGCATTACTTCCTTTACCATTGCTTAATAAGGTACTCTTCCCCAATATTCTGTCAGCATTCTAAAAGAAGAAACAAGCAGACACATAACAGGTTTAGCATGTAGTATATGAAACTCATTTCGGTGAACCAGTTCAGTAGTAAGGTGGACAGGATTAAACTACTAAGTCTTCTATTGCCAAGTAGTACATAATAAAAGCATCAAACAAACATATATCTATGTCCTATCACTACAAAAAAACCTGTTAATCCATGACAGTTTTCTGATGACGTTCTCAAAAACTGTCACAAATTATGACGGTTTATCAGGTTCGTCGCAAAATCCGTCATATATCAGCAACTTGAGGATGGCCCCCTAAACCGGTAGCCCCATTATGACAGATAAGGAGAGACTGTCACGGGAACCGTCATGGGTCGACTAACTGGGCATTTATTTTTCATTCTTATACATCATTCGGACCGTCATGGATGGATGGTGCTGATGTGGCAATCCAGCGTGAGGGAAAACTCGCGTTGTGATTGGTTGAGCTAACTGTCCCACGGATCGCAAATCCAGACCGTCTCCTCTTGTGTGATCCAACGGCAAGCGATCAACTCCATCCTCCCCGACTCCCCTGTAGATCTCCGCCGGCTTCTTGCTTCTCCTTTGTTGGCCCCGACTCCCCTGATCTCACTATCCCCATCTTCTAGATCCCCCACCCTCGCCATCCGCGGCTACCACCACCTCCCCAACCACGACCATCTGCCCCTCTACTACTCGAAACCGCCGCGACGGTAGCCTCGTTCCCGGAGGCGGGGACGCCCCTGAAGGCGAACCTAGTGCATGCGGCACCGCAGGTCGGGCGGCGGTCAGATCTGCCATGACCACAACCGGCGTCCTCTCCCTCCCTATCCGGCTTCCTCCCACAACTGAGAAGAGGGCTTCGTCAAGGATCCTATAACGGAGGTCAACGTGGGAGGATGCTTCCTTCCATCCCAGATCAACCGTCCATCAATGGAGGCCATGAGAGCTGCGTGAGCACACACATGGCTGCGCTTCAAGGTCAGCCATTACCCATCTTTTCTATTCGGTTTGATTTGACCTCCTTCCCTGATTTCCTTCCCCACGCAGCTGCAGCTCAATAGATGCAGGGACGTCGCAATGGAGCAAGTAAGGTCTCGCTTCTCCCACTGTTTCTTCAGATCCGCCCTGGCCAGCCATATCCGGCGCCCCTACACCACCGCGGCGGTAAGACCACGACCCTTCCTTCCTCTTTGTAGCGTTTTAGTTTACCTCCCCCTGCCTAGCTAGCAAACTAGTTTGCTTTGCTCCAATCTGATCCTATCATATCCATGGAGCAGCTTGGATTTGGTTTCAGTTTACTTTGTACATGCACGGATGGTTGCTTTCAGAGAGAGATAGAGAGAGAGAGAGAGAGAGATAGATAGAGAGATGGATGGTCCAGGCCCTCTGTTTTGTTTATTTATCAACTGAGCTAGCTTTCAACTCTTTTTTTTACCATGGTTTTCGGTTGGTTCTGCTTAGGGAATATTGATTCATTGGCTTGGTTCAATTTATATAGAGCTCTCCATGCCCAAAGCATGAAAAAAATCTTGCTGCCAATCTGATGCCACAATTGGCATCTTTTTTTACTGTTATATTATGTGTGCCACTGAACATTCAACCTTTAACCTTTGCTTGTGTAAAACCAGACATTCTTCTCTTGTGAATGGAGTGTTTGCTTGTTGGGCTGCAAAAATAATTCATTCATCGCTCATTTGACATGTGCAAGCAATGTGTACAGACTGCATTTAGATTCCAGCCCAACTAGATCTTGGCTTGCTGCATTTTCGCCTTACTAGCATTTTATTCTTCTTCAGGTTTTGAAGGGGGTTGTTTAGGATAGCCACGAAGCAAAAAGAACAAGCATGCCACTTCAGCAAGAGGGGTAATGATCCTGATACTGATATTCTTATCATTGTGTTAATGACATATGTTTCCTGTCAATGCTTGCTGTAAAAATGCTCTACATGCGAACATGATGTAAGCTTCCATATATATTTAGTTAGATGTTTTTTCAAAATATGAAATGACTGGGCCAGATGGATGAATTGAAATATCTTTTTTTCCCTATCATTCGTAGATCCTTATGAACATATTACCCATAGTTCTTCACCATACTAATTATCTTCAGGTCTTGATTCTTCAGAACTGCATGTTTGTTGTGCGAAAGTCATTTCACTCAGGTGCAAAATATGGCCTGCAACAGTTTAGTATGTCTTGGTGCAACCATGCAAAACAAAGTATATAATTGGCATTCATACTAACAATGAAGGTATTCAGAAAATGCATGCAATGACCGAATATAGAAGCCGGAACTTAATGACCATTGGGTAATATCTGAACTCATGTGTCACGTAGGGAAACCTTATAAACTAAACTCGGATGGATAAAATTGAGATTGTTGAGACCAACCCTTACTAATCTTTCAGTGTCAGAATTAATGAGAATAACCTGCAGAGATAAGGATTTTCATATAGCATCTTGTCGAAAAAATCTGCGCACAACACAGCGGCCACTGTAACTTAGTTTGTATATACCATAATCAGAGGATTCATTTGTAGAGATAAGAATTTGTGTACATCTCATAGAAGAGAAATCTGCACACAACATCAACTACCGTTACCTGATATAACATGCAAAGTTTTAAATAGAGGGCTACGGCAAATAGCGGCAGAAGCAATAGCGCGCTAAATTTGTTCTAAGTGGCTTAGCATGATGCCCGTCCGAATAGTATAGTGCTGCTATAGTGCTGAGACACCATGCTATCCAAAACTTTGATAGTATGTCATGCACCGTATCCTAAATTCACGACCTTAAGCATTGCCTCAAAGGATAAATTGTTAGCTTTCACATGTAATTCTATCATTTTCCTAAATTCATATCTCCACAATCATGTGGAAAGAAATAAACACTGCTATCCATTTAAAAGTTAATTTTATTGGGCAAGGAGGAGCAATGCTTGCCACTGGGTATCAATTTCATACTTGTTAGTAAAGGTGCTGCCACTTGTAAGGGACATGCATGCTGGGTGCCTTGCCGTGGTTGGAGCCATGCTAATCTTTCCCTGTGTCTCCGAAAAATGCACGCAAGGACAAAATTATGGAAGTAGAAAATTGACGACCTCCAGGTAATATGTTAACATGATTGCCACCTAGGAAAAGATTCGAATTAAAATCCAACAGATAAATTGGAGATGGAGATAAACTCTTACTAACCTTTCTTTGTTAAAATTATTGAGAATCACCTACAGAGATAAGAATTTGCACGTGGCATCTTCTAAAAAAACCTGTGCACTGCACCAGAACTACTGTAACTTAGTGAGCATATAGAAAATAATATATAGGATTCATCTACAGCAATAAGAATATCCACACAACATTCTGTAGAAACAAATCTGCAAACAACATTTGCTATCGTTACTTGAGAGTAAAAGATGGCACTGTATCCTAAATTCAGTACGTTTATCATCCCTTCCAACTATATGTTGTTAGCTACTTATCTCTCACATAGAATCATCCCCCGTTACAACTTTGAAAAGAAATATTCATAGGGAAGCTCTTTTGTTTAAAGATCACCAAATCTCAACATTCATCTGAAAAGAAATAACCGTTGGCGGAGTGAGGCTGCTGCTGCTTGCCATGGTTGCAGCCAGGATGATCTTTCCCTCGCAGCAATCTCACACCTCCTTGATTATGTATCCAATGCTACACATCCAAGGTACAGGTTCTCAAGGTCCTAGGGAACTGGGTACAGGTGCGGCTGCGTGCTCATTATCCCCATCCAATGCTACGCATCCAAGGTACAGTAGCTGCACCAAAGCTGCCACTTTCCCCCTATCCATAAATGTTTGATCTGGCCACCAGCGACATGATTTGTTTCTACGTAATCATCTCAACTCAATAGGGAACTCACTATATTAGGCTTTCTTTTCTTTTTGTCCATCATTGGGTTTCACTATGGTCTTAATCAGGTCCAATTTTATCATTTTGTGTTATTTTCATGAACATCTGAGATCTCATAATACTATATGCATCATTGGCAGGCGGTTTGTTATTATTATTCTTCTTTTTTGACATGATTGTACTTTATGAATGACTAGCTAACTGACTAGACCCTTTTGCATTGACTGGTCTTTTTTTACCAACCTATATATAGAACCAAACCATGGAACGGATTTGCTCTTTATTGCAACTGTATGTGTGCTTTGTGAAATTAAGAAAGGGAAAGAATATATGTACCAGGATCTTTATCATCAATTTCCATGCTTCTGTTTCTTTTCCCGTTTGATATTTCAAACGTGATGTTATGTTATCCTGAAAACGTTGTTGGTTGCTAGCTTGTGCTGCATTGGCGTCACAGTAAAAATACCATTATTTGAAGCTGACATTTACGGTTCACTTTACCTTTGGTACAGTTTTGTGTATGGATGAAAACACATGCTTAAACGCATACTTTTCATTTTTTTGAGTCAGTCTTACGGGTTGTCTATGTGCAGGCAACGTCCCGCGGGTCCTCAGGAGCAGGGGTTGAGGTGATATGGTGGCTTCCTTCAATGATGTTGGTGGGCATGGCTGGACCTGTGTCCAAGAAGGCATGGGAATTACCCCTAGTTGTCGTCTGTTGAGCGTTGGGTGGCAGTGGCTGCCAAGTAGCATAGGGTGTTCTCTAGCACTTGTTTGTAGATTGAAGTTTCTTGTGTTTTTGCTCCTCTACATGGTATCATCTAGAAATGTCTGTAATTTTACGTTTTTGTGGTGTTTTTCCTTTTGCACAAATTATTATTTTCTGGTGATTTCCTTTTATTTAATTACATAGCACGTATTTTCTAAAAATAATTATTGGCTTAAAATTAAAAAAATCATGGACCAAGAGAAATGTGAGATGGGCTGATCTATAGGGCTGAAAATTGTTTGCCTTGCACCGATCTGAAATTTAATGGGCTAAAATTCCAATTGGGCCGACTACTACATGGCTGGTAGGTCTTGCATTGAGATGAAAAATGATGGGCCGGAACATTAATTGGACAAAAACTGTCATGAATCTGTGACGGTTTCACACATCCGTCAAGGATAGCATTGTGGTCAAATTATGACGCGATATACATGACGGATTTCAAATCCGTCATGTGTGCCCTTCCTTGATGGTTTAACACTGGTCCATGACGGATTTATACCGTCACGTATTAACACGATTCTTGTAGTGTATGGTCACTGCATTGTCTTGCCAAATCAAAATAGAGACACGGTTCAAATCATATTAGCTCAAGACAAAGCAGCATTGAAAGAATATAAGTTTGGGAAACTACACGGCACAACAAGATTTCAGATGAGTGCCACGGGTATACATGTACAACAACACTATTGGCTCTGTTGTGATGCTAGTAATGTGCATGATATGAGAAGTCAACTGTATACACAATTGAAATTGAAATCAACAGAGCAATTTAGAAGAGCAAACCTATTAAAGAAACATGTTTAAACATACCTATTGTGCCATTGGAGTTTCGATTGGATCTTTCAATTTAAAAATAAGTTTGTATGAGTAAATACAGTGATACAAGAGCAAATCAGTATGCACCATAGCAATGGAATCTTAAATGAGAACAGTTGTTCTTTAGGTTTAAGCACTTGTTCTACACGAACAGAGTACAGTAAGATGCAGGCATATAGTACTTAAAAATAAAAAATGAGCTCATAGGCCTTACCACATTCTTGGTTCGGGACCAGTACAGAACAAGGCGTTCCCAGTCATCGTCCCGTAAATGTGTCTCAGGAGAACGTAAGGGAATTTGATGAGTTTCTTTGCCAGTGAAGTATGTTTTCTTCAGGTAATTCCAATACTGCCACCAAGCATTCTTGAAGATAGCAGAGGTATTAGCACAGGTTACCTCATCCTAAGTTTTCAAATCGGTCCTTCTCTATAGAGAAAAATGGGAACATTTGCTGTATTATAACCAGCATGGAGGTAGAATGTATGGGACAAAGCAAAGTAATTGACATGAATAACATTACTTACACATAACTCCTGGACGAACACCTGCAACTGGCATTTTCCTTCATCTTCAGTATAATATTTCCATGATGGGAAGATACGCACATAGGATTTAACAACATCAAATGCGATAGATGCTAAACTACAAATGGCTGATTGTGCTTCGTCCACAAGAATAGGTGTACTAACTGGTGGAGTTCGGGTTCGCCGTGGTAGTACTGGCGCTTTGGGCACTGGAGCTGCCTTACTAACTGCTCTTGTTTAAGAGCTCTGTGGTGGAGATGGTGCCGTGTCAACTGGAACTGGGTTACTATCTGCTGGGGTTGGGGTTAGATTGGGTGAAGCTGGTTCTCTGTCCATCGCACCAGGGGTACAATCTGCAAGAGTATGTGTTATGTGTGGTAGGGCTGGTTCTCATGCATGTACAACCAGGGTGCTATCTCCACTAAGAGGTAGCACTATTTTATTTGAAGACCGTGTTTTTACTCCGCTAGATACTTCCATCACCCGCTCCAATTCAAATGGCTGATAAACAAGAAACATTGTTGAATATACAGACCTTGTATGCGAGACAGATGCAATAGATAGTGTGGAAAAAAGAGGACATGAAATAGTTCACATGTATATTGTTTAACTAAAAATGATAGCATGCCATAATTTCACATATATGATGTCTATCTAAACTGGATAGCATAGCATGACATAATTCAAAGATATGATGACTAACTAAATAAGATGGCTTGAGATAATTATATGATGTCTTTAGTAAACAGGTTCGCATGACATAATTCACATACAAGTTATCTAAGTAATCAGGATCACATGATATAATTCACATATGTGATTTATATAATAAGTAGAGGGTAGTCGCATATATGATGTCTGAACTAAGAACATGGTGTTGAATATTGTGTATATGATGTCTAAACTATGCAATGCAAGACACCATATGCATGATATGAGCAGTATAACCGTGCCAAGTTAGAGCATACACCTCGGTGGGGGAATAGGACTGGTCATCTATCTCTGAATCCATCTCTGAGGAGCTATCGGGGCCCAGCAAGAGATCTGCTTCGACAGGTAGCACATTCTGCTCTAAAGACCTTGTTTTCACTCTAGATTTTTCCATCACCCCCTCAAATGGCTGATTCACAGGAAGAGTAGTTGAATGTACAAACATTGTCGACAAATAGAAATGTAATGAAGAAAAGGATGGCAAGATATCATTCAAATATATGATGCCTGGTTAAACAGGATGGCATTGCATATTTCACATATATTATGGCTGGCTAAAAGAGGTGAGATTGCATAATTCACATATATGATATAGAAACTAAACAGGTGGCATTACAGAACATGTCTAAACTAAGCAGATGACATATATGATGTTGAAAGTAGGCACTGCAAGGCAACATATGCATGATATGACCAACATCATCATGCCAAGTTAGAGCAAACACCTCGGGGGGTAAATAGGAGTGGTCAGCTCCGTCTAAATCCGCCTCAGAACAGATATCTTCCTCTGAATTACAATCTAGAGGGGGGAGGGTTTTCCATTGCACCCACCATGGAGCGATGTCTGCATGACATTGTATTGCCGCGCAAAACTCTTCTCTTTTTCTCCACATGTTCAACATGACTGTGTACAATACCTGACATGCATACGAAAAAAATATAGTGAGATTATGTAAGGAGAGCATGCAGAAATCTAGAGTGATGGTAACAACCAGTGGATAGATTCAAAAATAATGATAGCAGGCTGATGATAGCATTAATTTAGTAAAAAGACAGATGATGATTGCTTTACTGTTTGTTTCCCACCAAAGATAAACAACATAGGCATACCCTAGGTGAACCAGATAATAGACAGAGATACTATTCATTATTGCCTCAATATATGCCCCACAAGCATTTTAAAACTCAAGTTTGAACATTAATTTGGACCTGACTTGGAGTCTAAGAGGTGAACAGGACAATAAAGTAGCAGGCAATATTAAGCAATGCATAACATAAGCAGAAACAAAAGAGTGCGACCTCTCTTGTGGACCCATGTACTCCTCAGGTTCATCTGCTGAGTCGATGATGGTGATGCAGTTCCGGTGGGTGTCGGCGGCAGGGAAGGAGACCTGAGGCGGTGAAAGACGGTCTGGAGTCGTGATGTTTGTTATGGTGGATGCTTCTATCGATGGAGTAGCTCAGGTGAGGTGGACGATGTCGCGGCAGGAGCAGGACAAACCACACAAAGTTTTCTTCGAAACCTATCTTTAACTGAAGTGATTCTGTAATGGCTCCTTTGGCTTGCACTACAGGAAACAGGTAATTTGCCGTCTGTGGATCACAGACGGCAAAGACCCAAATCCAGACGGCAAAGATTTTGCCGTCAGAAAGCAGACGGCAAACTCAGACGTCAAAGATAAGTCGGCAAAGAATACTTTGCCGTTAGCCTTTTGTCGAGATGACAGCAAAGATTTTGCCATCAGTCAATATAGTTTCGCCATCTGCCGCAAAAATAACAGACGGCAAAAAACGTTTCTTTGCCGTCAGTCAAAACGTGTGCTTTGCCGTCATCCAGACTAAAGTACAGACGGCAAAGATTATTTTTCATTTTTTTTAAAAGTGACGTCCGAGCAGAGCATCTCGCCGGACACACAAACAACAAACCAAAAAAGTTTTAGCTCACGGAGATTTTGGATTTGACACGGCCTTGTTGTGTTGCTTTCATCGTCGGTGGTTACAGAGAAGTTACAGAAGTGTCCTCAAAATTTACACAAGGACCCCTCGAAACTAAAAATGAAAAGCAATCAAGTCCTCCATCACAGCAACAGGTTCTTCACCGTCGGCCGTCCTTTTCGCCAGGGACAATACCACAGGGACACCACTGCCGCCGCCTCGCCCTGCTCACCGCGCCGCTCGCCCGACCCTACTCGCCGCGCCACCGGACAACCACGCTCGCCCGCGCCGCTTGGCCGACCCTGGTATCCGCACGACCGCCCGGCCGTGCTCGAGCTCGCTGGTTCCTGGAGAGAGAGGGGGGGGGCACTGCCGCGCGCCAGTGCAGTGTCGGGCGGCCGATGCTGGAGGGAGCAGCTCCTCTGTAGTGGCCGTCACGCGCCATGCTCGAGGGACGAGGCCGCCGCACGCCAGAGGGATGAGGCCGCCGCGCGCCCGAGGGACGAGGCCGCCGCGCGCCTGCGCTGAGCAGTCGATGGTGGAGTGAGCCGCCGCCGCGCGCCATGCTCGCCACCCGCGGGTCTTCCATGCTCGTCGCCCGCGCGTCCGCCATGCTCGCTGCCCGCGCGGCCGGGGGTAGGCAGGGGCGACGGGGGACGGGGCCGGGGCCGAAGTAGGCAGGGGCGACGGGGGACGGAGCCGAGGCCAGCGGACGGTGGGGGCGACGGAGCCGAGGCCCGCGGCCGGTGGGGGCGACGGGTGACTCGCGCTGAGGTCGGCCGAGGCGACGGGGGCCGGGGCCGGGGGCCGGCGGGGGCGATGGGGTCGTGGACGGCGAGCAAGGCCGTGGCCGGCGAGGCAGAGGCCGTGAGGAGAGGTGGCCGTGGGTGCTGGTGTTCTCCAGATCGAGAGAGAGAAAGAGAGAGACGTACGAGAGGGATGAGTGGTGGGGGCGTGGGGCTGTCGGGTGGATAAGGTGGAGAGAGGGCGTGGGACGTGGGGCTGGTGGGTTTTGCCTCGTGGGGACGTGCGGAGGAGATTTAGCCATGTCAGCGATCCGCGTGATCGATCCGTGGACTTGTGTTTTTTCTTTGCCGTCTGTGGTTCTATTTACAGACGGCAAAGTAAGCACTTTGCCGTATGTTAATAAAATCACGGACGGCAAAGAACTTTGCCGTCTGCGTTTTATATTAAAGACGGCAAAGTCAGTTCTTTGCCATCTAAAATAAAAAAGACAGACGACAAAGCTCTTTGCCGTCTGTATTTATTTTTACAGACGGCAAAGTCTACTCTTTGCCGTCTGTAATATAAAAGACAGACGGCAAAGTCTATTTTGCCGTTACTTTTTCTTTGCCGTCTACTGATGACGGCCAACCATTTCTTTGCCGTCTGTCCCGACGAAATGCTGACGGCAAAGAAAGTACTGACGGCAAATCTCCTGTTTCCCGTAGTGTTGCAGGATTCAAAAAACGTAGGGATCGGAAAAACATCGGAATAGGATAGGAATGCACGTGGGAAACAGAGCATTTGTAAACACAGGATTTCTGTCAACTTGGGTGTTTGGTTCACAGAAATTCGAAGAGCAGAGGAATTCAAAGAAACATGGCCAAATTGAAGTGAAACCATATGAAAGTGTGTACAGTTATAATGTTATTCTGGCACTAATGCACTTAGTCTTGTTTTCATGCATAGGATTTTGAAAAGTAGGTCCAGGTGGATGTTTTGCTCCATACCTTTCAACGAAATGCATGAATAATTGAATAGTAGAGTACCATAGGAAAATTTCCTACTGCTATGTTTTTCCTTCACTTTTTCCATTGAACCAAAATAGCCCTAATGGATCGACATTAATGTAGAATAATAAGTGATGCGACAAGTGTACGACCTCTTTGGCGTAGCCGTGTCGACCTTAGCATCATTGGCTTGGTCGCTGAAGAAGTTGCGGTAGAGGTGGCTGTCGGAGGTGTGCAGGAAGATTTGAGGCGTCGGTAGACGGCGTCCAGGGTACTGCTCTATTGTGATTGATGGTTCCGTCGTTGGAGCAGCTCCGGCGAGCCGTAAGACATCGAGGCTGAAGCAGTACAAGACATGCATCGTTAATCTCAAGTGGGATTCTAATGGCATCTCCAATAGATGATGTAAAATACATTACCAAAAAGTGATAGATGTAAAATTTACATCACCAAAAAACACCTGACTAAAACAGATGAGGTAAAAACTGTTGACTCTGAACTTAACTGTCGAAACTTAAATTTACTGTGGAATCTGAATGTTACTGTCTAAACTGAACGCACTGGTAGCAGAGAGGCACTTCACATGTAGTTTAGACTGCTCGAGCACTAGTAGTAGAGAAACAGTGATCTAAATCAGCAGGCGATTGACAGGGAACACAGTAGCAGATAGTAGACGGAGCAGCAGCGCCTGGAGGAGCAGCGCGAACTAGAGCCAGAGCAATAACTCGTGTAGCTGCAGCAGCCCGTGTACCAGCATCAGCAGCACGAGCGAGAGCAAGAGCAGAGTAGCAGCTCGAGCGAGGGGAAGAGTAGAGCAGCAGCGCGAGCGAGCGAGAGATGGAGCAGCAGTAGCAGCAGTGCGAGTGAGCGAGAGCCGGAGCAGCAGCAGCAGTAGCGCGAGCGAGCGAGAGTCGGAGCAGCAGCAGATCTGGCTAGTATGGCCGCCGCCGCAGAGGGAGCCTCGCACTGGGAGAGAGCCGCCGTGGAGATGTCGCTGGCGGCACCGACTACGAGGTAGCCACGCAATGGGGGAGCGGGATCGAGCACCGGCGGCGCTGGGAGGTCAAGTTAAGGAGAAGGTGCGATGCGAAGAGTGTTCAACCTCTTTGGTGGCGCCGAGTAGGCCTCGGCTTCGTTCGAGAAGTCGGTGAGGATGATGCGGTTCCGGTGGAGCAGGTTAAGGCGGCGCTGTGGGGATGGAGCAGCCGCGATAGACAAGGCAATCGTGGGAGCAGCTCCTTGGAGGTGGAGGACGGGGCGGCTGAACCGGCGGGACGACGAGATCATCGACGGATCCTCATCCGGGGCAGTGGATGAGGGACGTCGAGCTGTTGCGGTGGACGATGTCGTCGGGGAAGAGGCTCCGGCTGGGCCGCGGTGGGGTGGCGGACGGCGGAGGGTGGGGTTTCGCGGCTGGAGCAGAGAGGTTATGGCGGCCTGGGATTTCGAATGGCGAAAAGGAGGTGATGGGAGGGGGGAACCATGACTTAAGGACGCGCTTGTCCAAAATGTAGGGTGTGTTACAAAAGTACCCCCACCGATTTGAACTAGCGGCCCTTTCGGCTCAGGGTTAGAAGGGGGATTTCGCGTGTCGGGATTTGGCAGCTAGAGGGAATTTTCGCGCGCGTTGTAATATCGGGATAGCAAGGCGCGGGTTGTGAAGGCGTGAGTTTTGCGAGCACGGTATCTGAATTTTTAGGATAACAAGGCGCGGGTTGAAATTTAGGGACAAGCCTAACATGTAATAATGTACGTACCAAATCAATTCGCACTTCTCTCAACGAAAAAAACAAAAAAAACTATTCGCAACACACAAAGAGAGAGTCTTGTCCCGTTTTATTGTACAAATGCTATTCAATGCTATGAATCCATGTTATGTCCAATTAAATTTTTTCGCTGGCTGTATAATGCATGTAACCTACTCATACGATCATTTTACTGCATTCCAAATGTCTATACTAGTGCTGTAATTCGAACTAAATTTGAATTCATTTCTCTATTCGAATAAGAATCTACAATCATGATTGTTGCCAAGTTAAACCATCATTTGTATACTATCTTAACAACACACCACATGATTACTATAGAGTTAGATATGAACTATGTGTACTATATATATATATATATATATATATATGAACTCGAATTCAAAATTTTGAATACACTTGATGTTGATTCCAAATAATAGTACATTTGATGTACTAGCTAGATCTTCATAATCTAAATCATGTTTCATATGTACACTGTGTTTATCACACAAAGTATAGTGCCCCGCCCCCAACATTATGACAAGTATTTAGCCATGAGCTGCAAAAGCCACACATTATCACAAATTCAAATAAATGTTCTATATATTATATGTAGTATAACATGTTCGTAACCACACCTTGCGTATCACCATTATATATATTCATGCATGCGTCAGTTTAAAAAACTATGATCTGTTGTTCAAATATCCGAATCCACTTTTATAATGAATTATGATCTCTCTATTAGTCTTTTACACCCACACAATCCTCTTATTTCTGTAGCTAGCGCTAACTTTCTCTCGTGCATGCACACACCCGCCTCCCTGTCACCCTCCCTCAGCATTCTCTAGCTCCATCGCGCACATTCGTCATTTCTCTTTAGGTCGTTCACCCACGGTGTGTGTACGCCCCCAGCTCCTTCTTTCCGGCACACACCGATCGATATACCTCTCTAGCCAGGTGTGCCTACCACAAACACAAGCTTTCCCTCTTCTCTTCTCACCGTCCATGCATGTCCCCCTCTTTCTAATACGGTTCCATGCACTTGCACACTCCCGCCCCTCTTTTCATCGATCTCATACTCGCACACAACTTCCCCATCGATATAGTAGGCCTCTCGGCTCTCGCACCACCTCCTATCCGCATCCCTCTCTCTCTCCATCCTTCCCTCTGGGCCTTATTTGCTTCTAACACATGCATGCATGTATACCGATCGATCTCCCTACATATACCTAGGTCGACTATACACTACTGCAGGATGCTGCTAATGCGACACTACGATCAGAGACCCTTTGAAGAAACTGTGTGCGATGCATTAATCGCAAACGGTGATGTAAAAAAACCGTCAAAAAAGATGCAAAACGTTTGCGATGAAGGATAGATCAAACACGGTTCCGATTTTAGTTGTGTGTGCGATGTGGGGCATACGGTTGATCCATATGAACTATTTGCGATGAGACAGAACAACAGAAACGGGCAGCCAGATCAAGGTGTGTGCGATATACGGCATACAGTTCGCTCCGATGAACTGTTTGCGATGATCGAGTTGAACACAAATAATTCGGCATAACAAGATGTGTGTGATACCCAGCAAATAGGTCGGTAATCAGAATTGTGTGCGATCATTATAGACAGCCCATATGGTCTTTTTTTGTGAATTGTGTGCTCGTCAGGGCACACAGTTCAAGAAACCAACCTGTGGGCGATAATGTAGAAGATCTCTGTTGAATACGTATTACTAACCGTCTGCGATGAGATTGACAGGATAAACAGAGATAATGAATTAATATGAGCGAACGGAAACAGAGATATATACAGTCTTCTTAATTTAGTCCTTCTTCTTTTTGTTGTTGTTGTTGTTGGATGGCCCCGCGACATCGTCTTGGAGAGGACGCTTCTTGCCGCTGACCGTTGGCTTTTCATCGCCGCCGCCGTCGTCATCATCGTTGTTGTCATCGTCCTCCTCCTCCTCGTTCAACCATTCCTCCTCATCATCATCGTCATCCTCTTCTTCGTCCTCCGAAGGCTCCATGTCCGTCTGGTTGTCATCTCACGACTCCGAAAGCGGCGTCCCTTCCATGATCCGGATATAATCGAGGTCTGGGCTCTATGCCAGACTCATGGAAGACAAGCGGGATGATTCCGATGTTGACCTATCATCGGGTGCCAGACTGCTGTCCGAACTGTCGTCCTCGCTGTCGCTCGACATGGCTGCGGTCGTATAAAAACCGCGAGAAAGCAAGATTGCAGAGTGTGTGCAAGTGTGTAGTGTGGCCTGCCGGGGACGATGAAGATGGTGGACACTTAAGCAGGGTAGGCAGAGAGGAGGAATGCCAATTGAAGCGCTGGTTGACGTATTATCTAACCGCTGATATAATCAACCGCAATTATTTGTACCCAGTCGCTCCAAATTCCCGGGGTTGCGCAGTTCT
Organism: Thinopyrum elongatum; assembly: GCA_011799875.1. Classification (NCBI taxonomy): domain Eukaryota; kingdom Viridiplantae; phylum Streptophyta; class Magnoliopsida; order Poales; family Poaceae; genus Thinopyrum; species Thinopyrum elongatum. The sequence goes on from CM022302.1 coordinate 535,964,592, forward strand.
CAATGTGATAATTAATTACGCACACGCGTTGGAGTGTCCAAATATGAAAGAAGCATTTTTCGTAGTACTTCTGCTCCCTCCGTACCGGCAACCTAGGTGGGGGGAAAATGAGAGAACTTGATGATTACTCCCTCTGTCTCAAAATAAGTGACTCAACATTGCACTAACTTTAGTACAAAGTTGAGTCAATTATTTTGGGACGGAGGGAGTATTTGGTAATCAATACCATTGCGTGTAGAGAATTGACCATTGCATGCTTGTTATGCTAAGTAGTCTGAAGTCATTGAATGCATATTAGCCGCAGGACTCCTATTGGCTGATTTCTTTTTTCAGGACAAAAACAAGGAACGAGTTTTGAGATTATGCACCGGTACTGGTACGAACGGAGTAGGACAGTTGGCAAGTTATACATTGAGCTCTTCTTATTGATGAAGCCAGTAATAATCAAACTACAAAGGAAAAGAAAAAAAGACAAAGGAAAATATCTGCACGAATCTTTGCGTAACATCAATGGCATAGGACCTAGATGTGCATTACTTAGAGCACATCTAGATGTGCTTTAGCAATACTGTCAAACAAACCCCTAATCATCATTGCAAACAGTGCATAGAACATGGCTAATGTGACAACCACAACTACATATGCTAGTTCTTTCTTGTCTCTTGCTTTCATCTGTTGCCTGTGATTGATTCTTTCTTGCTTCATCATACTGATTGTATATTCCAGATCAGCCCGTTTCTTCTTCAGCTTTACGTTATCTTCTGCGAGCTTGGTGATAAACTCTGAGCCCTGCCATGCCATTCTACATCTAGCCAGTAAACAAAGGCCCAAACCTCATATCCCTACCAATGTTAAATAGTATTCAGGATGAGCGGTGGCATTAACTCAAGTAAAATGATGAACTTAGCACTAACCTCTAAGGGGCAACTGAGAAACCGCTTGCCAATGTCGAATCCCTCCGTGCATACACGTCGAGCAAGAGTGTGCCCGTGCACACAACTCAGCTTTTGGTACTTCTAGGTGGCGCAAAACTCGGAGTCGAACTCGTGTTGCAGGAGTCTGGAGTCATGCTCCGGATCTGGCGGCAGATCGCTTTCCTAGGGGGGTCATTAAGGACGGATTCAGCAAGGAGCTACTTTGGACATGCTAAAAAAGATTGGGATAGATTGGAACCTGACAGGATGATTCGGATCCGTAGTACACCTGCCTTCTGATGACCTTAGGCAAGTGCTCGGCGGCGACCGTCGTCGTGGCGATGCTGCCGAGAGCGGCGATACGAACAGGAGCAGCCGCACCGAAACCATCAGCACCACTCGTCTGCATTCCCCCAATGTCAGCACCACACGAGGGAATTTGGAGGCTATCTAGGGATTTGGGGGAAATGGGGAAACTGTGGGGATAAGCTAACGGTCGGGAACTACTTATGGCACTATATGTTATATACGGCACACTGTTTATACATGTCGTTTGTGTTAGGTATTACAACTTCACACACGATTTCCACACCAAACCATGTGAGAAGACAACGTAGGTGAGACACGGTTGCCGTGACATTACCGTATGTGATGTACTACCATGTACATATAATTGAGTTACTGTGATACCGTGTAAATAGCCGCTCTGCGGATATCCGTCAAAAAATAAAACAGCCGCCCTGCAGATGAGATGGCGGCGGCGGCGGCCTAGGCAGCGGCTACTGGATAAGAGGTCAATCCTTGATCGGTGGGCGGTGGCGGCGTCATAGGAGGTTAATCCTCGGTCTGCGGCGGGAGATAGGAGGAGCTCAACCATCAAGGTCGACGGCGGCGTGATTGGAGCACATCCATCGCAGTCGATGGTGGGATAGTGGAGGTCGAACTTCAGGCGGCAGCCACACTAAGCTTTGCTCCTCGACCCTGCTGTATCGGCGTGCCGCCGCATCGCGCTTCTCTGTCTGCTGGGTGGAGGTCGCCGTGTGGCTAATTAAATAAGGTATTGTTTTCGTGAGTGGCTTAATTAAGGTATTCAATTCCTAAGGGTAGTGCTGTAGTACTCTGCGTGTAAATTGACTGGCCATTAACTTTTGTCATTGCACGTCTGGATAACAATATGGAGCACCCTCAGTAATTATGAAAATAAAACCTTGTGATTTATGCACGCATCTTTGGGCATCAGTTAATCCGTGTATTAATGTTGTTGTTTTGTTTTTAATTACCATTCGTGTGGTGCAGATGGAACGATCTCAATGGATGAAGAATCGGAGAACCACAAATTTTATCAGTGGCATGACAGAGTTCATGAATTTGGCTAAAAGTACAAAGACGAGAATTGGTGATGCGGATTACATCCTGTGTCCATGTACTCATTGTGCCAATACAGAGTCATGTGAAGTTGCAGATGTCCAGTGGCACTTACTCTCTCGGGGATTCATGGATGGAGATATACACGTTGGACCAGACACGGTGAAGAGCAGGTCATGGATGAATTTACCCAGGGCTGCGAGATGCCAAACCCCAGTCAGTGTCACATGGATGATGAATCTAACATTAGGGTATAGGCGTCAAGCTACCAATGGAACACCGGAAAGCCGAAACACCCACTGGAAAACCAAGACGGCGACGCAGATGACGACGATCTTGATATGCCAGATTTTGCTGCTATGATTGCAGATTTCAAGGGCTCAAAAAAGGATACGATTGGGTACAAGGATCTGCCAACCATTGATGTGGACTCCAAGAAAGAATTATATCCAGGTTGCAAAAGGAAATATTCTAAGTTGAGTGCCACCCTGGCGCTTCTCAGATTTAAAGCAGCAAACGGCCTATCAAACAAGGGCTTCACAGAGATGTTAGGTCTTTTCAAAGAAATTCTTCCGGAAGATATTGTGCTCCCCAGAAGCACGAATGAAGCGAAGAAAATTGTTTGCCCATTGGAACTTGAAGTACAGAAGATACACGCTTGTGTGAATGATTGTATATTGTACCGTGGTGAGTACAAAGATTTGCGTGCATGTCCCACATGCAAGCATGCACGATACAAGCGCAGGAGAGCAAAGGACAAGTACAAATTGGACGACGAGATTAGGACAGGAATCCCGTTCAAGGTTGTTTGGTACTTGCCTTTAATTCCAAGGTTGAGGCGTTTGTTTGCAAACCCTAGAGAGGCAAAGAGGTTGCGGTGGCATCATGATGAGCGAACTGTGGATAAATATATGAGGCACCCGAAAGATGGGGCTCAGTGGGAATTAATCGACAACAAGTTTGAAGACTTTGCCAAGGATCCAAGAAGTATAAGGCTCGGGGAGTGTACTGACGGGATGAATCCTTTTGGCGTTATGAGCACCAATCACAGCACATGGCCGGTGCTTTTGTGCATATATAACCTAGCTCCTTGGTTGTGTATGAAGAAAACATACATTATGATGTCAATGATTATCCAAGGCCTGAAGCAACCTGGAAATGACATCGACATTTACTTTCAGCTGCTGGTAGAAGAACTGCTGACAGTGTGGATAGATGCGCCTACTGTAAAATGTTATGATGCTTACAAAAAGGAGATTTTTAATCTACATGCGATGCTGCGGCACACCATTATATGCCAGCATTAGGCAACACATCGGGGCAGAAAACAAAGGAAGGTGTAGGGTGTGTCACATGCATGGATAGGACAGCTAGCAGATTTCTTCCCAACTCGCGCAAAACCGTGTATGTGCATCATCGTAGGTTCTTACGGAGAAATCACCCATACCGAAAGATGAAAGCTGAATTTGATGGTACGGCAAAGGTAGATGTGAGACCAAGACCCTATGCTGGGGAGGTGGTCCATAACATGGCTAAACAAATTAATGTTGTGCTTGGCAAGAAGCATGCTTTGACGGTGAAACAAACACCCAAGGGTCAAGTGTTTAAGAAGAAATCGGTGTTCTGGAAATTACCTTACTGGGAGATTCTTCGTGTACGTCACTGCATCGATGTCATGCACATAGAGAAGAATGTATGTGAAAGCATCCTTGGTACTCTACTCAAGATTAAAGGTAAAACAAAGGATGGTGACGGTGCACGGCTCGATGTGCTTGCTGATCAATCAAAACGCAAGAGTGAAGCAGAAGATGATAACAAATTCATCCATGCTCTCCAGAGTTACAATTTCAGTACAAAAGAAGCAACACAGTTCTTCACCTATTTGTTGTCAGTTAAGACACCCTCTTCCTACTCCGCAAACATCAGTAGTCTCGTGGATGTGAGCTCAGGTAAAATGAAGTTGGGACACATGAATTCACATGATTGCCACGTAATGTTGACACAAATCCTCCCGGTGGCCATCAGGAATCTGATGGACAAAGATATAAGAAACACACTCATGAGCTCTGTGATTTCTTCAACCAACTATGGTAGAAAGTTGTAGATCCTGAAGAGTTGGATCATATGCAAGAGGATATTGCAAGAATATTGTCCAACCTAGAGATGTTTTTCCCACCGTCATTCTTTGATGTCATGGTCCATCTCACTGTGCACCTTGTCGATGAGATAAAGTATTGTGGTCCTGTGTTTCTTCGCAACATGTATCCCTTCGAGCGGTTCATGGGAATACTGAAGCGCTATTGTCGGAACCGAAACCATCTAGAGGCAAGCATCCTATAAGGTTATACCGCGGAGGAGGTGGTTGAGTTTTGCACCGAATACATGAAACAAAGACCTATAGGTTTGCCCCTCTATCGCCACGAGGGAAGACTGAAAGGTAAGCCGGTCCTTGCTGGCACGCAAATGGCTGCACCCGGAGAATTGGCAGAGAAAGCCCATTTGACAGTACTGCTTAACATCCCAGTTCTCAGCGCTTATACCTGAGAACACTTGGTGGAGATACGCCAAAGCTTCTTACCAATGGTGTATCCACTAGATGTGGAGATGAAGCAGCACACTAAGAACTACGCCGAATGGCTGAACAATCGTTTGGCACAAGGATCCATCGATGACATTGCTACGTGGTTGGCACAAAAGCCATCACCTACGGTGTTGACATACCAAGCATATGACATAAATGGTTGCACGTTCTACACTGAGGAACATGATGAGAAGACCTCATATCAGAATAGCTATGTTCGAATAGAATGCATGACTGTAAATGAAGCTGAGAAAAGGGTATACTATGGAACCATCAAAGAGATTTGGGAGCTTAACTATGTGAAAGTTAAGGTGGCATTATTCAGGTGCACATGGATCTCTCTTGGTCAGGTAAAGGTTGATGATTACAGGAAGACCTGTGTTAACAGGACAACGATGGCATATCGCGCGGACCCGTTCATTCTTGCCAGCGATGCTACCCAGATTTTCTATGCGGAAGACCCCTTGCATAAGAACTGCCATGTAGTGATGCATGGGAAGACGAGGGTACTGGGTGTCAAGGATGTTGCCGATGAGGACGAGTACGATGAATTTGCGGAGTTGCCAGCCAAGGGATCACAAACCCCTCTAACAGAGAAGTGTAAAATCATCAGAAAACCCAAGTTCATTCGGGGTCAACGTAATGATCCCAGTTCCCCCATGTACATGGGAATTAAGCCGTAAGACTAGTCTTTATACCTGCCCTGCAACTTAATTCGTTCAATTTAGAACTGTCGCGTGTACTGAATTTGTGAGTTATACCCGGTTTTCTGTTGATGTAAGAACCGTTATATATGTTGACCGTGAGATGCTGTCAGCTCAAACAATGATTATGAATTGTTTATTATTATTATTATTATTGTACCATAGAGGTAGCACACTCAATTGATCTCACTCATGTATGAATAGAAGATATGCAATCTGGTTTGCGAATAGCACACGGTTCATTCATGAAAGTTGTGTGCCGACCAAACCGCGTGCGCGATCTGAGTCGTGCGTTCTGATTGGCCAGAACCCAAACCCCACGGATCATACGTCTGCACCGTTTGATGCTCCGAGATCGAATGGCAATCCTCATCCCTTTCGACAGCAAATGCAGTTCTGTTGTAATTTTATTTATATGCACAAAATGCATGTTAAACTAAAAAAATGTCTTAAATATAGCTAACGATACCTGAAATGCGCCAGAAAATCAAACCTGTGGTATAATGGTGATTGCGTACCGTGAAAATTTTTATGAGGCCAAATGATGAAGTCATCGGCCACTGGAGTTTGAATTGACATGTCTCCTTTTGGAAACCATGATCCTTCTTGTGCGATGCTCCGGTTTGGAAGGAGCGATCATCAAAACTTGTGCCAAACTTTACCAAATTTTTTCCACGGGGTCGTGAGAGCACGCCACGGGCACACATCGATTTTGATGATGTCCGGACTGCATCTGAATTTCCTGTAATTAAAATACCAACTAGGCCTATGCCAGTGGCCGCACCTCGCAGTCGAAATGTTTGAAACTTCTCCCCGCTTCTCAGACAAACCGATGAAAACTCGCAAAGCGACGCACAAATGATTTGTACACCTTCTTTGCTAAAGCTAGCCATAGTGGGGGTATCATAGCTGGTATCATGCACTCGGGAATAGCAAATATGATGATGTGGCAAAGAATTAAAGAAGGGAGAGTGTGTTAGAATAACATAGGTAGATACCATAACATAATAAATGTTATACTACTTTGTGTCATGCATGGCCATAAATACGGTCATCTATGATACTACTCTATGATACTATGCACTGTGAAGGTAGTATCATACACTAGTATCATATGCATGATACTAGTATATGATACTCCCCACTATAAGTAGCCTAACTAACACCCACATGTAGTTGTAGTAGGGTTTTGACTTTATATGCACTAAATGCAAGGTAAGTGCAAAAAAAATGACTTAAATATAGCAGACGAGACCTGAAATGGGCCTGAAAATCAAACCAAACGTATATCCGTGATTGTTTACCATGATTTTTTTTCGAGGAGGAACAATGTAGTCACTGACAATTTGGAGTCTGAAGTGCCGCGTCTCCTTTTGAAAACTATGATCCTTCTTGTGAGATGCTTCGGTATGGAAGGTGCGAGCACCAAAACTTGTGCCAAACTTTACCAATTTTTTTCCATACGATCGTGAGAGCACGCCACGGTGACACAATGATTTTCGTTATTTCCGGACTCTATATGCATTTCATGTAATTAAAATACCAACAAGGCCTACGCCTCTAGCCGCACCCTGCGGCCGAACTACTTGAAGTTTTTTCCCATTTCTCAGACAATGAATGAAAACTCGCAAAGCGACACACAAATGATCTTGCTAACACCCACATGTAGTTGCGACTATATATATATATATATATAGACACACACACATCCAGGCTATTCTGTTTCGCGTAACAGAAAATTATTCTGTTACTATTTTTGAACTGGCGACTTCAAGTAGTTGTACTGATGCTGTCATTTCGTTAAACTGATCGTCTTCTTTAGTTAAAAAAAATTATAATTTTTTTCGTCGGAACGGGGCATGTAATATATCGTTGGAAAGCTCTGGACCCAATCCCCGCATACCCCCAAATTACAAAGGCAGACTGGGCAGAATTCAAAAGGGTTAGGGCAACTACAGAGTTTGTTGAGAAGAGTGCCAAGTAATCGAAACTTCAGAAGAGGAACACACACCCCCATCGTATGGGTGTGGCAGGATACTACGGCATGAAACCGATATGGGACTAGGAGGACAAAGAAGCAGTAGTTGCGGGTGGGAAACCGGTCTTTAGTGAAATTAGGGGCGAACGCGCTAGAGACTACTTGCGGGCACATGCAAGGAGGCGTGATGACGGAACTTATTACTTGGAAAACTCACATGACGAAGAACTGTATCGCGTGATGTTAAAGGCTTCCAAGATCCCTGGAAGGTTCTACAGGAACTCAGGGCCATGTGACATTATGTCCGATGCTCTGGAAACAAGAGAGCCCCCTGGCCGTGCAAGTGGTAGAGGTGTTAATGTCCCGCACAAGAGGGCTTTCACACTCAGCAAAGAAGAGAGGTTCAGCATGAAAAAAGCGAGGAGTGAAATGAAGCAGAATGAATTGTATGAAAGGTTGAGGAAGGACATGTATCCGGCTGTTCGAAAGGATATTGAGGAGTCAATGATGATGCAGAAGACTCTAACACTGACAGATAGCCAGTAGATGGGAGGGGAGGCGGGCATGGAGGATGATGGTTATTGCGCGACAACACCGCACAAGAGTAGTTGTGCATCAGCTGACCCCAGCGACACTGAGACTGCAGCTGCTCATGATGATGTTATATCTGATCTATCTGGAATGAAAGACAGACTGAAGGGCGTGCTTACACATTATGAAGGTACATTAAAATGTGCAACAGCCTAGGTTTGCCCACCCTTCTTGGAAGAGGGCCTCTTGTTGGACAATGTGCCATTGAAGCCGGGTTGTGTGATGTGCTATGTGACTGAAGTAAAGCCTGGATTCACTGAATTTTCCTTGAAGAATGTCCTAGGAGACTTTGATGAGCAAAGGACCTTGGGAGAAACACTGTTACATCACATCCAGTGGCCATGAAAGGAAATAGAGTTCATGGATGAGATCCATGAAGCCCCGCCAAGAGCAACCAATGTCGCCCCTCAACCGGTGACGCTCTCCTTGCCATAGTAGCTCTCGCGTTCTTCCCCCAAAGAACCTAATACTCATAATCCGACGGCAGATGCATCAACCTGTGATCAGCCGGCCCGACTTTCTGCCGTACAGACCATGTGATCGTCCACCCCAGAGCAGCCAGCGGCAAGGCCTACAACTGTTGAAGACGAACCACCGGTTCATATGCCGGCCGCTAAAGCAGCGGGAGGAGACCCAGCTGCAGCACATGCTCAGTAGACCAACCTGGTGGAACGGACTGCTAAGCAGTCTGATGCTTCGGAACTGCCTGCTAAGCAGTCTGTAGGTCCAGAACCGACTGCTCATCAGTCCGTCGGTCCGCAGCCGCGTGATCAGCATACCAATGCGTCAGCACTTCCTGCTCAGCAAACCAACGTGTTGGCACGGCCTCCTCAGCACACCGACAAGTTGGCACCACCTGTGCTGAAACCCGACATAGCTTCAACGCATTGTCAGCAGTCTGATGCCTCTGCTCCTATAGCCCAGCAGTCCGTCACAGCAGCACTGCCAGCTCAGTGGTCCGGCATAGCTAAACTGTCTGCTAAGCAGTCCGTCGAAGCTTCACCGTCTGCTCGGCAGTCTGCCTTTCAGCCAACCAGACCTTGTACCAAAAGTGCTTCAAGTACCAAGAAGGAAGCGGGCAAAAAGGTTACACCCGTGAGGAAGCGCACCCTGAGATCGAAGAGGAAAGAGCACGATTGCCTCTTACTTAAAGCACTCATCCCCCAGAACCAAATTAACAGCAAGTTGTTCGAATCGGGGACTAATATTATTTCTGACGGCATGGATGATGAAGAAATAACTTTGCTGCTTGCTAAAAATAAAGCACACGTACTTGAAGCACGCAATTACGTCCATGGCCAGCCATTTCTTGTTGGCGAATACTTTGATGAGTGCAACTCCAGTTGCCGCGAGTTACATAAATATTGCAAGGATCAAATGTTAGTAGGTCATCATGTTCTGGTAGTCCACTACAACACAGATCATTTCCGACACGATGCTGGTTCCATTAGTGTGAGTTTCGAGGACTTACATCTCTTCTTCAACTTCAACGAGCTCGATGCCACTCTTGTTAGATGCCTGATTTTGTAAGTACTTAACAAACTCTGATCAACTTCTCCATACAAGGCTATAAATGATAAACAACTAACTGCATTTTATTCCTCTCAGGGGATTGAACGCACAGAGAAGAAAAAGGGAGAGTGTGTATTTCATAGATCCTGCATTAGCAAATGGCACAACATTAGATGGTAAGGATGCATGGGAGTGGGCCATTAACATGGTCGTCCGTATCTTCGAAAACACGTCCCATGCAGAATCATTTCTCTAGCCATATCATGAACGGTAAGTCAAGTAAACAACCACGCATACACTGATTGTCTTTCAGATTTCAACACAATTCGTAAGTTCATGGCTTTCTTAATATGTAGCAATCACTCCATATTGGTATTCATTGTTCCAAACAAGAACACAGTTTACTACATGGATTCTCTCAGAGAGTCAACAAACGCTCAGGATCTGACGCATCTTCAGTTCATGGATAGGTATTGAATTCTATGATGTTGAAATTAATTTGCATTCATATCTGGTTCAATAATTGAAGTTGTCAAAATTCATCTTCATTTGTAGTGTGCTCGTATCATGGAAAACTAAACCAGGGAACTTGTTCAAGAGGGAACTACCTGTACAGCACGAGATCGTTTCTCTGGTAACACACCAAAATCCATTATTTTCGGAAAATGTATCCAATAGTCTGCAAATACCTTTTCTTACGCTAGTCAAATGTTCAAGCTTCTAAATAAACCTCTTTCTATTTCTGTCCAAAGAAAAAAATATACATCTAACAGCGGTTAGGTTGTTCCTAATAGGACAAATACATGACTAATTCTGTACAAAACATTTCAGTGTCCTCAGCAACAAGCAGGGACTAACCTTTGTGGATACTATGTTTGTAGACACATGATCTCCATCTGCAAATCTGCTGATAGTTGTAAAGATGCTCACGAATTAGTACCAGTAAGTCTATCTTAATTAATATCTTCTACTCCACTCATATGGCACATTCTGATCTTAAAAATACTGCAGCTCATCTTAGAACCGAGGACCCCTGAACCGCTCCCCGCTGGTGAATTGCTGATGGTTCGGAGATTTATCAGCGACTTCTTCCTGAATCACTACATCAATCCCACTGGTGATAATGAAGATTTCAGCATGCCTTCTCCTGAAACATTGAGTAAGAGTTAGCCGCTAAACTTATATGCATGGATCCATTGTTTTCCATCTGAAGAGGTCTTCGTATTTCGTACACTATGATTAATTATGTAATGCATATATATGTCGACAAATCATTGAAATTTATCTACCATTTGTTCAATTGCAATTGTTGCGAAATTTGATGAATGTTCTTCCTGTGGACACTATTTGTTCAATTGAATATTGTGGCGAATTTTCTTTTTGCATGCCGATTCAAATGGGATAATTTTGTTTTAACCTGGCAATTGCTCCACACACGGTTCAACTAAATGAGTGTGTGTGATCCACATCGGAAAGCATACGTCAATCGTAGCGGAACCGTCGGTGATACACAGCAGATCGGAAACGATTTGCAGCACTACTATGTGTGCACAGGGGCTCTGGAACCGTTTGTGATATCACATTATCGCACACAAGAGCTCGGAGTAAACCGTGCCCAATGTAAAATGCAATCCCAGTCGTAAAATTTTCAGGAAACGTGTGGGGTCCCAAACGAAAATCACATGTCACTCTTGCCGCAACCATCGGTGATACACAACAAATCACAAACGGTCTGCAACACTTGTATGTGTCCGAAGGGGTTCCTGAACCGTTTGTGATAGAACATTATCGCACACGGTAATTTTTGCGAAACATGTGCGATGGAGTCTTGCATGGCAGACGGGTTCTGCAGAAAACTCGTGTGCGATGGGGCACATATCACACACAGTTCATATGTTGGCCCGCGTGCCTTACGTATTGTTTCCCAAACGGTTCATTATGACACACCGTTTGGTTTCACTGCATCATTAGAAACGTTTAATCACCGATCCCACACGTGCGAAAGAATTTAGTGTGTGCTGCATCGCATACGATTACATTTGGCAAGGCCTTTGCATCATATCTCCATATCCCCGACGGTATCTGGGTCATGTGGGAAGGACCCCCCTATCGCAGTCACTCACTTGGCAACGGTTCAAGATGCCGTCGCGGAAAGGGGTTAAAAACCGTGTGTATAGCACCTCGCTGTACCAGTGATAACTCTTTTCTCCATGCACCGATCGACGTACCTCACAAGTTATGTCTCTCCCTTCCTCCAACACAGGACGATTGATCTTCCTATGTAGTTACGTCTGCTTCCCATAGCCATATCGTCCCCCTAATTCATTCGTGCATGCCTCCTCACCTGTCTCTCACACGCACGTGCACAGACAGGCAGGCATCCCCTCTCTTATTGATATTGCAGTCATGCCCTCCATTTGTCTAGCAGGCCTCTCCCGCCATTTGTAAGAAGCAACTCCACCACCAACCCTCCGACACTCTAGCTCTATCTCTCTCCCAACCTTATTCCTCTCCTACACATATGCATGGATGTCGATCGATCTCCCTCAATACATAGGTAGGTCTCTCTCCTTCTCCACACATATACCAGTCATTTTACCTCTATAGTTAGGTCTCTGCCCCCCCCCCCCCACACACACACACCGATAGTCGAACGTTGTAGGTAGGTATCCATGCCACAGAGACAAACTGCACCTGTCCCCTCTCATGTTCCAGTAAGCCAGCCACCCTAAATCTTTGACGTGGGCACACACAAATTCGATGGCACTCTTTATCGATCGCGCACACACACACACACACTTCATCCCTCTCTTCGATTCTATGGATATCTCACGCCGATGATACCTCCACTCTCTTCTCGTGGATCGGCCCCTCTATATATGATATATCCAGGCCTCTGTTTCACACACATTGCATATGTTACATTTTTTTGTTTAAGATATCATCGACACATATTCCCTGTCTATCTCTCACGCACCCCCCACCCCCCAAAAAAACACTCACGAACCCACACACCATCTCTCTCTAGGTTTGTATCAGAATTCCGTTTGTATCTCTCTCACACACACGCACGTAGGTGGTGTACGTTCACGAAGAGAATAGGTGCACGTACTCACACTTCGTGCCCAGTCACACCCGCGCGGGTACACGGTGGAGCTCTCAAGTACGAAATGGCAGCCCACGTGCTAATTTGAGAGCGTGTAGCCATTGTTTACTTACGGAGGTCGTGTACCACACGTGCACGAAACAAAGTTCGACTTGATGCATTGGCGCATTATTTTTAAATAAAGTTATATTGCTCAATGACACGTACATAGAATATAAAATGATTGTTATGGAGAAATAAGTAGTCCGCTCCACTATATACAATGGAGCCTGCCTGCCGGGGTTTGTCTCTGTTCACAGTATCTCACACAAGGCGGCGGTGGCCTCTCTCTCTCTCTCTCACCGTTGGTCACTGATCCGACCGCATCCTGTCCGCCAGCGGAAATGGAGGATGTGCATCGTTTCTCCGTTCGACGGCGTCGAGGCAACACGTTCTGATCTGTGGTACCCGCCGTTCTCTCTGACCAAGCTCCAGCGTGGTAGGGCCTACGCCACTTGCTCGCTCCCGCAGTATGGGAAGATCCCGCCTGCCGCCGCCCTCCTAGTTACATCCCGACGACCCCCAGCTATCCCCTCCAGCCTTGCTGCACTGCCCATCTTCCCACATTGCTGCATGTGGAAAATCCTGCATGTGGATCTTCCCTAGTTCTTTGCCCAAAACGTAGCTCGTCCGGCGTACTTTCCATATTGGAATCTCGTCCTCACACCGTTTTAGATAAACAACCATGCTGCTATCTTCCCTTAGGACAAGTATTATGCTTCTTTTTGTCGTCATATATGTCATCAACTATTACTGACCCGTAATTGTTTCCTTTCTACCTCGTTTTTGCAAACAGGGCTGTCCATTTCACCTCGTTGCTATTGCGACCTTTTGGTGAACTGCACAAATCACTTTTTTCTTAAGAGTGTCTTGTGCAGTTCCGCTAATGTCACAAGGGCAACGCTTTTACATTTCTGTGGGACTGCAGAAAGGGAGATTGGTTTTGCTATCCTCCTCATCCAACTCTGAGACTAATGTTCTCCAACAAGTAGTTAGTCTTAAAAGAGATCGCAGAGGTGATCGGCTTCTATTTGTGTGTGTTATGTTTCATCATCTAGTTCCACTATTATTGTAATCACACTGTGAATATCTTTGCAAACAGGGATGATCAGCTCGATTTTAGTGGATCTGCACAAAATGATCGGATTGTGATGTTCCTCCATACACCTCTTTCTTGGCTACAGAGCTGCGTGAAACTAGCTGGGAACCAGTGAACACCGTGGCCAGGAAATGGAGTCATGCCTACGAACAACATCGATCAATTATATATTTTTCTTTATTTGTACACCTTCTCACAACTTCGTCTCCAGTTGTGATGTGAATATTGGCGCTGATCTGTGAATCATTGAGATGCATTAGCATCCATGGTAGTTCCATTTGTATTTGATGGAATGTTGTAACGAGACAATCTTGAGGCAAGAGGACACATGAATCCTAAGTTGAAACCTTCTTTTTTGCTGTGGGAACCAAAGTTGAAACCTTCATAGCATTACAGTATAATTTCATTATGCTGGAAAATTATGCATACATATAAACAAATCCTGAAAGATTGATAGCAATGCCAGAAACCATTCAACTTCGTTTCGTCGACATGTGGGACATCCTTCATCTGGCTCCACCTGCCATGCACCAATATTGAGAGTGCACAACTGCAGAGGAGATTCACCCCGGTCGTTGCGCCGCAGTAATAATGACTAGTGAGAAGTCAAATCACAGAGCCCCACCTTCGCCACAGTAAGTTGCCCGGACGAAGCAACCATCATTTCACTCTTCGTTGAATCCGCTGGTACTCCAATATTCCCAGAGTAATAAGTTGCTCGGACGAAGCAACCATCACTTCACCTTTCCCACAGTAAGTACTACATCCTTTTTTATTCTAGAAACCACCACACGCAAATATTGGACGGTAGCAGCACAGCATCAAGTGTACTAGCACTACTCAATTCAAAAATCGAAACCAACCAATGAACTACTAGATGGTGAGCATTTTGATGTATCATGTACTCTGTCTGTCCATGTATATAGGACCTAATGAGTTTTTCGAGACTAACAGTATAGGACATGCAAGTTGCTCAAAGCATACCATCAATTTCGTACGTGAAAGGATCTTCGAATGATATAATCTTCAAATTATATAAAATCTTATCAATAGTCAAAGGCAACCTCGAAGAATACATTAGGCCATATATATATATATGTGTGTATGGATAAATGGAGTAGTACTTTGAGAGAGACAAGAAGCGATACGGGCTGGTGGATTACTAGAGCTAGGTGTCACACGGAGGCCAAGAAATATGGTGATAGCGTGAGGTGGGCCATGTATGATGTAAACTACACTGGGCTGCCATGTTTCGGAGGTCTACTAGATGTGGAGAAGATTGGGTTGATTTTATATCACTGAATATATGAAATATTTTAAGAGTCCAGAACGATCCACCGCAAGGTTCCTTGCTCCTTCTCGGGGAATTCATCTTCTCGGTCGTCGAAAAGTGTTCTTCTTCGTTTTGTTGACACGTGAGACATCCAGCATCCAGGTCCACGGGTCATGCAAGAACTTTGTAGAAAAACATCCAGCATCCAGGTCCACAGGTCCTTCGTTTCTTTTTAGTCTGCATATAAGATTTGGTCAAAGTCAAACTTTGTAAAGTTTGACCAACTTTGTAGGAGAGACTCACCAACGGTCACGAACGTAGGTGGAGTTTTCTCTTCATTCTTGCATGCAATGTTTTAATGATGCTTGAAATATGAACATGTCAATGGGAGGGAGTAGAAGCTTCATGCATGCATGCATGCATGCAACACTCACACATACACATGCACGCACGCAACACTCACGCATCCATGCCGCGCACAGCAAACGACGCAACACACACGCTCACGCTCAAGTGCTCAACCTACTCCCTTCGTCCGTGAAAGACTGTACATATAGAGATTTACACAGTGACCAAGAGGAACGGAACTCCACATCATTTAGAGCAAGTTCTACCTCCGTTTCTTTTCTTTGATTCGCACATCATTTAGAGCAAGTACTAGGATTCTCAAAACACAGGAATAGGAAAGACAAAGGATTCGAGTGGCATGTCCACTTGAATCCCATAGTATCAGCACTGAGTGTTTGATGCCACAGGAGAAAGAAAGGAAGTGAAAAAAAGTTGGAGCAGATTCTATAGATTTCCAATGAAATGTTATAGTTGTACACGTGATTCCATACTATAGGAAAAAATTCCTATAGGATTCAATCCTATGAATCAAATGACTAATGTACTACTAAGGTCCACGGTCAAGGCGGCACAGGGCGGACGCGACCTCTCACTGCGTCTGCCATTGAAGCGGCGCGCTGGCCGAGGGCATCGCCCGCTGCACGCCTGGCTGAACGAGCCTCCTCGCCGCATTTAAACGCCTACATTAAACCCGCGTGGAATCCGAGAAACCTACTCCGCATGGAAGCCGGTTATTTTATGTAAATGTAATGAAATCCGGCCGTGTTTGCACGAATTTGTTTATTACGTACAATCTGAGTGGATTGCCCCAGTGGTCATCACACGTGAGCCAATCGATTTGCACCCTTCGAGCATGGTTAATAGTATAGCCAACAGCCGACTGTATGAATTTGCCATGTCACTTATGGCCAATCTTATAGCCCACTCATATACAATAGTTAGTCATACTATTATACTACTGGTACATCATTAATATATGGCCCACATGTTTCTCTCACAAAAGGCGTTGGAGCTCGTGCTATAGCTGGCTGTAAGTTTGTAGCCCGCTTCTCTTCTCTCACCTCTTCTCTCTCATCCAACTAAGCAAAAATATATTATTTAAAGCCTTACAGCCCGCCTACATCATCTTATTGTACTTGCTCTTCCGCGCTCCATTTTGTCTTGCGTTACTTCCTCCGTCCAGCACGCTGACAAGTGGGCCCCATGCTCATTTATGCCAACGTGGTAGTCAATTATTTTGTTAGAGTCAGATATCACACCCTTCCGGTGCCATGTCAACGAATCCACTAGAAACTAGTCTAGACTTGTTAGGTTCAACCGCCTCGCTAGGTGTTTGGAGAGGAATTGGCCGGCGCTAGGCGGTTCTATAGGTGGGCTGGCGGAAAAAATAGGGGAAAACGCGGGAAGCAGCTAGACGAGGGAGGGAAGCTTCTACATTCGCGGGGGACGTGGCATTGACCAATGGGCGGCAACAGGCGGTCATCCGTGTACGCAATAAAGGATACGAAGAGGCATGCTATATCAGCAAGGACCAGCTTCCCTACCGATAGCTCATCTAACAGAACTCCCAAGTTAACTGTGCTGAGGCAGGAGTAGTCATGAGATGGGTGCCCAGATGGGAAGTGTACTCGATATTAACTAATTGGATGGGTTACTATAAAGGTTTATTAATATTAATTAATAAACCTTTACAGTGACCCATCTAATTAGTTGAACCTCGAGGTCTTTGTTTTGTAATTTTCTATATTTTTTGTTTTTTGAAAACATGTTAATCGAAGGTTTATCGCGTTACTTTGTAATAAAAAATTTGTCATGTATGTGAAATTAACCAAGAGGTACTTGTTCTCAAATTAACCTCTGGGCCTTGCAGGAGTGCTGCATTGTGTCGGCGTCAATTGCAAGATGCAAGATGAGCCACCAAGCTAGCAGTGGAGTTGCCAACATGCTCAAAGTGCACGCAACATTGAGTAGAAAGAAGCATGCCCAGGAAAACATGTTAATCGAAGGTTTATCGCGTTACTTTGTAATAATTTTTGTCATGTATGTGAAATTAACCTCGAGGTACTTGTTCTCAAATTAACCTCTGGGCCTTGCAGGAGTGCTGCAATGTGTCGACATCAATTGCAAGATGAGCCACCAAGCTAGCAGTGGAGTTGCCAACATGCTCAAAGTGCACGCAACATTGAGTAGAAAGAAGCATGCCCAGGAAATTAATGCGTGCTTACGGATGCCCTTTGCTCAAAGACTCCTACAATGTGTCGGCGTCAATTGCAAGATGAGCCACCAAGCTAGCAGTGGAGTTGCCAACATGCTCAAAGTGCACACAACATTGAGTAGAAAGAAGCATGCCCAGGAAATTAATGCGCGCTTAGTGATGCCCTTTGCTCAAAGAGCAAGTACTCTTTCAGTTATACTATAACGAGGTGTCGCACTGGCTAAGGATGAGGAGCGAGAAGCGACAGGCTGCTGGATATACTACTATAACTAGGTGTCGCACGGGCTATAAGGACGAGGAGCGAGAAGCGACGGGCTGCTAGATATACTACTATAACTAGGTGTCGCACGGAGGCCGAGGAATATGGTGAATGCGTGAGGTGGGCCATGTATGATGTTCTTCGGACTCTTTCAGTTAAACATGGAGAGATTTGGTTGATTTTATATCGCTGAATAATATAAAATATTATGAGTGCAGACTCTCCACGGCGAGGTTCCTTGCTCCTTCTCGGTCGTCAGGAATCTATGTTCTTCCACTCTTTTGTTTTAGACGTGAGCTTTGTTCATCCTTTTGCCAACACGCGGGACATCTAGCATCAAGGTGCACGTGTCATGCAAGAAAATGGAGATAAGCAGTGCGTAAGTGAGTCGTGCACTTCGATGGCACGTACTATGCAATATTTTTTCTCCTCGATGGCACGTGAATCGTGCATGTACTCAATGATGGAGCACGGGATGGTAGCCATGGACATGGTTGGCCCTTTTTGGAGAGAGTAATAAATAACTTTGATGTGTCCCGTCAACTCGCAGAACGACGAGAAGCTTGCTTTACTATGCCCTCTCCCTCGCCCACGCGCGTGCGGTGGCTCGCAGCACGAGGAGAAGCTTTTGGTGCCAGATTGCCAGAAGTATATAATACTGTAGTACCATCATCCTTGTTCGACTTTCGAAAGAGGCGAAGAGCCAAGCGCAAGGTCACATATAGTACACTATTGCCAAAGCTGGGCCACCTTTTTAGAGCATGGTTAATTAATATAGGCGGCTCTTGCAACGGCACATCATTTAGAGCAAGTACTCTCTCCATTTCTTTTCTTTCATTCGTAGGAACTTAAAATGCAGGAATAGGAAAAATAAAGGATTGGAGTGGCATATCCACTTGAATCCCATACTAGCATTAACACAGTGTTTGACAAAGGAAAAACAAAGGAAGTGAAAAAAAAGTTGGAGCGGATGCTAGATTGCCAATTAACACATGATTTCATAGGAAAAATTCCTATAGCATTCTATCCTATGAATCAAACGACCAATGTAGGAAAATTAAGAGGGGGGTCTCTCCAACAGTGTTCCTCGGCTTGCACCTAGCATCACGGGTCGAACTTTGGAGTCATTCATCTGGTACACGTGGCATCTCAGATCTGGACACAAGGTG
Organism: Thinopyrum elongatum; assembly: GCA_011799875.1. Taxonomy (NCBI): domain Eukaryota; kingdom Viridiplantae; phylum Streptophyta; class Magnoliopsida; order Poales; family Poaceae; genus Thinopyrum; species Thinopyrum elongatum. Next base: position 535,983,745 of record CM022302.1, read on the forward strand.
ACGTACACCGTCAAGGTCCATTGGCTAGTCATAGTGGGGAGCAACTTAGACTAGTGTCATGCATATGACACTAGCCTATGTTACTACGTTAATAATGAAAGTAACAAAGAAGTAGTAACATATAGATGATTGCATTTATTAACTTATAGACTCATTTGTTCTTGGGAAGGGCCATGTTATAGTAACATAGTATTATGTTACTCTAAGCACCTCTCTTTTCATTAATTACTTGCCACATAAGCAAATTTGCATTGGGGTGCGTTATGTTACTAGCTATGTTACTCCCACTATGACCAGCCTTAGGATAATGTTGTGCTCAAAGCCGGACGTACACGGTCAAGGTCCACGGTCAAGGGGTTCAGGGCGGACATGACCTCTCACTTCGTCCGCCATTGAAGCGGCACCGGCCGAGGGCGCCGCCCACTGCACTCCCAGCTGTACCTGCCTCCTCGTCGCATTCAAACACCTACATTTAAACACGCGTGGAATGCGAGAAACCCACTTCGGCCACACGCCCGTTCAGGAGCGGGACGCTGGCCAAGCTCCTCCTTCCACCATTTTCTCCACTCTTTCGGCTGCATCCGACGAGTAGGAAGAGTAGTTCTCCGGCATAAAAGCCGTCTGGGTGGCCCGCCGAGCCCGGCAGTTATGAGCGAGGCAGCTCGTGATACGTCTCCATCGTATCTACTTTTCCAAACTCTTTTGCCCTTGTTTTGGACTCTAATTTGCATGATTTGAATGGAACTAACCCGGACTGACGCTGTTTTCAGTAGAATTGCCATGGTGTTATTTTTGTGCAGAAATAAAAGTTCTCGGAATGACCTGAAACTTCACACAGAATATTTTTGGAATAAATAAAAACTATTGGCGAAACAATAAACCGAGGGGGACCCACCGCCTGTCCACAAGGGTGGGGGCATGCCCCCCTGGCTTGTGGGTCCCACGAAGCTCCACCGACCTTAACTCCAACTCTATATATTCATGTTCGGGGAGAAAAAAATCAAAGAGAAGGATTCATCGCGTTTTACGATACGGAGCCGCCGCCACCTCCTGTTCTTCCTCGGGAGGGCAGATCTGGAGTCCGTTCAGGCTCCGGAGAGGGGAAATCGTCGCCATCATCATCATCAACCATCCTCCATCACCAATTTCATGATGCTCACCGTTGTGCGTGAGTAATTCCATCGTAGGCTTGCTGGACGGTGATGGGTTGGATGAGATTTATCATGTAATCGAGTTAGTTTTGTTAGGGTTTGATCCCTAGTATCCACTATGTTCTAAGATTGATGTTGCTATGACTTTGCTATGCCTAATGCTTGTCACTAGGGACCGAGTGCCATGATTTCAGATCTGAACCTATTATGTTTTCATGAATATATATGTGTTCTTGATCATATCTTGCAAGTTATAGACACCTATTACGTGTTATGATCCGCATACCCCAAGGTGACAATAATTGGGATTCTTTCCGGTGATGACCTTAGTTTGAGGAGTTCATGTATTCACTAAGTGCTAATGATTTGGTCTGGTTCTCTATTAAAAGGAGGCCTTAATATCCCTTAGTTTCCATTAGGACCCCGCTGCCACGGGAGGGTAGGACAAAACATGCCATGCAAGTTCTTTTCCATAAGCACGTATGACTATATACAGAATACATGCCTACATTATATTGATGAATTGGAGCTAGTTCTGTGTCACCCTAGGTTATAACTGTTGCATGATAAATGCCATCCGACATAATTATCCATCATTAATCCATTGCCTACGAGCTTTTCACATATTGATCTTTGCTTCGTTACTTTTCCATTGCCACTATTACGATTGCTACAAAACTGTTACTGTTACTTTTGCCACGGTTACCATTATTTCCAAAGTACTTTGCTACTAAATACTTTGCTGCAGATATTAAGTCTTTCAAATGTGGTTGAATTGACAACTCAGCTGCTGATACTTGAGAATATTCTTTGGCTCCCCTTGTGTCGAATCAATAAATTTGGGTTGAATACTCTACCCTCAAAAACTGTTGCGATCCCTATACTTGTGGGTTATCAAGACCTTTTTCTGGCGCCGTTGCCGGGGAGCATAGCTCTATTCTCTGAGTTACTTGGGATTTATATCTGTTGATCACTATGAATAATTTGAAAGATACCAAAACTAAGATCTATCCCTCTACTACGAGGGGAGGTAAGGAACTGCCATCTAGCTCTGCACTTGATTCACCTTCTGTTTTGAGTAAGCTTGCGACACCTACACCTGCTAGTAATTCTGATATGCCGCAAGTAATTGATGATGCCACTTCTGCTATGCATGATGCTTATGATGATACTACTGCTTTGCTTGATGATACTGTGCCACTAGGTGAATTTCTTGATGAACAACTTGCTACGGTTAGAGAAAATGAAATTACTGAAACTGATGATATCATTGAAACTGAAGATTATGATTTTCCCCCTAGATATGAATTACCTGTTGTACCTGAGGGTTATATTATGGATGAAGAAACTGCTAGAGACTTTCTTTTTTTGCAATGATAGAGAGGATCTTAAGAAATTGTTAGCTAAGCTGAAAGAAAAGTCTTTGAATGCTAGAATCCAATATGATCCTAAGTTTGCTACTTCACCTATCTTTGTTACTGATAAGGATTATGAATTCTCTGTCGATCCTGAGTTAATTACTTTGGTTGAATCCGATCCTTTCTATGGTTATGAATCTGAAACTGTTGTGGCACATCTTACTAAATTGAATGATATAGCCACCCTATTTGCTCATGAGGAAAAAATCCGCTACTATTATATTCTTAAATTGTTTCCTTTCTCGTTAAAGGGTGATGCTAAGTTATGGTTTAATTCTCTTGCTCCTGGTTGTGTGCGTAGTCCCCAGGATATGATTTATTACTTCTCTCAAAAATATTTCCCTGCTCATAAGAAACAAGCTGCCCTATAGGAAATATATAACTTTGTGCAATCTGAAGAAGAGAGTCTCCCACAAGCTTGGGGGAGGCTTCTCCAATTACTTAATGCTTTGCCTGATCATCCTCTCAAGAAAAATGAAATACTTGATATCTTTTATAATCGACTAACCGATGCTTCTAGGGACCACCTAGATTGTTGTGCTCGTTGTATTTTCAGGGAACGAACTGTTGAACAAGCTGAATTGCTATTGAATATTATATTGAGTAATGATAATGATTGGACTCTTCCCGAACCACCACCTAAGCCAACTCTGAAGAAAAGAGGTATTCTATTTCTCAGTCCTAAAGATATGCAAGAGGCAAAGAAATCTATGAAAGAAAAAGGTATTAAAGCTGAAGATGTTAAGAATTTACCGCCTATTGAAGAAATACATGGTCTTGATAACCCGACACAAGTAGTAGAGGTAAATTCTCTTCATAGATTTGATGAAGGTGATATTCCTCATAATAAGTCTGCTAGTCAATGCTTGCATGAGTTTGATAATTTTATTGTTAAACAAGAAAATTTCAATGAATATGTTAGTAGACAATTGAAACGTAATGCTCACACGCTTGATTACTTGGGTGGTTATATGAGTAGAACTGTTAATGATCTTAAGCTTATTAGTAAACAAGTACTTAAGGCACATGATGATTTGCTTAATGAATTGAATAGTAAGAACAATGATAATGCTGTTATGGTTATGACTAGAGGTGGTAAGATGACTCGGGAACCTTTGTATCCTAAGGGTCATCCTAAGAGAGTTGAGCAAGATTCTCAGAGAATTAATACTGATGCACCTAGTCCTAGTAATAAAAAGAAGAAAACTGATAGGACTTTGCATGCTTCTAGTGAACCTGTTATAGATATACCTGAGAATTCCAATGATATTTCTATTTCTGATGCTGAGACCCAATCTGGTGATGAACATGAACCTAGTGATAATGTTAATGATGATGTTCATGTCGATGCACAACCTAGTAATGATAATGATGTAGAGATTGAACCTGTTGTTCATCTTGATAGCCCACAATCAAAGAATCAACGTTATGATAAGAGAGACTTTGTTGCTAGAAAACATGGTAGAGAAAGAGAACCATGCATTCAGAAACCCATGCCCTTTCCTCCTAAGCCATCCAAAAAAAATGATGATGAGGATTTTGAGCGCTTTGCTGAGATGATTAGACCTATCTTTTTGCGTATGCGTTTAACTGATATGCTTAAAATGCCTCCTTATGCTAAGTATATAAAAGATATTGTTACAAATCAAAGAAAGATATCGGAGGCTGAAATTTCCACCATGCTTGCTAATTACACTTTTAAGGGTGGAATACCAAAGAAACTTGGAGACCCAGGAGTACCAACTATAGCATGCTCCATTAAAAGAAACTATGTTAAAACTGCTTTATGTGATCTCGGAGCCGGTGTTAGTGTTATGCCTTTCTCTTTATATCGTAGACTTGAATTGAATAAGTTGACACCTACTAAAATCTCTTTGCAAATGGCTGATAAATCAACTGCTATACCCATCGGTATTTGTGAGGATGTGCCTGTTGTGATTGCAAACGTTACTATCTTAACGAACTTTGTTATTCTTGATATTCCCGACGACGACAGTATGTCGATCATCCTTGGTAGACCCTTTTTGAATACTGCAGGGGCTGTTATTGATTGCAATAAAGGCAATGTCACTTTTCATGTTAATGGTAATGAGCATACTGTACACTTTCCGAAGAAACAACCTCAAGTTCATAGTATCAATTCTATTGAAAAAAATTCTACTATTACTATTGGAGGTTTTGAATTCCCTCTCCCTACTGTCAAAAAGAAATATGATATTCTTATTGTTGGGGACATGCATATCCCCGTTGAGATAACTTAGTGTTATTCGAAAATTCTTCGGTTTCATGTTATTCGAAAGAGGTTTGTTAATAAGACTTGATCAACCTTATTAACGGATTCCTTTTGATGAGCATGAGATGGATGGATTTAGAAGGCACAACTTTCTGTACTTACTTTTTACTTTCTATTATTCAGATTAAATAAAGCAAAAATAGTATTTTCTGTCTGTTTTCTGAATTATCCGTGCAATAAAAAATGTCCCGAAAATAAAAATTCTCCAAATGCCCTGAAAACTTATTATGATTTTTTATAGAATCTATACCTATACTAATTAGGCACTTCCTAATAATTCCCACGTTAATTAGAAAATACTAACCGTTCATCTGGTGGGACCGAATTATTACGGTGTAGATTGAGTCATATATATTTCCAAAAAAAAACTATATATACCTATACTAATTAGGCACTTCCTAATAATTCCCACGTTAATTAGAAAATACTAACCGTTCATCTGGTGGGACCGAATTATTACGGTGTATATATATATATATATATATATATATATATATATATATATATATATATAATATGGGAAAATGCATCCTACCACCTAGGGGTAGTTACCCCACATGTCTCATATACTACCATGTGGTAGTATATATACTATTTTATCACTTTGAGTATGTTCGCATACTATATATAAGATACTTCAAAGTGAGTTAAATGAAAAAATTGCAAGTTGACCCATAATTTTTATTATATTTGTGAAATACGTACATATTTGACGTAAAAAAGAGCACACTCAAAATATGATACATACTACCTAAAAAGTAGTATATATACTACCTAAACATCATTATATACTACATACTACGCGTACATACTCTCGATTTTGACAGATACTACATACAACATACAAAACGCAAGTGATGGTAACTACCACTAGTGGTAGATAAAATTTGTCCATATTATATTATATATATATATATATATATATATATATATATATATATATACTAATTAGGCACTTTCTAATAATTCCTATGTTTTTTTTATGGACTAATAATTCCCATGTTAATTAGAAAATACTAACCGTTCATCTGGTGGAACTGAATTATTACGGTGTAAATAGTGACCTACTCCCCGTTGATTCCTCCATCAAGCACGCGTCCCTTCCTCACGTCAACCCAGCTCCCCGTGTCCTTGCAGCTGCCGTCCTCCTCATCTATCCTCGCGCATCTCCTCCATCGTGCATGGTCGCGCCTTCATCTTTTCCTCTCGGGCAATCTCCTGGTGTCAGCGATCCTGCATGCATATGCCTCTGCTGGCAGTCCGCTAAAAGACTAAGCGCCCTCTGCCACTCCACCTCGCGGCTATCACCATCGAGGACGGCGTGAACGGTGGAGCCGTGCATGTGTCGGGGCACTGCCTCGTGGAGCTGCTGTAGGCCTGCCGCGGGTCAGGCCTCGAGCAGCACGCATGGCTCCGCAATGGCTGCAGTGAGTGCGGACGGCCAGATCTGTGCCGCAGAGGTGGCTGCCCAAGGACCGGATCAGCCGCAAGGATCTGAACATTCTATTTATCAGATGGACCGAAAAAGTACAGCGTGGTCACGAAGGTATGAGATTTACTAGCATGTTGCTGACTGCGCTGGACGGGAGTTTGCATATGGCACTTGAAATTAACGTGATTGATCTATGAAATTTACAGTATTGTTATTGATGTACTGTAGTGGTAGAATTGCAGTGTTCTGTTCGTTGATTTCAGGTTCAGAGTTACATATTGCAGCCAATACACGGGGGTGTTATGCCCTCAAGGTTGTATTATGTGTTCTGCAACTTTATTTGTATTTGGTACAGAACTAAAACAGTGGCTGATTGTATTTTGGGAAACATTGCAGCAAAAAGGAAACAAATTTGTGACAAATGTTAGTTGTGCCACGAATGATTGCCGAGTTCCAGTACCATGTGAGGCAGTTAGTTTATAGTCGGTTACACGACGATGTGGCCACTAGATTTGGATTATTACTCTAGAACGAGAAATTTCTCATGATTGGTCTTCCCTGCAGGGCGAGAAGGATCGGTGCGTCACTGTCTCCAAACTTTTCTGAATGGCGTTCTTTGTCGCAGGAGACAGGAACATCACTGTGACCTAAAGCTATGACAACAGCAGCTAGACTCCTATGATGATAAAATCGACCCAAAGGTACTCCTTTCAGCACAACATGAATCGTATGTCAAGTCGCCCTTTCCTTTTCACTTATCCTCTGTTTGACGTAATGGTAACAGCAAGAAGATAATTTCCTATGTCGTTGTTAATTCTCTTTACCACACTGTAGCGATTTATAACTGAAAAGGGATAAAACGATATTACAACTCGTGCAAGATATCCTTGGAGGTAATATTAAATTAATCAATGGCCTCAATAAAAATACCATGCATTGGACATACACACTCAAAGGACCAGTAGTTGATGATATGTAGAGCTTTTTTCTTAGATGTCATATGCAAATTTATATTGCCATATATGATTCTTATAGACTGTAACACTGCAAGTGTGCATTGGTGGACAGCGAGAACATATTATTGTTGCACGCAATTTCTCAACAATATTAGCATGCAGTGCCTTAGAATCAAGATGTGAAGAAAATCAATCGGGTGAAGAGCTGCTGATCGATATTATTGATGGGTATCTGAGGGAATAATAAAGTGCCAAGAAGGATGTCTCGTAAGTAAGAACTAATCCATATGACCTATTCTTCTGGCTAATATATGTGACGACCCCGGCTTAATCGTGCACTAATCATACACGCAAATGCGCACGATCAAGCCTAAGGACTCACTTGAAGATATCACAACACAACTCTAAAACATAAATAAAGTCATACAAGCTTTATATTACAAGCCAGGGCCTCGAGGGCTCGAATACATAGCTCGATGGCATACAAGCGTCAGCGGAAGCATCAGATATCTGAGTACAGATATATTACAGAGAGAGAGAGAAATAGGCCTTCACAGAGGCGGGGTAAAATAAAATACTACGATCGAAAGGCGTAGGCCTCCTGCCCTGGACCCTCCGATCCTACTCCTGGTCGTCAAACGGCTCCTCGTAGTAGTAGTACTCGCCAGGCGGGTAGTAGTACTGGTCGTCGGCTGGGGCGTCTGGCTCAGGGGCTCCGTCGTCTGGTGGCAACAAATGGAATATGGGGGAAAAAGAAAATAAAGCAAACGTGAGTACTCATCCGAAGTACTCAGCAAGCAAGGATCTACACTACATATGCATCATTTTCAAAGGAATGGCTGTATATATGGACTGGACTGCAGAAATGCCAGAATAGAGGGGGAAGCCTAGTCCTATCGAAGACTAGCATCTTCAACAATCTTCGACAGTCTTGCAGCATCAGGAGAGAGCAGATGAACATAATGTATAGTAGTAGTAGTAGTATCATCAATCTCGACCTGAGATCCTTTCTCGACTCCCTGCGAGAAAGCAATCCCAGAGCCGTACTATCCAGTTCTCATATCAAGTTCTAGTTGTACCGATCGGGATACAACTCCGAGTGTCCGTTACCGTAGGACAGGCTATCGATAGAATTTTCTTCCCTGCAGGGGTGCACCAACTTACCCACCACGCTCGCTTAACTCCGGCCGGACACACTTTACTGGGTCATGCCCGGCCTCGGCTAAGCAACACGCCGCAACCCGACCAAATACCTAACAGAGAGGTCAGCACGCCGGACTAAACCTATGCCCCCAGGGGTCTTGGGCCATCGCCCCGGGAACTCCTGCGCGTTGCGTGGGCGGCCGGAAGCAGACCTAGCAACCCCTTAATACAAGCGCGGTTGCGTAACCAGTCCAATCCAGCGCGCGCCGCTCAGTCGCTGACGTCCATTAAGCTTCGGCTGAAGTATACGACGCAGAACGCCCATACTATGCCCACGTGATGGTTAGTGCTATCGGGCCAGAGGCCCCTCGGATCAAATATCCAAACCGTAGTGGATTAGGAGCGCGCGGAAACGAGCAGAGACTCACGATCGATGTGACCCCCTCGCCCCGTCTCGAGGACTTGCGGCAAGGGCTAAGAATGCCCGGCCACGCCTCGTAATTATCTCGCGGGCACCATCCTGGTCAACCCGACTCCACATCATTTCGCACTAAGCTCGCGCGGGTACCCCTCGGGGCCGACCCGTCTTTAGTATCATGGTTTAGTGCAAGTCCACTCATCAACAGTAACTGTGTGTCTAACACCAGGGGAGCCCTGAGGAATCACCCTCGATGGAACCCCACCTGATGTTATCATCAAGGTGAACGAAGGAGGAATTACCCTCGAGGTCCACACTTGAGGAGTTGCGCGACGACGTCGTTATCGGGGGTGGTGTAGGAGGAACCACCCTCGCTTACCACGACCGAGTAACTAACCTACAAGGTTAACATCAGAAGTGCTGACGAGGTATCACCCTCGGCACTCGACGGTAACCCAGCAGTGTCGGCAACTAAGGGGAAGTGATGTGCGGTGCCAGTGTCTAGTCTTCAATCCCGAAGTTCGGGTCTTCTGATGTCCAGCAGGGCAGTCGGGATCAAGTGGGGGTCTCTGTCGTGTCTCTACCCAGCCTAAACTAAGCAGTCTAGGATAACCAGTAAGGTAACAAGGCAGGGTACAATAATCAGGCTATGCAGCAGATATAGGAAAACAGTAGCAGTAGCAGTTCTAATGCAAGCATAAGAGAGAAGGGAATAGGCGATATAGGCATGGTCAAAATGGGGGTGCTTGCCTGTTTGCTCTGGGGCAAGGACAAGGTCTTCAGTGGTACCGTCGGGGACGTAGTCGTACTCCTGAGCTGCGTCTGCCTCGGGAGCTACGCCAACGTCGGGGTCTACCGAGAGAGAAGAGGGGGGAGAAACAGGTAAACATAATGCAAACAAATGCAATACGGTGCGTGTGATGCTATGATGCAGTGCAGGGTTGCCTAAATATGCATCTAAGTCATTCTAGTTATTTTTAGAATTAATCTGGGATTTATTTACCGAAGTGTGTGCACTATTCATCTACCGGATACGGGTCTGGAGTTACGAGTTCTTCTACGTAGGGGGTTCCGATGAAGGAACAGACGGCACGATCAGACTCGTCTCGTTGTTCTGAGCAACTTTCATGTTTTAACTTTTTCGATCCGAGCTACGGTTTAAAAGTTATGAATTTCTAAATATTATTTGAATTTCTGGAATTATTTTATTTAACAGAAAAATGAATTATGATGTCATCACTGCGTCACAGTGACGTCAGCAGGTCAACTGCGGTTGACCAGGGTCAAACCTGACATGTGGGTCCAGTGGGACCCACATGTCAGCCTCTGTTTAGTCTAATAGTGGATTAACTTAATTCACAAGGTTAATTAGGGGACGGGCCCCACTTATCAGTGAGACATTAGGCTAATTATCTAGTTTTATTTAATTAAATGTTTAATTAGTCTAATTATCGAACGGGGCCCACATGTCAGCGGCTAGTGAACAGTACCCCGCGTTGACCATGGTCAACGGGGTCAAAGTGGGCCAGGGGGACCCACAGTCAGTGTCACTGGGTGGGTCCCACCACTGCCACGTCGGCGGTGGCCGGCGGCTCGACGCTGATGTCCACAAAACACGGCGGAGGGCGTGGCCGGCGTCGGAATCACGCCTGAGGCCACCATTTCGCGCGTTCCTGGGCGCGTTCGATAGCTCTGAGAGCGCCGCGTCGAGCTGTGGCAGTTTCATGGCCGGGCTTAGCCGGAAATAACGCCGGCGTTGAGCTACAGCGGCGCCGGAGTTCGGACCTCGTCGGAAATGCGGCTACGGCGTGTAATTTAGACAATGCGAGGCGGCTTCGGTGACTGTGCGATGCGGTGAATGCGACGGGGACACGCACGAGACCAGAGGGTCACCGTGGCCACGCCGGCGACGAGCGCGAGCGACGGCGCGTTCGGGCGCCGTGGGGAAAATATCTAGCGGCCGCGTGAGGACTAACAGGGAGACGGGGGGGAAGGTAGAGCGGCTCACCGCGCGGCTAAGAAAAGCCCTCGTTAGGCTTAGTAGCTGCAGACGGCGCCAGAGACGACGAAGCTCGCCGGAGGTAGAGAGGTGCGGGGACGGCTCGATTGGCTTGCTGCAGGGCTCCCCGGCTCCTTCTAACTGCGCTGTTAGACGTGGCCGACGACGGCGCTTCTCCCTGGCACCTCCAGGCGTTGCGGGTAGGCCGCCGACCACGGCGGTGGCGATGCGTGGCGACGGCGGCGCTCGGGCGTCTCAGATCTGGGGAAGCAGGGGGAGAGGCTAGCGAGGGAGAGAGAGGAGAAATGATGGGGGAAGCCAGGGGGAGAGCACCGGGCCTCGACCTTATCCTCGCCGCCGCACTGTTTCGTCGGTGGCATCGCGGTGTCGCGTGCCCACCGGCGCGCGCGTGCTCGGCCAAGGCGCCGGCGACACGCAGGAGAGAGGTGAGTGGGCCTGCTGGGCCGGGGTTCGGGGCAATGTGCACTAAGGCCCAGTGCACAGTGCCTCGTTTTTATTTTTCTGTTTTGTTTTCTCTTTTTCTTTTAATCTTTTCTGTTTTGAAATAGTTAGGGCACTTGTGCACTTTTGAAAAATGTGGGAGTTGGCCCAAATATTGCAATGCAATATTTCCTCCCACCAAAAACTGGTTTGGGCAGAATTGGACTCCATTTTGATTAGAAATGAATTTAAATGGATTTAAATATTCTGTTTTTGTGCTGTTTCAAACTGTTTGATTCACTTGTGCAACTCCAATTATTTTGGTGTTGATTTCAGAAATGTTCCTGGACTATTGTCCTATTAATGAACATTTTTCCATCAGGATTTAAACAACTCCATACTTCACTTTGAAATTTAAATTGATTTTCAAATTTGAATTTGAGTTGAATCCTTAACCCTTGTGATTTGGCACTGCTAATGATCATGACTTGGCATATTCAACAGAGTATCACAGTGCTTATTACAAGGGGGTGTTACAATATAATAGACAACTGTATTTGTTGGAATTTAGATCATGCTGATATTTACGTGTAGCATATTTCTGAAACAGTACTGTCCTTGACTTCATATTCAGATATAATGTATATTATGCAACACCACCTATCTGGATCTTGATTAGTAGCTTTTCTATTAGATGTTATATGCAAATTCGTATTTCCATATATGATTCTTATAGACTGTACTACTACAAGTCTGCACTGGTGGACAGCGAGAACATAATATTCTTGCATGCAATTTCTGAACAATATTAGCATGCAATGCCCTAGAATCAAGATGTGAAGAAAATCTATCGGGTGGAGATCTACAGATCAATATTATTGATGGGTATCTAGGGAATGATATAGTGCCAATAATAGAGTTGATGTTTCCTCTTTTTATTAATATAATAATAGCAAACTGTATATGTTGAAATTTAATTCATGACAATATATACTTACATGTACAATATTTCTGAAACAGTACTGTCCTTGACTTCATATTCAGACCCTAGAATCAAGACGAGAAGAAAATCTAACTGGTGAAGAACTACAGATCGACATTATTGAAGGGTATCTGGGGAATGATAAAGCGCCAAGAATGGTGTTAATGTTTCCTAGGTAAGAATTGATCCATATGACCTATTTTGTAATATAATAGCTAACTGTATATGTTGGAACTTATGATGATATAAACTTACATATAGAATATTTTTGAAACAGTACTGTCATTAACTTGCATATTAAGATTTGATGTATATTATGCAACAACACCTGTCTGGATCTTGATATATGTGACCAAACCGGGCAACAACAGAGCACTCTCAACTTTTAGCTCGGATAGTTCTACGGATGGATAAGCGTACAAAACTTTATATGTGTATTTCCATAGAAGTGCTTACTGAACCAATCAAAATAAGTCTTGGATATGATGTTTCCTCTGTAGTGTCTTATCTTCTTGCTGTTACCATAGCATCGATGCATAAATAAATGTTGATTCGTTGATAACTTTTAGTACATGTACAGTGAATGGAAGCAATAGGAATTTTACAGGAACTGGCGAAATATCTATTCATTACCTCCTATTAGGTAAAACTGTATCTTCTCATATAGCATTATTTCCAACCGCAAGTGTGTTTTGGTATATCTATCCACAGAAAGGATGTTATGCGATTCAGCTTTCCCTTTTTCATAAGGCCTTACTGCAAAAAAATAATACCAACTAAAATGCCGCAGTCCTACAGTTTTATCCATCAAACTTTGTTTCTATGGTTACTATTTTTATTATTTCAACAACTGGTAGTGAAGTTAAGACGAGCCTTGGAACATTGGTTGTTGATAGCTTAGTCTTTTTGGATGATCCTCTATCTGTATAGCATTACAAGCAACAACCACTGAGCCATGAGAGTCATTCTAGATGGTACTCTATCTACATTCTCTTAGAAGAAACAACCAATGAGTTATGGTATATATTTCCATTCTCAAAATAACTATCTTTGCTGCTTCTGAATATTTAGCTTTCGAAATGACTTTACCGAATATGTAAGATTCTATGCCTATAATTTTACTTTTTCACTCTTAATTTTTGCAACAGTGTGATACTCTATGAAGTTCCTCAAGATATTGTTCTTTATTAGGCGGAATCAAGGATTAAATTTACTGGAATAGTCTATTATATATATATATATATATATGTATATTCTCTAGTGCGGTCTTAAATTGGAAGGAAATGAGGAGTTTCTTCTTTCCAACCAAAGTAGTGATTTTATTGAAAAGTATAAGTAGGTGCACATTATATTATATCAAAAATATAAATATCAATACATTTTTGTTATATCACATGGATGTATATATATATACCCACACACACACACACACACACATTATTACTTAATACATCCATGTGATATAAAAAAAATGTATTGATATTTATATTTTTGATATAATATAATGTGCACCTACTTATATTTTTCAATAAAATCACTACTTTGGTTGGAAAGAAGAAACTCCTCATTTCCTTCCAATTTAAGACCGCACTAGAGAATATACATAACACATCTATTTGATTGGTGGTACAAATTTGCAAGTGCAGCAGCATAACTGTAACTAATATATGAAATGTTGCTCTAAGTCTCTTATGTCACATGAATGAACGTTATTACAAAAATTCCTTATAAATATAGTAATAAATGGGAAGTTGTCATGTCGACTATAATGACCAGTGATATAGTTTCTGAAATGTACAACCGTGGGTATAATCAAACGTATATCCTTTTATTTGTCACCTGATTCAACTTGAAACATCGCATTTATTTCTTCAACGCCTATCTGATTGTGTTTTTCTTAATAAAATGCACTCTTCAAAATTGGTTGGCGGAGAAGACTCATTTACTTTTTTGAGGAATTACCATGAAAAATTACGAGTAAAGAATTTACATATGAATTGTCTAACCAGTATGCGGCCAAAAAACAATGAATTTAAATATCTTTATATCCTTTGGCACCCATGCAGAACTATTATATTTGTTGGTGATAATGATTTCCATGAGCATAGACCAAGGTGATAGTTAATCGGTAATCCTTCTACTTCTTTCACATAAAACTAGCCCGTGCAACGCACGGGTTAACGACTAGTATTTTAGAATTTCTGGCACTGAGCATGCACCAGCGGGATGCACCAGTGGGCCACAAGGGTGGAGGGCGTGCCCTACCCCCCTGGGCACGCCCCCTGCCTTGTGGGTCCCATGTGGGTCCCCTCCACTTATTCCAGTGCCCATCCACTTCGTCTTCCTCCAGAAAAAATCATCCCGTAGCTCAAACCCGTGTTCTTGCTCATTTTGCTGCCATTTTCGATCTCCTTGTGTAGAGCTCCATTTGCAAAACTGTTTTGGGGGATTGTTCTTCGGTATGTGACTCCTCCAATGGTTCAATTAGTTTTTGTTCTAGTGCTTTATATATTGCAAATTTTTGCTGCTGTGGTGACCCTATTCTTGAGCGTGCATGTCAAATTTATATGGTCCAAAGTAGTTTTGATGCATGTTATAGCCTCTAGACACTTGTAGGAGTAGTCGCTATCAATTTTGTTGAGTTTGGTTCACTTTTATTTTGAGTCACTAAAAATTCCAGTAATTTTCAGAGAAAATGATGACGAGATTGTTAAGAGGCTCTTCAAGTCGAGGTTCTAAAGAAAAGGAAAATGGAGAGAAGAAGAAACCCAAGTACAACCTTCCTCGCACCGCGGAAGTTCAGCCGTGTGAATGGCCATGTGATGCATTCTTGGAGGCGGCCGGAATTTATGAGGATTTCTATTATTTGGCTGGGAATGCAGGCATCACCGACTTTCTCCATGATAAGTGTGATCAGTACCTCTTACTCACTAATACTTTCATACAAAATTTTCACTTTCATGCTAGGAGATCACCACCGACGGTAGAATTTTATTTATATGATGAGCATAAGGAGATGACGCTTTATGACTTTTGTGAGGTTTGTAAATTACCTTATGAGGGCAGCGTCGATGAGCCACGTCCTAGAGATGTGGAAAGTTTTATTGATGAAGTTACCGTTGGGGAAGGAAGAGGAGTGTCGGGAGCGAGAGTGTCTAGTTTACATTTTCCTGTTTTACTCTATTACTCATTATTTGTTGGGAGATGTTTAATTGGTCGTGGGGAGAGTGGAGGTCTTAGTGCTCCTAACCTTGCTATTTTGCGCCATGCTTTACTTCGTGATAAAACTTTTAGTTTGGGTGCTATGGTTGCTCGACGGTTGAGTTTAAACCATACGAAGGGTCCTATCTTTGGAGGTATCTCTGCCTCCCGCCTCGCTAAATGCTTCGAGATACCCATTAGGCACGATGAGGTAGAGGAGAAGCTGCTGCCCACTATATACTTAGATTATGACAGTATGGTAGCACACGATTTTATTAAGAAAGACAATGACAAGAGACTCATTTATAACCTGGTATTTAGCGAGAAGACTTGTCAGATTATTACCTTGCCTGTACCTTCTTTGTTCGATATTCATTCAAGCAGGTACTTCATTTTGCCCGTGGACATTTACTCATACTGGGAAGGGACGCGGTCCCCAGTTCCTGAGCCAGAGCCATCACTTGATCCATATCAGGAGTCTATTTATCAGTGGGAGCCGCAGGAGCTCGTCTACCAGTGGAACCCCCAGGATCCTCCTCAGTACACCGGAGAGAACTACTTTGATCCATGGGCGTAGACCAACTTAGGCCAAAAGCCTAAGCTTGGGGGAGTACGTATTTCTCACCGACATTACATTCATGTTCACACATTCATTCCCGTTGTCGGTATTCATACTTTTTCATTGTATTATTCATGTTAGTTTATTTTCTTTTTCCTGCTTTCTTCTTATGTGTTTGAAAAACTTTGAGAAAAACAAAAAATTAGTTGTAGTTTATTTCCCTACCATGCTTAGTTGTAGTATTAAAGAAAACCCAAAAAGATTTCTCGTTCTTGTTTTGCTTGTTGGGAGCTTTCCCGTGTAAATAGTTTTTCTTGTTCCTGTTTTACTTTCTTTAGAAAAAAAAACTCCAAAAACATTTCAATGTGTTTCTTTGAAATTCTTTTTCTTTTCTTTGGTGGTTGAGAGGAGAAGACCACGATGAAAATGTTGAGTGGCTCTCATATGCATTATTGTTCATCTAACGAAGAGCCCATATTACCTTGTCTTCTCCTTTGGATAAATATTTGCAGATTCCAGCTTAGTCCAATGCACGTGCACTATTATTACTATTCACATCATTCGGTCGTGCAAGTGAAAGGCAATAATGACGATATATGATGAAATGATTGAGATGGAGAAAAGCTGGTATGAACTCGACCTACCTTGTTTATGTAAATATGATTAGTTCATCGTTCCTGATTCAGCCTATTATGAATGAAACATGTTTGCAATGACAATTAGAGATTATAGTTACTCATGTCATGCTTAATTAGCTAGGATTTTATAATGGTTTACCTTGCGTGCCAACATGCTTTTAAAATGGTTGTGATGTAGTATGATAGGATGGTATCCTCCTTTGAATGATTCGAGTGGCTTGACTTGGCACATGTTCACACATGTAGTTGAAAACAAAATCAACATAGCCTCCATGATATTTATGTTCATGGTGATTTATATCCTACTCATGCTTGCACTCAATGTTGGTTACTCTCAATGCATGATTATGACTGTTGTTGCTCTCTCGTTGGTCGCTTCTCAGTCTTTTGCTAGCCTTCACTTGTACTAAGCGGGAATACTGTTTGTGCATCCACTTCCATAAACCCAAAGTTATTCCATATGAGTCCATCATACCTTCCTTTATGCGGTATTTACCTGCCGTTCCAAGTAAATTTGCATGTGCCAAACTCTAAAGCTTCAAATGATAATCTATTTTTTTATGCCTGAATTGCTCATGTAGCAACTGGGGGTTGTCAGTATCTTCCATGCTAGGTGGGTTATTCTCACGACGAGTGGACTCCGCTCATCATTCACGAGAAAATGGCTGGTAATCGGGATGCCCAGTCCCATGCTCAAATCAAATCAAAATAAATTAAAACAAAACTCCCCCAGGATTGTTGCTTGTATGGACGGTACCCGTTGTTTCGGACCAGCCATGGAGTGTGCTTGTTGGTTGAGGGGGAGTAAAAAAAAACTTTACCATTCTGTTTGGGAACCTCCTATAATTTATGTAGCATGGAAGATATCGAGATCTCTCGGTCGTTATGTTGACAATGAAAGCATACTGCTCAAAATTATATTCATCTCTGTTTCAAAAAGCTCAAGCTCTGGCACCTCTGCAAATCCCTGCTTCCCTCTGCGAAGGGCCTATCTATTTACTTTTATGTTGAGTCATCATTCTCTTATAAAAAGCATCAGTTAGAGAGCACCACTGTCATTTGTATGTTTTGCTATTAATTGATATTGAATATGACTGTGACTGGATCTCTTTTACCATGAATTACAATGTCTAGTCAGTCCTTGATCTTCAGAGGTGCTCTGCATTTATGTTTTGCGGTCTCAGAAAGGGCTAGCAAGATACCATCTTGTTATATCATATCATGATTGTTTTGGAAATTTGTTATCATCCGAGATTTATTATTATTACTCGCTAGTTGATTGTGCCATTGATATGAGTAAACGTGAGACCTAAATGTTATTGTGAATGTGGTTAGTTCATAATCTTTGCTGAAAACCTGAATGCTGGCTATACATATTTGCAACAACAAGATCAAACAGAGTTTGTAAAAGTTTTTCTTTATCACTTTCAGTTTGTCAACTGAATTGCTTGAGGACAAGCAATGTGTTAAGCTTGGGGGAGTTGATACATCTCCATCGTATCTACTTTTCCAAACTCTTTTGCAGGGGTGGAGCCAGGATTTGGACATGAGGGGGGCGAAAAGACAATGCTCATAAAAGTCATGGAACATCATAATATATTGAATCTCATGATGGCGCTGGTGAGAAATCTTTAAAACATATGTTTGAAACTACAAAAGAATGTTACATTTCTGTAATCTTAGCTCTACGACAGCCACCAGCATTGAACAAGTTGATAATGTGAATTGGCTATTTTCCTTATTACCAATATACTCCCCCGTCCCAAAATAAGTGTCTCAACTTTCAACTAACTTTAATATAAAGTTGTACTAAGCTTGAAATGGGCAAGTTGATACTCTAATTGAACCCTTTCTTGACTAGAAAAGACTACAGGATAATAAAAATCCACCAGTGTGCATATGGTAGACACGTCAAATAACTCATATCATGGATCCAAAAATGCCCAAAATGTCAAAAGCTCTATTTTATGTACAATGCTAATAAATCAGACTAAGATCATAATTCATGAAAAAAATATACTAATAATTAATAGATACTGGTGTGTCGTGGTACCTGCTGCCAATATATTCAATCTTGGTGACCTTGCTAGCTGCATCAAGTTGTATTCTATGATCTGATCCGCCTCCATCTAGTGTATGCGGACAACGAACTGTAGTGTAGAACCAGTGGATGGCCGCCGCGGCAATGATAAACGCCCAAGCAGAACACCCGCGGCGACGGGTGGCACTAGGGGCAGCCGGCGACAGCGGCGAACGCCCTAGGCCGTCCAGAGAATACGCGTGTAGACCAATCGATCAGATCGATCACATTATCCATACACCAGAGGGAAAACAATAGCCAGCCACGACCGTATGCCTACATATGTATGGGCTCTTAGGCTTTGGTCTTCTATATTCGGTGTAGCTGGTTCAATGAATATAATTTTTATATGGGCTAATGATGCAATTAGTTGTGGCCATTAGCGATGTACAGTACACAGTCTGCTAAAAACCGTTGAGGGGGGCGAGCGATTGGCAGGGGTCTAGCCCCTACTCGCCCCCCTTGTCTCCGCCCCTGCTCTTTTGCCCTTGTTTTGGACTCTAATTTGCATGATTTGAATGCAACTAACCCGGACTGACGCTGTTTTCAGCAGAATTGCCATGATGTTATTTTTGTGCAGAAATAAAAGTTCTCGGAATGACCTGAAACTTCACGGAGAATATTTTTGGAATAAATAAAAAATATTGGCGAAAGAATCAACCGAGGGGGACCCACCGCCTGTCCACAAGGGTGGGGGGCATGCCCTACCCCCCTGGGCGCGCCCCCTAGCTTGTGGGTCCCATGAAGCTCCACCGACCTTAACTCCAACTCCATATATTCACGTTCGGGGAGAAAAAAATCAGAGAGAAGGATTCATCGCGTTTTACGATACGGAGCCGCCGCCACCTCCTGTTCTTCCTCGAGAGGGCATATCTAGAGTCCGTTCAGGGCTCCGGAGAGGGGAAATCGTCGCCATCATCATCATCAACCATCCTCCATCACCAATTTCATGATGCTCACCGCCGTGCGTGAGTAATTCCATCGTAGGCTTGCTGGACGGTGATGGGTTGGATGAGATTTATCATGTAATCGAGTTAGTTTTGTTAGGGTTTGATCCCTGGTATCCACAATGTTCTAAGATTGATGTTGCTATGACTTTGCTATGCCTAAGGCTTGTCACTAGGGCCCGAGTGCCATGATTTCAGATCTGAACCTATTATGTTTTCATGAATATATATGTGTTCTTGATCCTATCTTGCAAGTTATAGGCACCTATTACGTGTTATGATCCGCATACCCCAAGGTGACAATAATTGGGATTCTTTCCGGTAATGACCGTAGTTTGAGGAGTTCATGTATTCACTAAGTGCTAATGCTTTGGTCCGGTTCTCTATTAAAAGGAGGCCTTAATATCCCTTAGTTTCCATTAGGACCCCGCTGCCACGGGAGGGTAGGACAAAAGATGTCATGCAAGTTCTTTTCCATAAGCACGTATGACTATATACAGAATACATGCCTACATTATATTGATGAATTGGAGCTAGTTCTGTGTCACCCTAGGTTATAACTGTTGCATGATGAATGCCATCCGACATAATTATCCATCATTGATCCATTGCCTACGAGCTTTTCACATATTGATCTTTGCTTTGTTACTTTTCCGTTGCCACCGTTACGATTGCTACAAAATTGTTACTGTTAATTTTGCCACTGTTACCGTTACTTCCATACTACTTTGCTACTAAATACTTTGTTGTAGATATTAAGTCTTTCAGGTGTGGTTGAATTGACAACTCAGCTGCTAATACTTGAGAATATTCTTTGGCTCCCCTTGTGTCGAATCAATAAATTTGGGTTGAATACTCTACCCTCGGAAACTGTTGCGATCCCCTATACTGGTGGGTTATCAGCTCGCTGCTCCACCTACCTCGCCTAGCCCGACGAAGCCAGTTGCCGCCCTAAGCCAGCGCGTGGTTCTGCAGCTGGCCGCTCCAATCCTGCTCGAGGAAGAGTGCCGAGTTGCTCCACGCCGGCTTGTCGGGGAGCACGGCGGCATGGACATCATCGCTGCCCTTGATGCTGCCGCGTCATACAGTGCCTCCAGTGCCTGCGACTGTGCCATCCATCGTCGACGCGCGTGTAGCCGCGCCATACAGGCAGAGAAAGAAGCCTCCGCGGATGTCGACGAGGTGACGTGGCTACGCGGATGTCCATGAGGTGACGGCCATCATGTCCCCGCCCGCTACCATCATCGAGGAGAAGTAGAACACGGGAGGCCACCGCCGATTGTATCCCATGAAGGCCACCGCCGAGGCGACGCCGACGAAAACAGCCGGTGTCTTGCACGATTCTTCTTCAGCCGGATGCTGGAGGAGGACAAAGAGATCGGCCAGGGACCATTTAGATTAGGTATATTAATTCTACCTTTAGCTCCGGACTAGCACAGCTTATTTAATATAAATGTAATAAAATATGTCATGTATATATGAAATACAGCCGTGTTTGCAAGAATTTGCGTCCACATTCACGCTCTCGGGCGAGCGCTGTCCATCGCTGGAGTGGGACGACGGACTCCGTCTCTGACAACCCCGCAAAGTATGTCACCACCTTTGTGATGGCTAGGACGCGGCGAAAGAATGACGTCCTTCATTCCGCAGGTGATGGCCATTACCGCGCGCTCGCCTACACGGCTCGGTAGCTCATGCAGCAGCACCAACAACATGCCTTGTGCGTCTAGTACTCCATTGCAGTCGTAGTTGCTACATGCGCAACTCGGGTTGCAGTTGCAGGTGAGCACAGCGATGCTGCGTGTCCATCCATCAATAGTGGCTGGTATGAGGATGACATCACCATGTGCATCCTATTTGTACTAAAAATCATGAATGAAGACTATAAACATGTTTACGTACAACCTGAGTGGATTGCTCCAGTGGTCATCGCACGTGTAGTGTCATGCAAAGCTTCATTTATTAGGTTATAGAGTCATTTTGTTTTGGTATGTGTGATGTTACTCATAGAATGAGTAATAACTAGCTAAGTTACTCAATTTACCTCTCTCCTCATTAACTAGTTGCCATATAGGCAAATTTGCTGAGTTGGACTAGATGTTACTCTTGAAGTTACTCCCACTGTGGTTAGTCTTAGGCCTTGTTCGGTTCAACCTCCTCCCGAGGGGTTTGGAGAGGAATGGAGGGGAATTTGGCTTGTACATGATTTAATCCCCCACAATCCCTGTTAATCCCCGTTAAAACCCCTTGAACCGCACATGCCCTTAAGGTTAAAAATGACCGGGAATACAGAGGACAGGGTACAAACTTCAGTGATTTAAAGGTGAGGGTTTGTTTCCGACTAGCTCTACAACCTCAAGGTTTATAAATCGGACTTCACTCTCCCCTCACGCACACGCGCGGGTACACTCACGGTGGAGCGCATTTGCACACGAAAAGGCAGGTAACGTGACAATTTGACAAATCTAATTGTCCACTTAATCTGGGGTCTAGGACCAAATGTCAGCCATACCAAGTGCGACCTGAACGCGATGACGCGGTTATTGATCGAGTTTCTTTTTACTGGTACGTTAAATGAGAAGATGGCTCCCCGCGTATTCAATTTAAAACGATCGCTACGGAGAGAAAAACAATTACTACTCCACTTCGGGACTTGCTTGCTAGGGTTGCTCTCTTCTTCTCACTCTCTCACCCTCTCCAGATCTAAACAAGACGGCGGTGTCCACTCTCTTTGTCTATCTCTCTCTCTTCTCACCGGTTGTCACAGATCCAGCTGGATCCCTTCCGCTGGTGGTCGCCAGTGGCGAGGGAGGAAGCCGTCGCGCATCATCTTCTCTGACCTGGCGCCGGCATGAGAGGTCCTCTGCACCCTTGCTCCCCGCCGCTGTGTTGGCAGATCCCGCCGACTGCGTCGCCACATCCCGCCGACCGGAGGTATAACTTCTTTTAGAACCGGCCTTGTTCTAATGGCCCAGCTCCCCACATCGTTGCATCCTTTTTTTCATCAAGTTAGGATTGCTCCCCACATCGCTGCATCCTGCATGTGGATATTCTTCTAGTATTACAAAGCTCCCCATGTAGCTAGCTCCATCGTCTTGTCGAACACTCGAACATCACCTAAATTTTTACTATTAGAGGAAAAAAGGTACTGCAGATACTGGCTAACGAACCGATCTCCTGGTTGGAAAGGGAAATAAAGATGCTGGCCTGACCGGTCTCTTGGTCCAAAAAGGACAAAAAGTGGGTGGGGGGGTTGGGTCGACAAAGCAAACAAGAATGAGCACGTCTAGATGTCCTGTGGTCACCTAGGAAAGATCACTGACGACAACAAAAATGGCACAAATCCAGACATGCTTTGCATGTTTGCCGCACTCGGCAACACCTCTGCCTGACCAGTTTATGCCTCGATGGATGTAAAACGTGCTTGTGCCTCCCCTGTCCCTATGCCCTTACTGCTGCTGTTAATCTAACATCACAGGTAAAATGAAACAATGCCACTGTTAATGTGATGTCACTGTTAAGTTATCTGCTGTCAATCTATTGCCATTGATAAACTGAATCAATGCCACCACCGTTTTATGAAATGCTTATGTCTTGCTTTCTTTCTCATAAAGAGTGTTTTCGGCCCTTGCACTAAAATCTAACACTGGTAACATAGCTGCATCTCCGTGGAACTGCACAAAATTTAATTGCACAATGGTTGACACGACGATGTGTTTCTCCTTTCCGTATCACCCTTTGTTAGAACGATCATTCCTGTTAACCGTGCACGTACGTACTAGTCAAGTGCTATTGTCAATCTGTCATCATAGAGTAATAATGCTATTGTTATGCATGTTAATGTAAGCCCCTGTTAATCTAGTGCTAGTGTTGATTTGATGTGATGGCACTTCTTAGTTAATGGCACTTTTTCATACTGTCAGTGTAATGCCATTGATAACATATGAGATGTTGTTGTTAATCATATGCCGCTGCAAAAAAATGACACTGGTTAAGTAACCCTGTTACATATTTGTGTTACCAGGGTCGTCTATCTCCATATGGTGTCTTATTTGTGCAAACAGAAGCACAAACCTCAATTTTAGTGTAACCTGCTATCAGCTGACCTCACGGTGCTCCAGGTATTCCTACATTCGTAACTAGGTAGAATGACCAACGCAAGATGAAATAAGCTTATTCGTACGTTGACTTGCTGATTGAAGTGTGGAACGAGCCTGTCATGTGTCGAGGAGCAAACAAGCACAGCAGCCGCGCCGTCAACGCAAGATAAAAGAGACCGAGTCATTCATGGCCTGGCCGGCGAGTAGGGGTCATGCAAACAGCGGTGCATTATTTTAGTGGACCTGCACAAAAAATATACTCGGGTTAGTCGGACAAATTTTTTACAGCAACACGGAAGGAATTGCACTCATCGATTGCATAGAATTTCCTCCGTGCCATCATAGGAGATCCCAAGGTGGAAATCAACTAACCACCTATAAAATTATGCATAATCTTCCTCACACAGGTCAGTATCTCCTTCGTCCAGATGATTGTGTTTTGTCATGTCGAGCTATTGATATGTGCTACTGTTTTGCGACACCGTTTAAGTACAACTATTGCTTTCCTATCTTTTCACATTCAGGACAATGAAGATGATTTCAGTGGAACTGCACAAAATGGTCTGATGTTGAGTGATCTCTATTGCCTCCTCTGTTTGCTAGAATATGTGAGCGTAAATTGCAAGATGAGCCATCAAGCTAGCTGAGGAGTTGCCAACATGCTCATAGTGCACGCAACATTGAGCAGAAAGAAGCATGTGGGGAGGCCCTTTGCTCAGAGAAGCATCGATCATTTTTTCTTTATTTCTACACCTTCTCACAGCTTTGTCCTGGTTATAGTCTTGTGAATCATTTAGATGCGTAAACATGCTGCACTTAAGTGCTTGTGAATGTTAGCTAGTATGCATACCGTATGTTGTGAAACTTAGTTTAGCGTGAATGTTGACTAGCGTGTCAACCTTTACAATCTATATTGTGGGCCTGTTATTTGACCCCTCATTTTGCCACGCAACGACCAGTGTGAGTGTCTGCATGCAGTACCGCATCCTCTAATTTGGTGCATGCCAAGCCAGCCCAAGAAGGAGCTATAACTTTTTTTCCAAGTTGAAAAATGTTACCGATGAGGAGCCATAAGTTGGAGGCGTCTCTTTTTTTCTTTCGAATGGGCAATAAGCTAGAGAGCTGGAGAGTGTCTCTAATGGGCTGCCTCTAGTATAAGGCCATCCAGTACGAAACACGGGCAGCCGACTAGGTCGATACAAAAGCCTATCCATCTTAAAGCCCATTTGTTTTTGTTTTTTGCGAGGAAAAGCCCATATGTCTTGAAGAGGGGTGATCCCAGAAAAACCCTCCTTCCTCCTCGCCTCCACTTACTACAGCTCGATAGACTCTCCCGCTTCCGTCTCCCCCCAATTCCCCCCGCTCCCCATCTTCCTCACTCGTACAGAAAACCCCTGCTCACCTTCTTCCTCACTCGTACAGAAAACGCCTGCTCCTCTTCTTCCTCGCTCCTACAGAAAACCCCACCCCTCCTTCTTCCCCACTCGCACTGCCACTAGGCTCGTCTCTCGCTACTCTGCTCAAACCCATGAGTTCGGTGCGATGCCCGCAAGGAAAATGGAGTCGGCTGGCCCCAGCGGCAAGAAGATGAGGCTCCCGCCAGCGGCGATGCCGGTTGTAGATCCCGCACCCGGTGGCGCGGGGAGAAGCGGCGAGCCCCCCCCCCCCCACCGGATCTGAGGAACACATAGAATCTCGGGTAGACCGCATCAGTGATCTCCCGGACGACATCCTTGGGGAGATCATCTTGCTTCTCCCCACCAAGGATTGCTGCCGCACCCAAGTCCTCTCAACTCAGTGGCACCCTCTATGGCGCGCCACGCCCCTTAATCTCGACTGTCGTCAGCTATCTGTCGTTCATGATTTTGAACTCCTCAGAGCCATCATCTCCTCCCACTAGGGCTCCGTTCAACGCCTCTGCATCCTGACAAGCTACCTGCTGTCCTTACCCTACACGGTGGACGCCTGCCTAACATCCCCTGAATTTGAAAATCTCCAGCAGTTTGAGTTCTACCATTACCACAAAAATTACATACCACGAACCGAAGGCCAAGAATTTGTGCCCACACCACCGTTGTCCATCTCGTGGTTTTCCTCATCTCTCCACACCGCTACCTTCGCCCGGTGCCATCTACCAGACGATCTGGTACAAATGATTCGACTTCCACTGCTAAAAAAACTTTTGCTTGTGATGGTTTATCTGTCGGAGGCCTCACTGCATAGCATCATCCACTCCAGTTGCCCTACCCTGGAACGCTTGCTGATTGTTTTGGGAATAGAAATCCCTATCAGTTGTCTCCAAATAAAGTCGCCTCACCTTAAAAGCATTGGAATTTGTTTTGAAGGACAGCAACTCATCATCGAAGATGCCCCTTCACTTCAAAGGTTGCTCCTTCATTATTGTTATATACCTTCGCAAATAACTGTCGTCTCTGTGCCTAAACTGGAGACCTTGGGTGTAATTCCTGATCCATTTAATTATCAGAAGTTGGTGTTTGGCTCCACACTTATTCAGGTACCGTATATTATCATATACACATTTGTAATCATAAGCTGCATTTTTCATTTGTGCGCATAATTTTTATATCATCTTGGAGTACACTTTGGGTACTAATATTATGTTATATGCTCAATGAAGAGTTCGTCCATGGATAGCCTACTAATGGTGCTGGATTCTGTCAAGATCTTATATATCGGACTGTTTAGTTATGATCTGAACACAATTATTGGCTTGCTACGATGCTTTCCATGTCTGGAGAATTTGTATATAAAGGTGATGATTTCATGCACATTGAATTCAGCCATCGAAAGCCCGTATATATTGTACTACAATTAACCGTTCAGCTGTCGCTCATTCGACATACTCTTTTTTTGGACCTTAACTGTTTTCAATCTTCATGTCTACTTAGGCACTAACACATGGAGAAAAACATATAACCAATCGGTGGCGTAATAAGCACCGGGATTTTCTCAGTTCTCATGACATTTGTTTGCGGACAATAACGATGGAAGGATATCCATCCAACCAGGCAAACAGAAGCTTTGTCACATTCTTCCTGTTGAATGCGAGGTTACTATTGTCCATGAGGCTTAAGTTTTTCAACAAGAAATTTCTCGCGGATGGATATGTTGAACAGCAAAAAAAGAAGTTTCAGGTGGACAAATGGGCTTCTGAACGTGCTCGGCTTCTATTTACAACAACTTGTGGTCATGTTCCAGTAAATTATTTCCCATAAGATGTTGATTTTATGGATCAGACCGATCCATTTGTTTGTGACTGCCAAAAACACTGGTTGGTTTAGATGTTGTTGCCATATTCAATCTGGGTTTTGTCTAAATTTCATGAACAATTAATCCTTGGCCTTTCGTACCGTTTGTAAGGTTGAGTTGGATGTTGTTGCCCTTTTCAACTCGGTTGTGACTGTCATATTTTCTTTGAAACAAGGCAAATGGCTTGCCATTTCCTTTATTAAAGAGAGAAATATTGTAACAACAGGGACCCAGCTGCTCGCCCAGTTGTAGAGACGGAGCCCAGGCTTTTATTTAAGCACATGACGAGCCCAGTTGATATCCTTTTTCTTTCTGAAAATGGCTAGCCCAGTTCTATTTTGTTTTGGACAATACCCAACCCAGGCCTACTTGCTTTTCTCAGCCCTGTTGGGCTGCAAATCTG
Source organism: Thinopyrum elongatum (assembly GCA_011799875.1). Classification (NCBI taxonomy): domain Eukaryota; kingdom Viridiplantae; phylum Streptophyta; class Magnoliopsida; order Poales; family Poaceae; genus Thinopyrum; species Thinopyrum elongatum. Next base: position 536,011,176 of record CM022302.1, read on the forward strand.
TAAAGACGAGGAGGGATGTATTCGGCTTCCCCAGAAAATGGGCTATAAGTAGTAAGAAATAGGCTATAAATTTTAAAAACACGAAAAACCGGCAACTAGATTCAAATTTTGTTTTTTCAGGATTTCAAGATTTTAAATTTCATTTTTTTTTGCGGGGAAAATTTCATTGCATTTTAATTTGAAATAAAATTATTTTTAATGTGACTCGAAATTTCGTGATTAAAAGAGTTTGGACCCCACCGAAATATGCAAAATTTTGTTGAATTTTTTAGCAGTGGCTAGAATATGGTCTGTAATGCTAACAAAAAGAATATGGGCTTCAAAATATCCTTAAGAATTAGCAAATGGGCTGTAAATTATTAAAAATAATGGCAAATGGGTTGTATGCTGTTTTCCACAGATTTGGAGGCTGACTTGTGGGCCTACTAGGTTGACGATGACGCTGTCCTAATTTTTTTTATTCGTACTCAAGGCTTTGTCAACTTAGTCAACACAGAGCAGCGACTATTGGATGTCCATCCAACCGCTGTCGTGCTTCTTCAATCTATGCTCTTCCTGCTCCAGCCGCTCAAACCAACGCCGGCGGGACTGCCTGCTCCCTCCTTCCGTAGCCGGTTGTGCTACCGCACAGGCCTCACCGGCCCACACTACTCCCACCGCTGGCCAGGCCATCCCTCTACCCACCCGCACCTCCTGTTATTTTCCGGCGACGGCAGCCTCACCCCGCAACCGACCAGTTAGCCCTCGTACTCCCCTCAGCGTGGGCATCCACTACTGTGGCTTCACCGGCTCTGGGTCATTCCCTTTCTAGGCCTCGCCGTCGTCCACCGCGTTGGTGCTCTCGGCGCGGCATGGTCAACATGGTCAACAAATGACAGCCATCGAAAGAGGGATGTAAGTGTAGAGGCTGACAGTAGGGACCCACACAAGCAAGTGCCTCCTTATTACACTGACTTGTGGGCCTAGTAAGCTGACGTGTACGCAGGGCTTTGTCAACTTAGTCAACAAATGATTCTAGCAGCTGGACCATTGGATGTTAATCCAACAGCCGTGCTGCTTCTTCAACCTCTGATCTTCTCGGTCCAGCCGCCCAAACTAGCGCCGGTGGGACCGCCTGCTCCTGCCTCCCATGGGCGGCAGTGCTGCCATGAAGGCCTCTCCGCCCCACCCTAATCCCACTATCGGCCAGGCCTTCCCTCTACTCAGCAACACCCCGTGTTATTCTCCGGCGATGGTAGCCTCACACCGCAGCGGAACCAGTGAACCCTCGTACTCCCCTCCACGTTGGCATCCACTGCCTCGTCTTCCTCAGCTCCACATCGTTCCCTTACCAGGCCTCGCCGTCGTCCACCGCCTTGGTTCTCTCCGCGCGGCGTGGTCAACGTTGTCAACAAACGACAGCCATCGGAAGACGACTGTACACGGTGAGGCTGACAGCTGGACCCACCAGCTACATCTTCGCACACAAGGAAGTGCCTCCTTATTACGCGCAAAAAAATGATTCCTCCCCCTGACAGCTGGGACCCACCACATATATCTTCGCATGCAAGGGAGTGCCTCCTTATCCTCCCTGACGGCTGGAACCTACCCGGTCGAAGCGTACATAGCGTTGTCTGTCTGGTCGCGAACGTGTATGTACATACTGGTCGATCGGTCTCTTTGCAACGATGAACCGTGGCCGAGCAAGCAGCGGCACATGTAGTAGTAGAGCCCCCGACGTAGCAGTTTAGGCAGTCCCTTCTAAACCGTGTACACGTACGTACAACCACATGCTAAAAAATATGGCCACGTACGTACATACGGGCGGGGTCTCGAACGCCAACTCACGCATACGTACGGCCAGGGCTCGTGTACATGGAGAGGCAACGGACGGCAGCAACAGCGCCCTGTTCATCGGTAGACAACCGACTGGGTCGGAACAGAGAAACTGTGTCGTGTTCATCGGGAGGCAACGGAATGCGTCGTGTTCATCGGGAGCCTACCTGCGTGGACGGAACAGCCAAAACGAGGTCTGGCGTACCGCAGAACAGAGGAAACGGACTTCTGTTCGAGTGCCTACGGTCGAAACGGGGTGCTGTTGATCCGGAGGGGTGTGGCGTACCTCAAAACAGATGAAACGGACTTGTGTTGGAGCGCCTATGGTCGAAACGGGGTCATGTTCATCGGGAGGGGTGTGGCGTACCGCAAAACGGGACTCCACGGGCTACTGTTCATCCACCGTCTAGTGCCTCGCTCCTGCCTCCATGGGCTACTGTTCATCCACCGTCGACTTCCTCCAGCCTCCACATGCTACTGTTCATCCATCGTTGACTTCCTCCAGCCTCCACCAACTACTGCTCATCCACGGGCTACTGTTCATCCAGCCACCACCGGCTACTGTTCATAGAGCCTCCACGGGGTCCTATTCATCAACCCCCAACCGGCTGGGATGCGGTGGCCTCCTCGGGGTCCTGTTCATCCAGCGGCAACGGCCTTGCTACTACCACAAGGTCCTGTTCATCCAACCCCCATCGGGAACTGTTCATCCGCGCTCAACCAACCGGCTCGACTCACCATGTCTCGACTCGTTCTACGTACCGCGCGCATGGTAGCAAAGGTCACTATTCATCATGAGGCAACCCAACACCGGCTGGCTATGTCTTGCACGGGGGCTCGATCGGCTTCAGTAAGCAGCAGCAATGATCGATCGCTCGGGTTCAGTTAGCACCAGCAGCAGCGAAGGAATCGCTCAGGTTTAGTCAGCAGCGAATGAATCGCTCGGGTTCAGTTAACAGCCAAGGGATCGATATCTCGGGTTTAGTAAGTGAACGCCTCGCTCGGGTTCAGTTAGAGCCCAACGCCTCGCACACACGCGCGTACGTACGTGTACGAGAGAAATGTGCAATCCCTTTGTGCATCGCTCGGCCCCGACCACCCACCGTAACCGGGAACTCCCCAAATTTTTCCTCGCCCTTGCTTCTACCATGATTTTTTCCGTCATGGACGGCCCAAAGAATGTCATGCAGGTGCGTCCCTGGCCCGCCCAGGACGAAAAATCCATTTTCTATCATGATTTTTTGTCATAGAAGTAGGAGCCCACCACATCTATGATGATACGTGGTTTTGTCACAATTATCATCATAGAAGTGTCATAAGCATGACAGAAAAAAAAATTGTTCGGGCCAAAATGTCACGGTTGTGTCTTTTTTTTGTAGTGTGTGTTCAGGCTCACAATGAAGCCCTGAAGAGAAAAGCACTTGGGCATCCAGGCATTGCCCCAAGTTGGCTGCTAAGAAGAAGAAGCCAATGCATGCTAAAGTTGAGGCTCCAAGGTAGGAAAGGCCAAGCATTATCTTCCCTGCCTGTATGACTAGCTCGAAGCCTAAGGTCCCATCAATTGCTTCTGAGAGGAAGAAGACGAAGCAGGAAGAGGCTGAAGCCAAGAAGCGAAAGCATCAAGAAGCCTCGGATGCTGCTCCATCTCAGAAAAGGCTAAAGACAAAGCCTTCTAAGGCTTCAAGAAGGGCCCAAGCACCAACTGCCTCAACTGCTCCTGTAGAGCCGCTGCTAGTTGAGCCCATCTCTGTTGCCTTACCAGCTTCCTCCAACCGCGAGTGCCATCTTGTTGTACATGAGCCTGCTACCACAGAGGCTCATGAGTCTGAAGAGATTCCAGCTGCTGATACCACCGCAGCTGAAGACATTGGTAGTGAAGACAATGTAGATGATGATGAAGTCCTTCCTCAAGTTCCCCAGATCATGCCAAAACCGGTATCATCGCCTGCTCCCACGAGCAGTGAACAGATCAGTATTGGCGGTCCCACGACGCCAATCACCCAAGATGATTTCTGGGAAGAACAACACCCCAACACCCCGCTACATGAAGTCATTCCGTGCACTCCACTAGCTCAAGTCACTACTCCAGTGCTTGAGACTCCCCAAGAAATTCCTGAAGACATGGAGAAGACCACTCCTTCACCACAGGCGTCGCCCTCTTTTCGAAGGCTTCGCCGAGGCCCAAGGCCAACGGTCTCCATGTCGAGCATTCCTGAAGAGGATGTGCATACCACAAGCTCAGTAGCATGTCAAGTGTTCCCTGAAGCCATTCGCTCAGAAACTGCTCAAGAGTTTGAAGCCAAAGGGGCTGAAGATATTCCGGCTGCATCAGCCGAGGAAAGAGATGAAGAAGAACAAGTTGTTATTCCCCCTACTGAACCAACTGTTATTCCAGATGTGATTGTGCCTGACCCTCTAGTACTTGAAGCTTCTGAAGCCACTGCAAATGATGTTGCTGCTACCACTCATGCTGAAGCCAATGACGTTGTCATGGCTGAAGACAATGCGCAGCCTAAAGCCATTCTTTAGTCGAAAGCCCCTGAAGCCACAGAAGACATTCAGCCATCCACCTCGGATGTGGCTGCTGCTCCACCTGTACCTCACACTATGGCAAGGGCCTTTAATCATGAAGGTGAGCTGATCAGTGTCAAATGGCCGATTATGACACCTCCTGCTGCTCCTGGTCCCCAATATGACTACCATTTCGAGCAAAGGCCTCAGACATAGAAGCCAAAGCCAAGAATGCCAAGGCTTCCTAGTGCTGCCACCACTCAGGGCTCTTTCAGTGTCTTAAGCTTCAGAGAGCACAACACATTCTTTGACACTGCCAAGAATCCTTACAAGAAGCTCAAGATATCTTCTGACAGGTTCTGGACTCATCAGCAAAGAAGCTATTACTCATGCATCTTGTAGAACCAGGACAGGATCTTCCCTCACAAGCACCTATGTTGTGATGCCATAGCTAGACTGTCATGCCTTGAAGACGCCCTTGACTGCTTTCGTGAAGTTGTTCTGCTCCCTTTTGTCATCGACAAGGAGCACTGGAATGAAGAGCTCTTGCTTCAACTTTATGCCACCCTTCATATCTCAGGCTACAACAAGGATCCAAAGACATGGGTCCTTGAGTGAATGTCAGGCGATGTACACCATGAAGCCAAAGCTCAAGACATCATCGATCTTACTTCCCTGCCCACTCCTGGTGATCTCTATGAGCCAGGTTGTCAGCGCTATGAACAGGAACGAGAGAGCATCTTCCAGAAGCCAGAGCCCAACATGAGCCAAATGCTAAGCATCATGAAGCCATAGCCAGTAGACGCTGAGTACCCCAAGGAATTCTTTGTCAATGACCTCGAGTACTTGCCCCGCACCATATACCATATTCTGAGGCATACTCTATGGCCAATCAAAGGGTACTCTCCACACGCCAAGATTGAAGGCACTATGAAGACATTGGTCTTCTACATTATCAATGGCATCCGCTTCAACACTCAAGATTTCTTCATCCGTCAGTTGGCAGCTTCAGGCATTGATCTCTTTGGTGTCAAATTCTATGCACCATGGGTTATGCGGTTGATCAAGCTTCACTCCACCATCAACTATCAAGCTTCAGCGCGCAATCATGTTGTCTTTTTGCTTGAAGTGGATATGTCTCATGAAGCCATCTATCCAGAGCCTACCAAGGAACCAGTTTGTGAAGACAACGCTGCATTTCAAAGCTTCTCAGCACCACTTGACACCATTCATATGCCGAATCCAACTACTACTGCTGGTCCTCTCGTCGGTCAGCTTCGGCTGCCGCATCGTGCTCCCACTGTTGCTACAGCCAACACGGTAGCTCAAAGGCCTCAGAAGCATGCTCGTGTGCTCAATGACTAAGAGCTTCTTGTCTCTCTTCATCAGAAGCATGATAGGCATCATGACTGGATGAAGCGTCAGATGCAAAGTCTTCTTGTGGATGTCAATCGCATAGGCAACCTATCCACCAGAATTCGTTTGTTGCTCATGAAGCCTGTCGGTGTGCCTGGAAGAGCCTCGCTCTGCTATGCTCTGAAGATGAACTTACAGCAGATGGCTTCACTGAAGAATACAAGTTTGACTCCAGGCCTCCACAATCAGCAAGTTGGTGTCCAACACCATCCATTGAAGATTCTGACTACTCATCTTTGGCTCCAACTGTTGTTGCATGAGTGATTGATGAGGAGGACGACACCACTTCACCAGCCATGGTTTCACTGCATCACAATTCTGCATCAGGCCCTTCTGCACCGCCCAACTCCACCGTCGACCCTACTGGCCCAACTTCTTCACCAACACCTCATGGGAACGCTCAGACACTTATGTCTTCACTCCTTTTTGGTCATTCCTGACAAAAGGGGGAGAAGCATTTGAGTTGATAGTCTTCAAGAGGGTCTATATTGGTCGGGTGCTTATTTTTGTTAAGTTTTGCAACTCTCATTCTTGAACTGTGGTTTTTGAGTTGTAACACTTAAACCTTGATGGTCGTCTGCCACTTTTGCTGCTACCTTTTATTGCGATGATAAATTCCGCATGAAGTCATTCTGCAGACGCCCATTTTCCATTATGCATGTCATTATCTTCACTACATTTTTTTGTGCACGATGAATTGTCTTCATGAATTGAAGGAGATCTCCACAAAGCAGAACCTGCCATGTGCTTTTGCATTCAAAGGCAAGTTACTTATATGCACATCTTCAGGGGGAGCCCTTTCAACTTCATGAAGCCAATGACCACGTTCTTTAACTTACACATATTTTTATCCCCATTGAAAACTTCAACCAGTTTGTCATCAATCACCAAAAAGGGGGAGATTGTAAGTGCATCTAGTGCCACCCCTAGTTGGTTTTGGAGTATTGACGACAAACGTGGTTGAGGGACTAATGTGTTTGTGAGAATTGCAGGATAACATAGGTAGAAGTCCCTCATTGATTCGGTTTACCTATCGGAGATGACCCCTAAAAATGTATGAAGACATTAAAGCCAATGGTGGTTCGTGAAGACATTCACGTCGAAGATAATGACATGTGAAGACATGCACTTGAAGACAATGGAGTGCAATGACATAGTTTCTTTCGTAGTTTCATTTTCTTCTTTCTTGAATCATAGGAACCACCGAACTGTTAAGTGGGATCCAGGTGAACAAAGTCAGAAGACTGACGTGATGCTCAACCAAAATCCTATGTCTTCGAGTGAAGACAATGAGAGTAAATCTTATCCAGAGTTGGATGAGTCAGCTTTGCTTGTAGCCCAAGTCAAGCTGACACGTGTGTTTGAAATCCGACCGTTGGACACGTGTCGGTTCCTTAGTGATCCAAGGTCATTTCGGACATATCAGGTCGGGTTACCTCCTGGCTATAAATAGCCCACCCCCTACACCACAAATTGGTGGCTACTCAGAGTTAGTGCATGGCTTTTGTCATTTGAAAGCAACCCACCTCCGAAGCCTTTGAGAGAGAAACCTTGCGAGGACAAAGCCCAAAACACCCAGAGCCAAAGACTGTTAGGCATCACTGAAGTATTTCTGTCCGCGTGATCTGAAGACTTATTACACTTGAGGACTGTGTATCTTCCAGCCAGTTACGCATCACATTCTGAGGATCCACTACTAGGGAAAAGCCAAGCAGTAGCGCGGGTTTTAGGTGTATCGGTAGCGCGGGGACCCACGCTACTGCTACGGCGCTACAGCTAAAGGCTAGCAGTAGCGTTGGTTCACCCGCGCTACTGCTATACCTACTTAGTAGCAGTGCTTCCTGCAGAAAGCGCTACTGGTAGTTACTGGCAGCGCGCCTCTCTGCCAGCGCTACTACTATTATTACGTATTCTATTTCTTTTTAATTTTATGTCGTATTCATACACCATTATACAAGTTTTCATACAGTAGCAATTTAGAGATTGTTTTTACATTATAATGAGTTATTACATCACTGGGTCACTTAGGATCCATCCACTTGAAACTAATCCGCGGTTCTTTCACCCAATGATATAATAACTCATCATCATCATCATCATCATATCATTAACAACTTATCATCATAATACATCATTGTCATAAAACAACTCCTCATGATCATCATTTTCGTCCATGAGACATCATATAACAACTTGGTCACTAGTCATAATCACAACTCCTCCTCATCATCATCATCAACTCTAACACATTGTAGCACATAATAACACATTGTACCTAGGACCTACTCCTCTCTCATGGGACCAACTACCCTCTCTAAGGTAAAATAGCATAAAACAAGATAGGCCCTAACGCTCCATTATGGAGAATGGAGACTATCCTGTCTCCAATTCTTGCGCTTCGCACAATGTTGCTTCCAAGTAGCTCTCTATGATTGTCCATACATTTTTTCCATTCTTTGATTGTCATGTCTTCATCGGTTTTAGAAATCTGGTATGAACAGCGGTGAAGCCTAGGATGACCTGGCCGTAAGCTAATAACATCAAGGTGACCTTTCGGAAACATCAGATCAGGCACACAATCCTTCGGGATTTTTTGTTGAAAAACAAAATAATAACATCGTAGTTAGCAATGTAGTTTAGCTTTAGAAGAATTTATGCAGAAGATGCACGGATGTCATAATAGTAAAAAAATCTTACAATGCCATCTCCATGGATGTTACCGTAGTTCAACACGTGCACTAGTGGCACGTATTGACAATAATGTGCAGGAGTTTCATGATTGATATTGTAATTCTCAACATCAATAATAAATGAGATAAGATGATCTTTCTCCTGATAAGTTAATTCTGCGTCATCGGTGTAGTAGGTTCTGTCTACCATCTTCCGTACATTTTTTGAAGAATGAAAATAAGCTGTCAATGGAAATAAGCTGTCAACTATTTTGAAATAAACAATATAAATTACTTAATAAATATGTTTGAGAAACTCACATAGCGGTAGAAGTGGAAGCGTATCAACAAGGACCCAAATGTCCATATTCTCTGCGTCGATGTCAGGATCACCAAGATCCAAGGTGACAAGCATACCCTCATGAAAATCATACGCCTTGCAAAGTGCTTCCCAATTCGGGCAACCAAAATGGGATACGCTCTCAGAATTGTATAGATTTACAGCAAAATCATAACCATGATGGGTCCTTAGGTGAACTATCTTTGTCTCCATATTTTCATGATCTTCAAAATCCAGCTTCTCCAAGACATACCATCTTGCATGGCATGGGATAAGCTAGTCAAATTGTAAAAGATGGAAATTACACGTTGAAGAAGCAGAAGTCATGCTTAATTATGAAAAAACACTTGTCATTGTTGCGTACCATTTCAACATCGAAGGTCTCGTGGAGCTTAATACTGAAGCGCCGACCTTCTACCAGGTGAGGCCTATCGCACAGACCCCGGTCGTCGCCGCACCAGTCGCACTTCGAGAGCCTATCGTCGTCGTCAGACATTTCCTATGTTCATAATTCAAAGATTAAACTTGTACAATTCAATATATGTACTACAAAAACTAAATTAGATCATTATTATTCATCATGGGTTGACTATCGGTCTGTCGAGTCTTTTCTTGAAAACTCTTAGCTCACGTGGTGTATATATTCGACCGTCAGTGGTGGTAGCTACTCCTGTCATTCCAAAGCGCATTACACCAAAATGTCAAGCACCTTGGAATGAAGAAGAAGCTACCCCCACGACAACAGTCGGGATTCTTCGTCCTCTCATATATGGTGGAGACTCTCCCTCACTGATTCCTCTTTGACATTTGCGACCGTCGGTGATGTTCGTTCTTCACTTCCTTTCCATGCATTACCAAAAGGTCTATCACGAGAAAGAAGAGGAAGAACGACCCCCACGACAACAGTCGGTATTCTTCTTCTCTCATATATGGTGGACACTCCCTCACTATTTTTTGACTGTCGTATATGGAGCCCAACATACTTAAAGTCAACCCAAAATGGCATTTAATGCTCTTTTCGGCATTTCCAACGCACTCGATATTTCCTATATTATAGCACAAGCCATGCCAAAATTCACGAAAAAATCCGCCATGACCTTTGCTAGAAAAGGACATATCAAGCGCCTGAAATTTGCCAGAACGGAAATTAATCAACACTCCGGCAAAACATAGGCAACTCGGAGGTGTTCCCTGCAAACATGGCCACTTGGGCTAGCACATATCCTATTTGAGCAACACTAGATATACATGTTTATATCTACATCATATGAGCATTCAAACTTGTTGGTCATTGCATTTCAATGGTTGAAAATATGAACAAAAACATTTAGAAACATCTTATATATAATCCTAACATAACTAAATTTGCCAATATAGGTCTCTCTCTCTAAACTAGTTCTATTAATCACTTACTAAATAAACTAGTTCTATTAACCACTTACTAAATAAACTAGTTCTATTAACCAATTACTAAATAAATTATCTTACTTCTATTACTAAATTTAATACCTAAAAAATTCTATACTTAAAATTTCAAAAACAGAGGGAAGTGGAGGGAGTAGGAATGAAGGGAGGGGTGAGTGAGGGTGGAAGGGAGGAGGCAGATAGATGAGGCAGGGAGGAGGAGGATGGATGAGGCAGGGAGGAGAGGACGGACAAGGCAGGGAGGGAGGTGGGAGGGAGGAGGCGGGAGTGAGGACGGAGAAGGAGGGAGGGATCGGCAGAGGGACGAGGAGGGGAGGGAGGTGGAAGGAGGAGCAAGAGCGGCGGCGGCGGCGGGTGGCGATGGTGGTCGGGGAGGGCCGAACGTCGGCGGCGGCGGACGACAGGGTGTGTGGGGAGTGAGAATGGGAGTGGAGAGGGGAAGAGTGAGGGGCGGACGGTGGAGAAGATAGGATGGGTTTAGTAGTAGCGCGTGTTAGGGGAAAGCGCTAATGCTAAACTACCTAGTAGTAGCGCGTTTCAGCGGAAAGCGCTACTACTACACTTAGCCTGGCGGCAACGGTGGGGCAATTTTAGTAGTAGCGCTCTTTGTCCTTGCCACGCTACTGCTATGTCTATAGCAGTAGCGCCTTCTGTGGACACGCGCTACTGCTAAGTAGCAGTAGCACCTCATTTTATCCAGCGCTACTGCTAAGGTTCTGTGTATAAGGTTTTTCCCTAGTAGTGATCCAAGAGTCATTGTGGATCACCGGTGAACGAAGTCTGTGAAGGTTTGGAAGTCTACCTTGAAGACTTACCACAGTGATTGGGCGAGGACTAAGTGTCCTTAGCTCAAGGGGAATAAGGCGAAGACGCGGTCTTCTGAGTTTAATCTCAGCCTCCCTAACCAGACGTACAGTTGTCACAGCAACTGGAACTGGTCTACCAAATCCTTGTCTTTGCCAAGCAACTGGTTCTATCACTTCACCCTCACTTAACTATTTAGCTTCGTGAAGTCATTGCTTGTTTGCCCTGTTTGACTTCACTGTGTGAAGACATTCTCTCTGATTGCATAATTGGCTTCATACTGTCTTCCTATTCTGATCCACTCTACCTAGCTGCTATTTGTCTTCGTGTTTACTTCATACTATTTACTAGACTATGGCTTGGCTAGTGTAGTTTATCTTCCGCTGCATACTGTGTAGGTTGCATTTGGTTGTCTGTCTTCGAAGACATTGCCTGTCTTCAAGACTTTCATAAAAATCGCCCATTCACCCCCCCCCCTCTAGTCGATAACTAGCACTTTCAACTGCCAAGAACATCATCTGTGGTAATCTGACCAAAGGGCAGTACGGCCGTGTGAGTGCTCTGGAATCTACGAAGCTAGTATGGGACTGGCTGTCCAAGGTCAACGAAGGTGTCTCAACTCAAAGAGACTCAAGAATTGATGTGCTTTGCAATCTCTTCAACCGATTCAAGAGGAATGACAATGAGAATGTCCAGCTCACTTTCGACCGCCTCACGGATATCACAAATGAGCTTCGTGCTCTTGGCGCCACCGAAATCACCAAGCATGAAGTAGTGAAGAAGCTACTGAGATCACTTGATAGTTCATTTGACACTCTAGCCTTGATGATCTAAGAACGCCCTGACATCAAAGATCTCGATCCGTCTATCATACTTGAGAGGCTCAACACACATGATATCCAGCTATCTGAGAAGAGAGATATCTATGGTCCCAACTATGGCCGATCTCGTGCTTTGAAGGCAAAGGTTGAATCCTCATCTGAAGAATCTGACTGCAGTTTTGATGGTCCTGAAGACATAGGCAAAGAGCTAGCAATTCTTGTGAGAAAGTTCCAAAAGTTCTCCAAGAAGAATCGCTTCGGAAAGTCTTCAAGATCCAGCTTCAAGAATGATGAGGCTTCCACTCGTGACTACAAGAAGAGAACATGCCACAAATGCAACAAGCCAGGCCATTATATATCTGAATGTCCTCAATGGGACAAGGAAGCAAAGAAAAAGAAGAAGAGCAAGGAATATGACTCCGACGATAAGAAGAAGAAGAAATGCACAAAGTCTTCTTCAAAGTCTTCATCTTACAAGAAGAGCTTGTCTGGCAAGGCTCGTGCATTCATTGGGAAGGAAATAGATTCAGAGGAGGAGTCTACTTCTGAGGAAACGGAGGTGCAGTCTGAGGAGGAGTTTAACTCAGGCGTGGCAAGCCTGGCTCTAGCTTCGGCATTCGTCGCCAAGTCCATCTTCAACTCTAAAGACAATGGTCACGACACCGATGCTGAAGCCAATGATGACGACGATTCTGCTCCCACCTTCTACTTCATGGCAAGAGGTGCTACGGTAAAGTCACGTGATGCTTACTTTCAGACCTCCAGTGAAGATGACTCTGAATGTGAATCCAAACCCAGCTATAAAACTCTTGCTAAAATTGCAACTGAACAACAAACAGCCATGGAAAAGATTCAAAAAATGCTTGACAAAAGCGATGACCTGTTGGACGAGGAAATGAATCGAACTCAGTCCTTAATTGAAGACATCAAAAATCTTTGGGTTAAGTACGAAGAACTTGAAAGTCGTCATGAAACTCTCTCAGCCACTCATGAGAAGCTTTCCTATGATTATCTTCAAAGGAAGCAAGATCTAGAGAAACTAAGAGCGTCTCATGAAGATCTTCAAAAACAAAATGACTCACTACTCGCTCAATAGATCAGTTCCGCTCAGGAAGATTTTGTGCCACCTTGCTTAAAATGTCTTGAGCGTGGCAATGCTATCTCTATTGCTGAATGTTCTACTGCTTCTGAAGTTGCAATGTCTTCAACTGTTGATGTGGTAACTAACCCCTCTTCCGAGGATTCCACTACTATTGCTGATGAGAATGCCAAGTTGAAGACATTGCTTGAAACAGGCATGTATAAAAGTGTCAAAGGTCAGCAGACACTATGTGATGTCCTCAAGAAACAGATTCCGAACCGAAACCCTAGGAAAAAGGGTGTTGGTTTCGAGAGAAAAATGAATGTTGATGGCTCTTACTAGAAGCCTGAGCAGTACCCCAAAACCACATGGTGGGTTGCTGCAAAGGGCCCTTCAGTGGATCCATCCACCTTATCTGACTTCACTTGTGCTAACCCTATTATCATTGATGAGTCATTTGACTCAAACTATAAACTATTCAAGAATCAGAATGGTGAAGTGTTTGCCAGGTTTATTGGAACTAACTGTAGGAATGGGCCACCTATGAAGAAGATCTGGGTTCCTAAAAGTCGTCTTGAGAATCTTCCCGTGAATGTCATCATGATACCACCAGGGAAGAAGACAAACCCCAGATCAAAGGCTTCATATGGCCCAAAAGCTTCATACAGACAGAGGACCTCACAAGGTCACCCTAACGATAATGTTTTGCAGGGAAACTATCATCAGACTCATGAATATGAGCGTGTTTCTTCAAACCGCTATGTTCACAAATCAAAGGAATTTTATGCGTATTCTTTTGAGTACTACTCACCTCCTACAAAACTATTTGCTAGGGCTTCAAAGCCAAAATTCTCAGATGATGCACTTAGACTCATTGCTTCTAAGCCACCCCTTCAGATGTGGGTGGTTAAGAAGAATTAACTTCCCTTGCAGGGTCGGGTCTCCAGCCAAAAATCATTGACTTCTCAATGCTGGGGACCTAAAACATCTTGTTGGATGCAAGATAAAATGCCAAAATGGTCGTATCATTTACTTAGTCCCTGGATTTCTTGATGAACATCCTATCTTACCATCCAAGAATCTTACATTTGATAGTATCCTTATTCGTCAAATGTTTCTCCTTCACAATACTCTTTGTGAAGCCTATCCTACTAAGTGCACTGTAGGGTACAACTCCGAAAGCTACTGAATGGATCATGGACCGTGGATGCACTAACCACATGACTGGCAATCGAAGTCTTCTCATGGATTCTACTCTTAGACCATCTACTAAAAGCCATATCACATTTGCTGACACTAGTAAAAGCAAGGTATTGGGCCTAGGTAGAGTTGCTATCTCAAAGGATCAACACATGGATAAAGTGATGCTTGTTGAATCCCTTGGATACAACTTAATGTCTGTCTCAATGCTTTGTGATCTTGACATGATTGTGATATTTGGAAAATATCGATGTCTTGTGCTTATGGCTTCTGACAAATCTCTAGTCTTTGAAGGTTATCGAAGAGGTGATCTGTATATGGTAGATTTCTCCGCAGGACCACAGCTTGCCGTATGTCTTCTAGCTAAAGCGTCAGAGTGCTGGCTTTGGCATCGAAGTCTAGGACTAGCGGGCACGAGGAACTTGCACACTCTCGTGAATTAGAAGCACATCATTGGCATCGAGGGCGTCAAGTTCAAGAAGGATCATCTATGTGGTGCTTGCGAAGCAGGGAAGATGACTAGGGCAAAACATCCCTCAAAGACAATCATGACGACATCACGCCCCTTCGAGTTGCTACACATGGACTTATTTGGCCCTACTCACTACTCTACCCTTACTACCACTTCACATCTTTTTGGCTTCATGATTGTTGATGATTATTCTAGATATACTTGGGTGCACATAATTCTCTACAAGACTAAAGTGCAGGATGTCTTCAAACGATTTGCCAATCGTGCCATGACTAACTATGGCATCAAGATCAAGCATATAAGGAGTGATAATGGCACGGAATTCAAGAACACTGGCCTCGACACTTATCTTGATACACTGGGCATCACTCATGAGCTCTCTGCTCCATACACTCCTCAGCAGAATGGCGTCGTGGAGCGCAAGAACAGAACCATTATTGAGATGGCTCGTATGATGCTTGATGAGTACAAGACTAAAAAAAGTTCTGGCATGAATCCATTGATACTGCATGCCATATCATCAACAAAGTTTATCTTCATAAATTCTTCAAGAAGACATCTTACGAACTACTCACTGGTAAGAAGCCAAACGTAAGCTATTTCAAAGTCTTCGGTGCTAGGTGCTAGATCAAGCATCCACATCACACTTCCAAATTTGCACCGAAAGCACATGAAGGTTTTATGCTCGGTTACGGAAAGGATTCACACACCTACAGAGTCTTCAACCTCTTTCACTACAAAGTGGTTGAAACTATAGATGTGCGATTCAATGAGACTAACGGCTCGCAAAGAGAGCACCTGCCAAATGTGCTAGATGAAGCTTCTCCTAGTGAATCTATCAAGCTAATGGGTACTGGAGAAATAATACCCACCCAGTGTAGGAGATATGCCCTAGAGGCAATAATAAATACTATTATATATCTCCCTGTTCATAATTAGGTTTATGTTCTATGCTATAACTGCTATGGTTCTCGAGTCTACAAATAAAACGAGGCTTGGAGGAAGACTCATATGCACGTGTGGAATAATAAACGGTAAAATGTATTCCTAGTCTGGCCTCTAAGACTAGCTCAAGTGTTGCATGATGGTTCTGTTTTCCTGATCATGGACATGTCTATGCCAACAACTTTTGAGGGCACAATGTTAGGAGAACACTTGTGTTGAATCGACCCGAATTAATGTTATGCTATGAGATACATTCGTCATGAGTTAATGGTTAATAACACAGAGATGGTTAATGTTTGCATGATTCCTTAGACCATGAGAGTATCGAGTTTCTTCATGCTTGATTCAGAAGAAGAGCAAGGAATATGACTCCGACGATAAGAAGAAGAAGAAATGCACAAAGTCTTCTTCAAAGTCTTCATCTTACAAGAAGAGCTTGTCTGGCAAGGCTCGTGCATTCATTGGGAAGGAAATAGATTAGAGGAGGAGTCTACTTCTGAGGAAACGAGGTGCAGTTGAGGAGGAGTTTTACTCAGGCGTGGCAAGCCTGGCTCTAGCTTCGGCATTCGTCGCCAAGTCCATCTTCAACTCTAAAGACAATGGTCACGACACCGATGCTGAAGCAATGATGACGACGATTCTGCTCCACCTTCTACTTCATGGCAAGAGGTGCTACGGTAAAGTCACGTGATGCTTACTTTCAGACCTCCAGTGAAGATGACTCTGAATGTGAATCAAACCCAGCATAAAACTCTTGCTAAAATTGCAACTGAACAACAAACAGCCTGATGGAAAAGATTCAAAAAATGCTTGACAAAGCGATGACCTGTTGGACGAGGAAATGAATCGAACTCAGTCCTTAATTGAAGACATCAAAAATCTTTGGGTTAAGTACGAAGAACCTTGAAAGTCGTCATGAAACTCTCTCAGCCACTCATGAGAAGCTTCCTATGATTATCTTCAAAGGAAGCAAGATCTAGAGAAACTAAGAGCGTCTCATGAAGATCTTCAAAACAAAATGCTCACTACTCGCTCAATAGATAGTCATCGCTCAGGAAGATTTTGTGCCACCTGCTTAAAATGTCTTGAGGTGGCAATGCTATCTCTATTGTGAATGTTCTACTGCTTCTGAAGTTGCAATGTCTTCAACTGTTGATGTGGTAACTAACCCCTCTTCCGAGGATTCCACTACTATTGCTGATGAGAATGCCAAGTTGAAGACATTGCTTGAAACAGGCATGTATAAAAGTGTCAAAGGTCAGCAGACACTATGTGATGTCCTCAAGAAACAGATTCCGAACCGAAACCCTAGGAAAAAGGGTGGTGGTTTAGAGAGAAAAATGAATGTTGATGGCTCTTACTAGAAGCCTGAGCAGTACCCCAAAACCACATGGTGGGTTGCTGCAAAGGGCCTTCAGTGGATCCAACCACCTTATCTGACTTCAATTGTGCTAACCCTATATCATTGATGAGTCATTTGACTCAAACTATAAAACTATTCTATTTTTTGACTGTCGTATATGGAGCCCAACATACTTAAAGTCAACCCAAAATGGCATTTAATGCTCTTTTCGGCATTTCCAACGCACTCGATATTTCCTATATTATAGCACAAGCCATGCCAAAATTCACGAAAAAATCCGCCATGACCTTTGCTAGAAAAGGACATATCAAGCGCCTGAAATTTGCCAGAACGGAAATTAATCAACACTCCGGCAAAACATAGGCAACTCGGAGGTGTTCCCTGCAAACATGGCCACTTGGGCTAGCACATATCCTATTTGAGCAACACTAGATATACATGTTTATATCTACATCATATGAGCATTCAAACTTGTTGGTCATTGCATTTCAATGGTTGAAAATATGAACAAAAACATTTAGAAACATCTTATATATAATCCTAACATAACTAAATTTGCCAATATAGGTCTCTCTCTCTAAACTAGTTCTATTAATCACTTACTAAATAAACTAGTTCTATTAACCACTTACTAAATAAACTAGTTCTATTAACCAATTACTAAATAAATTATCTTACTTCTATTACTAAATTTAATACCTAAAAAATTCTATACTTAAAATTTCAAAAACAGAGGGAAGTGGAGGGAGTAGGAATGAAGGGAGGGGTGAGTGAGGGTGGAAGGGAGGAGGCAGATAGATGAGGCAGGGAGGAGGAGGATGGATGAGGCAGGGAGGAGAGGACGGACAAGGCAGGGAGGGAGGTGGGAGGGAGGAGGCGGGAGTGAGGACGGAGAAGGAGGGAGGGATCGGCAGAGGGACGAGGAGGGGAGGGAGGTGGAAGGAGGAGCAAGAGCGGCGGCGGCGGCGGGTGGCGATGGTGGTCGGGGAGGGCCGAACGTCGGCGGCGGCGGACGACAGGGTGTGTGGGGAGTGAGAATGGGAGTGGAGAGGGGAAGAGTGAGGGGCGGACGGTGGAGAAGATAGGATGGGTTTAGTAGTAGCGCGTGTTAGGGGAAAGCGCTAATGCTAAACTACCTAGTAGTAGCGCGTTTCAGCGGAAAGCGCTACTACTACACTTAGCCTGGCGGCAACGGTGGGGCAATTTTAGTAGTAGCGCTCTTTGTCCTTGCCACGCTACTGCTATGTCTATAGCAGTAGCGCCTTCTGTGGACACGCGCTACTGCTAAGTAGCAGTAGCACCTCATTTTATCCAGCGCTACTGCTAAGGTTCTGTGTATAAGGTTTTTCCCTAGTAGTGATCCAAGAGCCATTGTGGATCACCGGTGAACGAAGTCTGTGAAGGTTTGGAAGTCTACCTTGAAGACTTACCACAGTGATTGGGCGAGGACTAAGTGTCCTTAGCTCAAGGGGAATAAGGCGAAGACGCGGTCTTCTGAGTTTAATCTCAGCCTCCCTAACCAGACGTACAGTTGTCACAGCAACTGGAACTGGTCTACCAAATCCTTGTCTTTGCCAAGCAACTGGTTCTATCACTTCACCCTCACTTAACTATTTAGCTTCGTGAAGTCATTGCTTGTTTGCCCTGTTTGACTTCACTGTGTGAAGACATTCTCTCTGATTGCATAATTGGCTTCATACTGTCTTCCTATTCTGATCCACTCTACCTAGCTGCTATTTGTCTTCGTGTTTACTTCATACTATTTACTAGACTATGGCTTGGCTAGTGTAGTTTATCTTCCGCTGCATACTGTGTAGGTTGCATTTGGTTGTCTGTCTTCGAAGACATTGCCTGTCTTCAAGACTTTCATAAAAATCGCCCATTCACCCCCCCCCCTCTAGTCGATAACTAGCACTTTCAACTGCCAAGAACATCATCTGTGGTAATCTGACCAAAGGGCAGTACGGCCGTGTGAGTGCTCTGGAATCTACGAAGCTAGTATGGGACTGGCTGTCCAAGGTCAACGAAGGTGTCTCAACTCAAAGAGACTCAAGAATTGATGTGCTTTGCAATCTCTTCAACCGATTCAAGAGGAATGACAATGAGAATGTCCAGCTCACTTTCGACCGCCTCACGGATATCACAAATGAGCTTCGTGCTCTTGGCGCCATCGAAATCACCAAGCATGAAGTAGTGAAGAAGCTACTGAGATCACTTGATAGTTCATTTGACACTCTAGCCTTGATGATCTAAGAACGCCCTGACATCAAAGATCTCGATCCGTCTATCATACTTGAGAGGCTCAACACACATGATATCCAGCTATCTGAGAAGAGAGATATCTATGGTCCCAACTATGGCCGATCTCGTGCTTTGAAGGCAAAGGTTGAATCCTCATCTGAAGAATCTGACTGCAGTTTTGATGGTCCTGAAGACATAGGCAAAGAGCTAGCAATTCTTGTGAGAAAGTTCCAAAAGTTCTCCAAGAAGAATCGCTTCGGAAAGTCTTCAAGATCCAGCTTCAAGAATGATGAGGCTTCCACTCGTGACTACAAGAAGAGAACATGCCACAAATGCAACAAGCCAGGCCATTATATATCTGAATGTCCTCAATGGGACAAGGAAGCAAAGAAAAAGAAGAAGAGCAAGGAATATGACTCCGACGATAAGAAGAAGAAGAAATGCACAAAGTCTTCTTCAAAGTCTTCATCTTACAAGAAGAGCTTGTCTGGCAAGGCTCGTGCATTCATTGGGAAGGAAATAGATTCAGAGGAGGAGTCTACTTCTGAGGAAACGAAGGTGCAGTCTGAGGAGGAGTTTAACTCAGGCGTGGCAAGCCTGGCTCTAGCTTCGGCATTCGTCGCCAAGTCCATCTTCAACTCTAAAGACAATGGTCACGACACCGATGCTGAAGCCAATGATGACGACGATTCTGCTCCCACCTTCTACTTCATGGCAAGAGGTGCTACGGTAAAGTCACGTGATGCTTACTTTCAGACCTCCAGTGAAGATGACTCTGAATGTGAATCCAAACCCAGCTATAAAACTCTTGCTAAAATTGCAACTGAACAACAAACAGCCATGGAAAAGATTCAAAAAATGCTTGACAAAAGCGATGACCTGTTGGACGAGGAAATGAATCGAACTCAGTCCTTAATTGAAGACATCAAAAATCTTTGGGTTAAGTACGAAGAACTTGAAAGTCGTCATGAAACTCTCTCAGCCACTCATGAGAAGCTTTCCTATGATTATCTTCAAAGGAAGCAAGATCTAGAGAAACTAAGAGCGTCTCATGAAGATCTTCAAAAACAAAATGACTCACTACTCGCTCAATAGATCAGTTCCGCTCAGGAAGATTTTGTGCCACCTTGCTTAAAATGTCTTGAGCGTGGCAATGCTATCTCTATTGCTGAATGTTCTACTGCTTCTGAAGTTGCAATGTCTTCAACTGTTGATGTGGTAACTAACCCCTCTTCCGAGGATTCCACTACTATTGCTGATGAGAATGCCAAGTTGAAGACATTGCTTGAAACAGGCATGTATAAAAGTGTCAAAGGTCAGCAGACACTATGTGATGTCCTCAAGAAACAGATTCCGAACCGAAACCCTAGGAAAAAGGGTGTTGGTTTCGAGAGAAAAATGAATGTTGATGGCTCTTACTAGAAGCCTGAGCAGTACCCCAAAACCACATGGTGGGTTGCTGCAAAGGGCCCTTCAGTGGATCCATCCACCTTATCTGACTTCACTTGTGCTAACCCTATTATCATTGATGAGTCATTTGACTCAAACTATAAACTATTCAAGAATCAGAATGGTGAAGTGTTTGCCAGGTTTATTGGAACTAACTGTAGGAATGGGCCACCTATGAAGAAGATCTGGGTTCCTAAAAGTCGTCTTGAGAATCTTCCCGTGAATGTCATCATGATACCACCAGGGAAGAAGACAAACCCCAGATCAAAGGCTTCATATGGCCCAAAAGCTTCATACAGACAGAGGACCTCACAAGGTCACCCTAACGATAATGTTTTGCAGGGAAACTATCATCAGACTCATGAATATGAGCGTGTTTCTTCAAACCGCTATGTTCACAAATCAAAGGAATTTTATGCGTATTCTTTTGAGTACTACTCACCTCCTACAAAACTATTTGCTAGGGCTTCAAAGCCAAAATTCTCAGATGATGCACTTAGACTCATTGCTTCTAAGCCACCCCTTCAGATGTGGGTGGTTAAGAAGAATTAACTTCCCTTGCAGGGTCGGGTCTCCAGCCAAAAATCATTGACTTCTCAATGCTGGGGACCTAAAACATCTTGTTGGATGCAAGATAAAATGCCAAAATGGTCGTATCATTTACTTAGTCCCTGGATTTCTTGATGAACATCCTATCTTACCATCCAAGAATCTTACATTTGATAGTATCCTTATTCGTCAAATGTTTCTCCTTCACAATACTCTTTGTGAAGCCTATCCTACTAAGTGCACTGTAGGGTACAACTCCGAAAGCTACTGAATGGATCATGGACCGTGGATGCACTAACCACATGACTGGCAATCGAAGTCTTCTCATGGATTCTACTCTTAGACCATCTACTAAAAGCCATATCACATTTGCTGACACTAGTAAAAGCAAGGTATTGGGCCTAGGTAGAGTTGCTATCTCAAAGGATCAACACATGGATAAAGTGATGCTTGTTGAATCCCTTGGATACAACTTAATGTCTGTCTCAATGCTTTGTGATCTTGACATGATTGTGATATTTGGAAAATATCGATGTCTTGTGCTTATGGCTTCTGACAAATCTCTAGTCTTTGAAGGTTATCGAAGAGGTGATCTGTATATGGTAGATTTCTCCGCAGGACCACAGCTTGCCGTATGTCTTCTAGCTAAAGCGTCAGAGTGCTGGCTTTGGCATCGAAGTCTAGGACTAGCGGGCACGAGGAACTTGCACACTCTCGTGAATTAGAAGCACATCATTGGCATCGAGGGCGTCAAGTTCAAGAAGGATCATCTATGTGGTGCTTGCGAAGCAGGGAAGATGACTAGGGCAAAACATCCCTCAAAGACAATCATGACGACATCACGCCCCTTCGAGTTGCTACACATGGACTTATTTGGCCCTACTCACTACTCTACCCTTACTACCACTTCACATCTTTTTGGCTTCATGATTGTTGATGATTATTCTAGATATACTTGGGTGCACATAATTCTCTACAAGACTAAAGTGCAGGATGTCTTCAAACGATTTGCCAATCGTGCCATGACTAACTATGGCATCAAGATCAAGCATATAAGGAGTGATAATGGCACGGAATTCAAGAACACTGGCCTCGACACTTATCTTGATACACTGGGCATCACTCATGAGCTCTCTGCTCCATACACTCCTCAGCAGAATGGCGTCGTGGAGCGCAAGAACAGAACCATTATTGAGATGGCTCGTATGATGCTTGATGAGTACAAGACTAAAAAAAGTTCTGGCATGAATCCATTGATACTGCATGCCATATCATCAACAAAGTTTATCTTCATAAATTCTTCAAGAAGACATCTTACGAACTACTCACTGGTAAGAAGCCAAACGTAAGCTATTTCAAAGTCTTCGGTGCTAGGTGCTAGATCAAGCATCCACATCACACTTCCAAATTTGCACCGAAAGCACATGAAGGTTTTATGCTCGGTTACGGAAAGGATTCACACACCTACAGAGTCTTCAACCTCTTTCACTACAAAGTGGTTGAAACTATAGATGTGCGATTCAATGAGACTAACGGCTCGCAAAGAGAGCACCTGCCAAATGTGCTAGATGAAGCTTCTCCTAGTGAATCTATCAAGCTAATGGGTACTGGAGAAATAATACCCACCCAGTGTAGGAGATATGCCCTAGAGGCAATAATAAATACTATTATATATCTCCCTGTTCATAATTAGGTTTATGTTCTATGCTATAACTGCTATGGTTCTCGAGTCTACAAATAAAACGAGGCTTGGAGGAAGACTCATATGCACGTGTGGAATAATAAACGGTAAAATGTATTCCTAGTCTGGCCTCTAAGACTAGCTCAAGTGTTGCATGATGGTTCTGTTTTCCTGATCATGGACATGTCTATGCCAACAACTTTTGAGGGCACAATGTTAGGAGAACACTTGTGTTGAATCGACCCGAATTAATGTTATGCTATGAGATACATTCGTCATGAGTTAATGGTTAATAACACAGAGATGGTTAATGTTTGCATGATTCCTTAGACCATGAGAGTATCGAGTTTCTTCATGCTTGATTCATGAACTTTGGGGTTTGTTAAACGTCATCCGTAAATGGATGGCTATTACGGCGGCTTACGGGTTCATGGGAAAGTATGTCAAGTAACTAGATAGCTCGAGATTGGGATTTGCTCCGCCGACGATGGAGAGATATCTCTGGGCCCTCTCGGTGTTACGGTGTCCATCATCGTCTGGCCAGACACTGTGTGATTTGATCACGGGAATGCCGGAACACGTAACGAGAAAAGAGAACAATACCGGTAACGAGGTAACTGGCTTAGTGGACAAGTTGTTGATCCACGGGAATGCCAACATGTCTCACCTCGGGTATTTGTAACATATCGCGAAGCAACAGGAATAGCACACGGCAACTGGAGGTTCACTCGAATATTCATTCGTGTGGGTATAGGGGTCAATATGGGTGTCCACGGCTCCGATGTTGATCATTGATCGGAAGGGGTTCCGTGTCATGTCTATACTTCACCGAACCAATAGGGTCACACGCTTAAGGGTCATCTATCTGCTGAATACTAGACAGGGAGTCTGAGAGAAAATCACCGAAAAAGTTTCGGACAGCGGAAAAGTTCCGCAGAGAGAGGTCACCGGATGAGTTCCGGTGAAACTGAAAAGTTATTTCAGAGGATACCATCAAGTCAAATTGGTTTCGGCACATGCCCGATAATTCTTGGAGGGTGCCAGAATCATTCTGGAAACTTTTGGGAATTTTTTGGAAGAAAAACCGGAAATGTTCCGGAGCTGCCGGAACCACTTCAGATGCTTTTCGCAGATGAAAATCACTAATCTGGAATTGTTCCAGAACACGTTGAAAATTATTTTAGTGGGTACTGGAAATGTTCTAAGCCCACATAAATATTTTCAGTTCGAACGGACGCTGAAAAATGTCGTCGTGAATAGTGAAAGTGCTTTTTGGGTGGCTTCTTGGAGAAGCCACCTTGAGGGTCCTTTGGTATTTTTCCCCTTGGCTTCTTGGAGAAGCCACCCTTGGGCTTGGCCTATAAATAGGGGTGGAGGGGGCTGCCTAAAGACTCACTCCTTCTCACATACAAGTGCCATTGCAATGATCTGGCTTCTCTCTCCCTCCCCGTGAAATAGTTTCGTAGAGCCGAAAGGCTGTCTGGGTTCCGGTGGGAACTAGTTCTGGACGGCGAAGCCCTGCCGGATAGATGACACCGTATGTGTGCAACTCTGTAGAGAGGTCGTAGTTTCGATCTTAGTGCCCGAGGGGCTGTTCGAGAGTGCCTCCGGAAGGGCTGTCCAAGTGACGGTCCAAATTCTGTGAGTCCTCCCGAAGGGCTGTCCGAGTGACCGTCTGAGTTTCGAAGGTCCTCCCGAAGGGCTGTCCGCGACACTGTCCGGGGGACTGTTCAACCGCCTCCCGGAGGGCTGTCCTGGGCGCGGATGAGGGTATACATCCTCGCGGTTGGGAGGTTGTAAATCCTAGCTGCGGGGATCTGCACCGCCGATCGTCATCGACTCTACTTCCGCTGCGCTACGAGTCGGTAACGAAAATGATCAAACCTTGTATGCAGTCTCCATAGTGGTCCTGGGCTGGTGCGTAGGTCGGAAATTTTTTGTTTTCTGCTGCGTTACCCTACAGTGGCATCATGAGCCGTGCTATGCGTAGATGCGGGTTGCGATCTAGAATACATGAGATGTATGGGTGTTGCACAATATAATTAGGTAGTAGATGAGTTCTATTACTGAAAATTATTTGTGCGGGTAGCAGATGAAATCTGTTACCCGATATTCTTGTTGCTTCCCTGGAATTTGCATATTTCTGATCTTGATAACAGCATGGTGGAGTTTCAATGTTCTGGCAATCCGCGATCCTGATTGATCAACGAAGTGCTAACAGTTCATTGAATTCCATCGTAGTTAAAAAGAAAGATGAAATTTCGCAGACGAAAGGGCAATGTAGATATGATCTGCACGGGGGTCATGCATATGACGAAGTTCAGTATGGGGCTCGAGATTTTATTATCTCGTGTCTCATACACCCCGCGATGTTAATCTAGCGACTTGGATTATCATACTTGATGATGAACGTTGGTAGCTTCGGTTTGTTTCGAAACCTTAGAAGCCACGTAAAACAAGTTTTTGCTGAACCGATTAGAGGCGTCTAACTTGGTTTTGCAGGAGGGTTTGCACGTGCATGTGATGTGGTATAGCAGTGCTCATAATAATTTGATTATGTATGAGATGACTATATAATGTAAATTGATTAACATGACCTGTGTGTCATGATTCGGCATGATGGCTGGAGCCATATGATTGTCACTTTATTGACCTGCATGTCAACCTTAAGTAATGCATTATTTTATTAGCTATAGAGATAGCAATATTATCTGGTGCATCGACAAGGTGGTGGCAATCTTCGCGAAGGTGAACACCGACGCGAATGCCGAAGACGAAGAAATACAAGACTTCTCCGTCAGAAAGTGCTATACCATATCATGCTTTTATGAATTGCTTGAGATGTTTATCCCTTATGATGCACCCTTCTTGATTGTGCGGTAGTCGCTTTTTATTAGGGTGATCTCTCACAAAAATATCAAGTAGTTAGTGTTCTCCCAAGTGTAGCACCGTCACGGCACCTAACTTTTCGGGGTATCACAGGATCTCCCTGGGTACGAACGATTAGGGATGTGTGAGGCGGGTGAGTTGAGACCTCGCAGCAAGATCACTTGGTTGTCTTAACGTTCTGGAAGGATCTCCCTGAGCTCGGAACACGCCCATCGAAAGATGAACAAGAGTCACATAGAGATGTGATCGGCAAGTTTGCCTACCGATTGAAGTTCACGCCATCAGTGTTCATCTCATTCAATGGCGTTGAATGGAAATGCGGGTCTTGTATCACTCACAATCAATTATGAGAGATATTGATTTGAGTGGGAGGGCATTGTTGAATTAACATCTTTAATTCTCAGTGCAATTAATTATGAACTTTGTCTAAGTGTGATTTGCGTAATAGTTGTCGAATAATGGCTCGTGTTTCCACCTTCCCTATTAAAATTGAATAGCTGTTAAATATCTGGTTAAAACTTTACGGTTGGTAACGTAATGTGAGGATTGTCCTCAAGAGTGCCGAGAAGGACTTTGTCCTATCGCATACTTTGGTATTCTCTCGCTTATGCTATGGATCATATGACTCTCGTCCTTCGATCCAAAAGCTAGAATTCCATTTCAGTCAAGTGCAATACATTTGCTTCCATGAGACCCGAACTTCGAAAGTTTGGATAGTTATGTGATATTCATGGAATCTGAAAATCATTTTCAGAGACAGACAAAGGCTAAAAGATATGAGATATCCAAAGCAACGTTTGTTTGCAAACTATTAGTAAAGGAGTTTACTATGCATTAGACTGATAAGAAAGGGATCCAGAAGAACGCTTGTCATATGATGAAAGGTGAATAAAACAACAATTTAAAGAGAAAGGAAGTATCCGAAGGGTGTTAGTGAAACTTTCATGCCTAGGAAGTCCAGGGCTAACACCACTCTTAAGTTGGGTGCTTCTTCTGAGAGTAGGAGAAATGCTAAAAGTTAAACTGTTAGAAGTATAATGACAATAAGAAAGAAGACAGGAATATCCAGCTCATGTATGAATGTCATACAAGTTTTTGATGTATAGAAAGCTGGTCAAAGATATAGTTCTTGAGAATTATGATTAAATTGTTAATCACTGATTCTTGGGTATTGTGAGTTAATCACAAAGATACCCACTCGATTGCATTCTATTGCAACTCGATGTAAGAACTACTATGGCCTGAAAGACTAGCCAGGGACGAGGTTTAGGTATACACAGGGAACATAGTAAATGTTACTATACCTTCCATTGGTGTATTCCCTATGTATTTACTTTCATAATTCATTTTGGAGTTTCATACACTCTAGCCCTTTGCATAAGGAATCTTGCAAAAAGGTTGTTCATAAGAGAACTTTTTATGTTCGATGTTATGATTAACATAAGGGCCATACTTTCATTGAGAATGAGATGTATGTTATGAATAATGATAATAATATATTACCTCTGTTTTTACTTTCATAATTCATTTTAGAGTTTCATACACTCTAGCCCATTGCAAAATGTTTGTTGCAAAAGGGTTGTTCATAAAAAGAACAATTGTTGTTCAGTATTATGAATAACATGAAGGGCCATGCTTCCATCCAAGATGGGATGTATGTTATGAATATTGATGGTAATATGATACATCCATAACACTGACGCTAAATGTCGCAAGACTAAAAGAATACCACACAAGTGTGGCACTGCATTTGGTCACATTGGAGAAACCCGCATGGAAAATTCCATTATGATGGATTTTGAAGTCGTTTGATTTTGAATCATCTGACACTTGCAACTTTTCTCCAAAAAGTGAAGTGACTGAAATACCGTTCACAGGCCATAAGGAACGAACAACAAACTTATTGGTGATCATACATTTGATGTGTGTAGTTCGATAAATGTTGCAAGTAGTGGATTTACTATCTTTAGAAATGACTCAAGTAGATATATGGATATTTGCTTGATGGGACATAAGTCTGGATCTTTTGAAATCATTCGAAAGGTTTTCAAAAATGAAGTAGAAGTTATTGTAACAAGAAAATTATGTTTCTACAATTCGATTGCAGAAAGGAATATTTGAGTTACAAGTTTAGCGAATGTCTGATGAGTTGTGAAAGGGGTTTCATAGCTTGCACCTCCCGGAACACCACTGCAAGTGGAAAGTCCGTGAAGATGTAATTGAACCATTTATGACATGATAAGATCAAAGATGACATAAATAAATTTGCCATTACCCCTTTTAAAGAGTGATGCTTTAGAGACTGCGGCTTTTACACTGAAAAGAGCTCCATCAGGTCTGTTGAAATGACGCCATGGTATGGTACGCCCAACCATGTTATATCTTTTCTTAAACATTTGGAATATGGGGCTTGTGTAAAAGGTTACAAACCTATTCCAAATCAGACAAGTGCTACTTTGTAGGTTATCCCAAGTAATTGGGTATTCCTCCCTCACTATACCGCGGCAAATAGGTTTGCCACAAAGAATGGTATGCTTTTTGAAGAAAATGGTTCTTTCAAAAAGGTGAGTGGGAGAATAGTGCAACTCGACGAGATAAACAGTATCTTCGTCATCAGATCAAAGGAAAGAGACCTTGGAAGTAATTCCAGGTTTTCCTACTGCGACTGATACGGAAGTCTCTACAATAAAATGTATGGACTTCGGTCGAACTTGCAGCTGAACCACGTAGGCAAAAGCTCGTGCAAACCTCTCAGGTGCGCAAGCGAGATATTGTTGTTAGACAACAATATACCTACGATACACAAGGAAGCATTGATGGGCCCTGACTCCGGAATTGGCTAAATGCCAATACAACCCAAGTTAGTTTCCATATAAGTGATTCAAGATTAAAACCTTGATACACCTTTCGGAAGACTTAGAGTCTAACGAATATTTATGGAACTTAAAACTGATACGAATAAAAATGTTTTATCCATAAAGCTCGACTTGTTGCAATAACAAGTTCAAGGAGTTGACTACGATAAGGTTGTTTCATCGTAGCGATGCTTAAAGTCAGTTCGGGTTGAACTAACAATTAATACATATTTCAATCATGAGATATGAAACATGGATGACAATAGGATTTCCATCTGATGGAAATGAAACCAAGGACTTGCATGTGTTACAGTCCAAGGTATTTTGTCAATCCAGAGGATGCTAGTAAGTATGTAAACTTTAGAGTTCCAGCAATGGACAGAAGAGAGCAAAATGGAGTTGGAATCTTCGTGTTTTGATGAAATAGTCAAAAGGGGTTTGACTTCATCAATGGGTAACGAAGATGCTTATGATTCAAGAAAGTAAGTGGGAGCATAATAAAATTTCTAAAAACGTTGTGTGCTTGACACATTGTTAATTGGAAATAAATTTCTTGACACGAATTAGGACTTCATTTGAAAATAGTTTTTCGATGAAGTGCTTGGGCTAAATAGCCTTTATATTAGGCATGATGATCTATGGAGATAGATTTACCTAATGGGGCTGAGCAAAGATACATATTGACAAGATGCTAAAACCTTTTAGCATTAAAAATGTCAAGGAGTAATTCTTGCCGAAGTCACATGGAAAGAGTTTTTGCAAGACTCGGTGTCCCAAAAACCCTGATGAGCAAAATACATGATGGAGATTCCACACACCTTCATGTTTGGATTAATCATGTATTCCATGGTATGTAAAACAACCAGATATGTCCAATACTCCCAAAGTTGTTGCGAGTATAAATACCAAAGTGATCAAAAAGTACTGATCATGGGACAACAGTGAAAAAGGGTCATTGAGTACTATAGTAGCACTGATGACATGTTTTCTCGCAAGCGGAGATTATGAAGAGTTCGTTGTAAAAGCTTACATCGATACAGTCTTCATCAATGTTCCATGCGATTTTCGATTTAAGTTAGGGTTTTTTTTGTGTAATACACAATATGGTGGCACGGTAGTTGGAAATTGTTCCAAACAAGTTACTGTGGCGAATTCTATAACAGAGGCGAAGTATGTTGCCGCTTTTAAAAACGACAAAGAAGATGTTGAATCATATAGTTCATTCATGAACTTAGTATGGTTCCAAGATGGCTTTTGTAAATGGGACACTACTGTAGGTAGTTGCTCCATAAACTCAGTCTGAGGAATCCAGGTTCGACCTGTGATTCACATACATACAAAGCCAAGTCCACACAAAATATGAATTTTGTGAAAGCGTGAAAACGCGAGGATATGCAAAGATACACACGGAGCTGAAGTCGTCAGATCCGTTGGACATCAGGCTATACCACATGCGAAGCATATTTTACACCAATGTGCCATAGGTGTAAAGTGCATTAGCATTAACTAGATTATTGACTCTAGTGCAAGTGGGAGTCTGTAGGAGATATGCCCTAGAGGCAATAATAAATACTATTATATATCTCCCTGTTCATAATTAGGTTTATGTTCTATGCTATAACTGCTATGGTTCTCGAGTCTACAAATAAAACGAGGCTTGGAGGAAGACTCATATGCACGTGTGGAATAATAAACGGTAAAATGTATTCCTAGTCTGGCCTCTAAGACTAGCTCAAGTGTTGCATGATGGTTCTGTTTTCCTGATCATGGGCATGTCTATGCCAACAACTTTTGAGGGCACAATGTTAGGAGAACACTTGTGTTGAATCGACCCGAATTAATGTTATGCTATGAGATACATTCATCATGAGTTAATGGTTAATAACACAAAGATGGTTAACGTTTGCATGATTCCTTAGACCATGAGAGTATCGAGTTTCTTCATGCTTGATTCATGAACTTTGGGGTTTGTTAAACGTCATCCGTAAATGGATGGCTATTACGGCGGCTTACGGGTTCATGGGAAAGTATGTCAAGTAACTAGATAGCTCGAGATTGGGATTTGCTCCTCCAACGATGGAGAGATATCTCTGGGCCCTCTCGGTGTTATGGTGTCCATCATCGTCTGGCCAGACACTGTGTGATTTGATCACGGGGATGCCGGAACACGTAACGAGAAAAGAGAACAATACCGGTAACGAGGTAACTGGCTTAGTGGACAAGTTGTTGATCCACGGGAATGCCAACATGTCTCACCTCGGGTATTTGTAACATATCGCGAAGCAACAGGAATAGCACACGGAAACTGGAGGTTCACTCGAATATTCATTCGTGTGGGTATAGGGGTCAATATGGGTGTCCACGGCTCCGATGTTGATCATTGATCGGAAGGGGTTCCGTGTCATGTCTATACTTCACCAAACCTATAGGGTCACATGCTTAAGGTTCATCTATCTGCTGAATACTAGACAGGGAGTCTGAGAGAAAATCACCGAAAAAGTTTCGGACACCGAAAAAGTTTCGGACACCGAAAAAGTTTCGGACAGCGGAAAAGTTCCGCAGAGAGAGGTCACCGGATGAGTTCCGGTGAAACTGAAAAGTTGTTTCAGAGGATACCATAAAGTCAAATTGGTTTCGGCACATGCCCGATAATTCTTGGAGGGTGCCAGAATCATTCAGGAAACTTTTGGGAATTTTCTGGAAGAAAAACCGGAAATGTTCCGGAGCTGCCGGAACCACTTCAGATGCTTTTCGCAGATGAAAATCACTAATCTGGAATTGTTCCAGAACACGTTGAAAATTATTTTAGTGGGTACTGGAAATGTTCTAAGCCCACATAAATATTTTCAGTTTGAACGGACGCTGAAAAATGTCGTCGTGAATAGTGAAAGTGCTTTTTGGGTGGCTTCTTGGAGAAGCCACCTTGAGGGTCCTTTGGTATTTTTCCCCTTGGCTTCTTGGAGAAGCCACCCTTGGGCTTGGCCTATAAATAGGGGTGGAGGGGGCTGCCTAAAGACTCACTCCTTCTCACATACAAGTGCCATTGCAATGATCTGGCTTCTCTCTCCCTCCCCGCGAAATAGTTTCGTAGAGCCGAAAGGCTGTCTGGGTTCCGGTGGGAACTAGTTCTGGACGGCGAAGCCCTGCCGGATAGATGACACCGTATGTGTGCAACTCTGTAGAGAGGTCGTAGTTTCGATCTTAGTGCCCGAGGGGCTGTTCGAGAGTGCCTCCCGAAGGGCTGTCCAAGTGACGGTCCAAATTCTGTGAGTCCTCCCGAAGGGCTGTCCGAGTGACCGTCTGAGTTTTGAAGGTCCTCCCGAAGGGCTGTCCGCGACACTGTCCGGGGGACTGTTCAACCGCCTCTCGGAGGGCTGTCCTGGGCGCGGATGAGGGTATACATCCTCGCGGTTGGGAGGTTGTAAATCCTAGCTGCGGGGATCTGCACCGCCGATCGTCATCGACTCTACTTCCGCTGCGCTACGAGTCGGTAACGAAAATGATCAAACCTTGTATGCAGTCTCCATAGTGGTCCTGGGCTGGTGCGTAGGTCAGAAAATTTTTGTTTTCTGCTGCGTTACCCTACACCCAGGAATAGTCAGAAGAGGAAATTGTCATTCCAGCTCCTACTCAACGTGAAGAGAATGCTGAGCCTGAAGACAATGCTGAAGATGAAGACAATGATCAGCAACAGCAAAATCTTCGCCCTGTTCATCCTCGTGTGGCCAATGAAGTTCAGATTGAGAAGATAAT
Source organism: Thinopyrum elongatum (assembly GCA_011799875.1). NCBI lineage: Eukaryota > Viridiplantae > Streptophyta > Magnoliopsida > Poales > Poaceae > Thinopyrum > Thinopyrum elongatum. The sequence continues at coordinate 536,043,455 of CM022302.1, forward strand.
TGATAGCATCAACGCACCTGGTCCGCATACTCAATCAAGAGCTACGCAACTAGCAAACTTCTGTGGGCACTTTGCATTTGTCTCCATATCTGAACCAAAGAAAGTTGATGAAGCCTTTATGGAACTAGAATGGATTCAAGCTATGCAAGAAGAGCTTCAACAATTTGAGCTCAACAATGTCTGGGAGCTAGTCAAACATCCTAATCCTCGCAAGCACAATATTATTGGCACCAAATGGATCTAACACAACAAACAAGATGAACATGGTCAAGTTGTCAGAAACAAAGCTCGTCTTGTTACTCAAGGTTGCACACAAGTAGAGGGAATTAACTTCGATGAAACCTTTACTCCTGTGGCTAGGCTTGAAGCCATTCGCATACTGCTAGCCAATGCTAACCACAACAACATCCTCCTGTATCAAATGGATGTGAAGAGCACTTTCCTCAACGGCAAAATTGAAGAAGTATATGTAGCTCAACCAGCTGGTTTTGAAGATCCAAAGCATCCTGATATGGTCTACAAGCTCAACAAGGCACTATATGGCCTCAAACAAGCACCTCGAGCTTGGTATGATAAACTCAAAGACTTCCCGAAGAGCAAAGGCTTCAAACCTGGTTCTCTAGATCCCACTCTCTTCACGAAGACATATGATGGAGAACTGTTTGTGTGCCAAATCTATGTGGATGACATTATCTTCGACTGCACTGACAGAAGATATAGTGATGAGTTCGGGCATATGATGCGAGAGCAATATTAGATGTCTATGATGGGGGAGCTGAAATTCTTCCTTGGTCTTAAAATCCATCAATAGAGCAATGGCATCTTCATATCAGAAGAAAAATACCTTAAAGATTGCCTGAAGAAGTTTGGAATGCAAGACTGCAAAGGCTATATGACACCAATGCCAACCAAAGGTCGACTGGGCTCCGACGACAATGGTAAAGAGTTCGATCAAAAAGGTATATCGCTCCATGATTGGTTCTTTATTGTACTTATGTGCATCTAGGCCAGATATAATGCTTAGCGTTTGCATGTGTGCCCAATTCCAAGTGGCACCAAGGAGTCGCATCACCTCGCGGTGAAGCGAATACTTCGATATTTGGCTCACACCCCAACGCTAGGATTATGGTATCCAAAGGGCTCAGAGTTTGATCTAGTTGGATTCTTAGATGTTGATTATGCTGGTGACAAGGTCAATCGCAAGTCTACATCAGGCACATGTCATTTTCTTAGATAATCTCTTATCTGTTGGTCTTCAAAGAAGCAGAACTGAGTATCACTCTCCACTGCTAAAGCTGAATACATTCCTACTGGATCTTGTTGCACTCAGCTTCTCTGGATGAAGCAAACTCTCAAGGACTATGGCATCAACAAGAAGAAGGTGCCTCTCTACTGCGACAATGAAAGCGCCATCAAGATTGCTCACAATCCAGTTCAGCACTCGAAGACAAAGCACATTCAGATCCGTCATCACTTTCTCAGAGACCATGTGCTGAAGGAAGACATTGATATCATTGACGTCATCACTGAAGAGCAATTGGCAGATATCTTCACTAAGCCATTGGATGAGAAAAGGTTTTGCAAGCTACGGTGTGAGCTAAATATCTTAGAATCCTCGAATGTCTTGTGAATGGACACACATCCTAACGCTTATGCATGTTGATGACTTAGGTGCGCAGCACACAAAGTAACGCATGTCTTCAAATCATGAAGGCATACACTCTAAGTGTGAATACATTAATGCAAAATTTGACTTCGGAGCGCCATGATAATTGTGCGCCATGTCTGGGTCTAATACTTCCTATACGGTGGGTAACGCCACCACCAATCCTTCTTGAAGTTTATGTTTGGCGTCATATTGCATTATCTTCAACATTGATCTGTCTTCGACATTGGTTTGACTTCATGATTTATCTTCACAATGTTTGATTTGGATTTCATTGCCTTTCTACATATATATGTTCTGTCCTCTACATCATTCACTTCTAGCTATGTCTTCAAGTTGCCATCTTCTGCACTAAGTGAATGTGATCGGACCCTAACCCCATCTATGCTTATCTCCCCTACTCTCTCTAAATCTTCATATGCATTCTATTGACACGTGTCGACTGTCTTCACTGTGTCCTTGTCAATCGAAGATTAAGAGACAAACATTTAAAATGCTTTAATATCCCTATCCTTTTGCCTGAATCCGGAGAAGCCGGAACGACCACCCTACAAACTAGGCACGCGTGGGGTCGTGGCACAATATTTAAGTTGTTACATGCATGCCACGTGTAGCTCAGATGTGAACCGCCAGGGGTAGCTGAGTAAGTTCACTACGCCGTTCCCCTCCTTATAAATACTCAGCCACCGCAGTCATTAAATCTTACCCCTGATACGTCTCCATCATATCTACTTTTCCAAACTCTTTTGCCCTTGTTTTGGACTCTAATTTGCATGATTTGAATGGAACTAACCCGGACTGACGCTATTTTCAGTAGAATTGCCATGGTGTTATTTTTGTGCGGAAATAAAAGTTCTCGGAATGACCTGAAACTTCACGGAGATCATTTTTTGAATTAATACGAAAGAATCAACTGAAGGGGGCCCACACCCTGTCCACAAGGGTGGGAGGCGCGCCATCCGTCCTTGTGGGCCCCCTGGACCTCTACCGACCTCAACTCCAACTCCATATATTCACGTTCGGGGAGAAAAAAATCAGAGAGAAGGATTCATCACGTTTTATGATACGGAGCCGCCGCCACCTCCTATTCTTCCTTGGGAGACCAGATCTGGAGTCCGTTCGGGGCTCCGGAGAGGGGAAATCGTCGTCGTCGTCATCATCAACCATCCTCCATCACCAATTTCATGATGCTCACCGCCGTGCGTGAGTAATTCCATCATAGGCTTGCTGGACGGTGATGGGTTGGATGAGATTTACCATGTAATCGAGTTAGTTTTGTTAGGGTTTGATCCCTAGTATCCATTATGTTCTAAGATTGATGTTGCTATGACTTTGTTGTGCCTAATGCTTGTCACTAGGGCTCGAGTGCCATGATTTCATATCTGAACCTATTATGTTTTCATGAATATATTTGTGTTCTTGATCCTATCTTGCATGTTATAGTCACCTACTACGTGTTATGATCCGGCAACCCCGGAGTGACAATAGTCGGGACCACTCCCGGTGATGACCGTAGTTTGAGGAGTTCATGTATTCACTAAGTGCTAATGCTTTGGTCCGGTTCTCTATTAAAAGGAGGCATTAATATCCCTTAGTTTCCAATAGGACCCCGCTGCCACGGGAGGGTAGGACAAAAGATGTCATGCAAGTTCTTTTCCATAAGCACGTATGACTATATACGGAATACATGCCTACATTATATTGATGAACTGGAGCTAGTTCTGTGTCACCCTATGTTATAACTGTTGCGTGATGAATGCCATCCGACATAATTATCCATCATTGATCCATTGCCTACGAGCTTTTCACATACTGATCTTTGCTTTGTTACTTTTCCGTTGCCACTGTTACAATTGCTACTAAACTGCTATTGTTACTTTTGCTACTGTTACCATTACTTCCATACTACTTTGCTACTAAAAACCTTGATGCAGATATTAAGTCTTTCAGGTGTGGTTGAATTGACAACTCGGCTGCTAATACTTGAGAATATTCTTTGGCTCCCCTTGTGTCGAATCAATAAATTTGGGTTGAATACTCTACCCTCGAAAACTGTTGCGATCCCCTATACTTGTGGGTTATCAAGACCTTTTTCTGGCGCCGTTGCCGGGGAGCATAGCTCTATTCTCTGAGTCACTTGAGATCTATATCTGTTGATCACTATGAAGAATTTGAAAGATACTAGAACCAAGATTTTCCCCTGTACTACGAGGGGATGTAAGGAACTGCCATCTAGCTCTGCACTTGATTCACCTTCTGTTTTGAGTAAGCTTGCGACACCTACACCTCCTAGTAATTCTGATATGTCGCAAGTAATTGATGATGCCACTTCTGCTATGCATGATGCTTATGATGATACTACTACTTTGCTTGATAATACTGTGCCATTAGGTGAATTTCTTGATGAACAACTTGCTAGGGTTAGAGAAAATATTATTGAAACTGAAGATTATGATTCTCCCCCTAGATATGAATTGCCTGTTGTACCTGCGGGTTATATTATGGATGAAGAAACTGCTAGAGACTTTCTTGCTTGCAGTGATAGAGAATATCTTAAGAAACTGCTAGCTAAGCTGAAAGAAAAATCCTTGAATGCTAGAATGAAATATGATCCTAATTTTGCTACTTCACCTATCTTTGTTACTGATAAGGATTATGAATTCTCTGTCGATCCTGAGTTAATTACTTTGGTTGAATCCGATCCTTTCTATGGTTATGAATCTGAAACTGTTGTGGCACATCTTACTAAATTGAATGATATAGCTTATGTTAGTAGACAATTGAAATGTAATGCTCACACGCTTGATTACTTGGGTGGTTATATGAGTAGAACTGTTAATGATCTTAAGCTTATTAGTAAACAAGTACTTAAGGCACAGGATGATTTGCTTAATGAATTGAATAGTAAGAACAATGATAATGCTGTTAGGGTTATGACTAGAGGTGGTAAAATGACTCAAGAACCTTTGTATCCTGAGGGCCGTCCTAAGAGAGTTGAGCAAGATTCTCAGAGAATTAATACTGATGCATCTAGTCCTAGTAATAAAAGAAAAAGAAAACTGATAGGACTTTGCATACTTCTAGTGAACCGGTCATAGACACACCTGAGAATCCAAATGATATTTCTATTTCTGATGCTGAGACACAATCTGGTGATGAACATGAACCTAGTGATAATGTTAATGATGATGTTCATGTTGATGCTCAACCTCGTAATGATAATGACATAGAGATTGAACCTGCTGTTGATCTTGATAACCCACAATCAAAGAATCAACATTATGATAAGAGCGACTTCGTTACTAGGAAACATGGTAAAGAAAGAGAACCATGGGTTCAGAAACCCATGCCCTTTCCTCCTAAGCCATCCAAGAAAAAGGATGATGATGATTTTGAGCGCTTTGCTGAAATGATTAGACCTATCTTTTTGCGTATGTGTTTAACTGATATGCTTAAAATGCCTCCTTATGCTAAGTATATGAAAGATATTGTTACTAATAAAAGGAAGATACCGGAAGCTAAAATTTCCACCATGCTTGCTAATTATACTTTTAAGGGTGGAATACCAAAGAAACTTGGAGATCCAGGAGTACCAACCATAACATGCTCCATTAAAAGAAACTATGTTAAAACTGCTTTATGTGATCTTGGAGCCGGTGTTAGTGTTATGCCTTTCTCTTTGTATCGTAGACTTGAATTGAATAAGTTGACACCTACTGAAATCTCTTTGCAAATGGCTAATAAATCAACTGCTATACCCATCGGTATTTGTGAGGATGTGCCTATTGTGGTTGCAAACGTTACTATCTTAACGGACTTTGTTATTCTTGATATTCCCGAGGACGACAGTATGTCGATCATCCTTGGTAGACCCTTTTTGAATACTGCAGGGGCTGTTATTGATTGCAATAAAGGCAATGTCACTTTTCATGTTAATGGTAATGAGCATACGGTACACTTTCCGAAGAAACAACCTCAAGTTCATAGTATCAACTCTATTGGAAAATTTTCAACTATTACTATCGGAGGTTTTGAATTCCCTCTTCCTACTGTCAAAAAGAAATATGATATTCTTATTGTTGGGGACATGCATATCCCCATTGAGGTAACCTAGTGTTATTCGAAAATTCTCCGGTTTCATGTCATTCGGAAGAAGTTTGTTAATAAGACTTGATCAACCTTGTTAACGGATTCCTTTTGATTCATTTCCGTTCCAGTGAATTCCAGGCGCTCCACTTTTAAGCAAAGGTCATGCCAAAATTTCCCATGAATTTTAGCATGACTTGTGCTCAAAAGTAGGACATATCGAGTGCCCGGGAATTGCCGGGACGGGAATGAAACCGCATTCCGGCAAACCATAGGCCTTTTTAATGTCATTATTCATTTTATTATATATAGTTTGAGAATTAAACGAGCAACTAACCCGTACGTTGGAAACATGTCGAACAACGACGAAGCCGGGGCTTCTGATCATCATGAGTTCCATGATCCCTTACAGGGTGACCACGATTACCTTGACTTTTTGTGTACTCGGGCAGGACAGGGCGCCTGCCCCCTTGTCATAACGGACGGTGCTACTGCCACCGACCCCGACACTTACACAACCACCAGTACCGATGGCACCGACACCGGCGCCGAGACCAGGGCCGAAGCAGAAGAGTTTGAGCACACGAAAACCTAACATGCTCGGCACCGGCAGACTGGTGGTCACAGAGGTGCACCCCGGGGCCGAAGCAAAGAGTTGTCAAAGTGACAGCTGAGAGCCAAGAAGCCCTAAGAGCTGAGTTGCTCAAAGCGGCAGTCGATGCAGTAGTATCCACCTGCAGAGTAGATTTTCTATCTTCGGTGGAGGCCTTGGTTCTGACTGTTGTCGAATGGATATAGAAAAACTCAAGCAAAGGGCCACAAGACTTTCCCATGCCCAGCTTCATCGGGAGCAACTCAATGGCCATCGCACCAATAGCACCTGCTGCCACTGCCGCACAAGGTTCCGCACCCACTCATAGCAGCCCGTCCTCCATCTCTGGCATGCAAGGCGGGTCTTCGACTTTGCCTGAGCTTGACGCCCTCACGATAATGACGCGTCCAACTAACATATCTATAATCTTCTGCTTTCGTTGCCTTTCGGATGTCTGATGCCGCAGACATGTCTTTACAGGCTGACCAAACCCCGTGCACCATACTGTAAATGATCAACGGCCAGAAGGTAGACGTGGGAACCACGACGATAGAGAAGCCCAAGGAAAGCTTGTTCCACGGCCAGCCGATCCCCGTTGGCACCTTCAGGGTTTCCTTGGTGAGTGTCAAAGCGGGCCACGAGGATTTGGCTCCTCTAGTACGGCTCGGGGGAGAGGATCATGAGACCCCGATGCGGCTTGGTCAAAGCAAGGGTTGGATGCTATTGTGGTCGAAGAATCTTCTTCATGTGGAGGCGGCCGAGAGCACACCAACGACAACATCACATTAGCAAGGTATGAACACCACCCCTCCTACGCAATTACCAGCACCTGATCTCATGCCGGTTGAGAGCGGCGGACGACGCGAGGAAGGGGGTCCAGTAGTGGATGATGGAATTGCCTCTGTGGAACAAGAAATGGATGATGAGATGGAGGAGGACCCTCTTTGGTTCCTCAATACCGGCGCCTATGACGCCGGAGAACTGATGAGTCAGCCATATGATTCATGCTATGAGCATGCGGATGAGGAGATGGATGATGTGCCCGGACAGGAACGTCCTAGGGTTGATTGCAAGAAGTCTCTCTTCATGCATTCCTCACAGGACACGCCTCCAGATGCCGCCTCAACGCAGGGTCAACTAGCCGAGCAGGGTCGTACAGTGCTTAGCCCGACAACACTGGTGGCGGGGTTAAGGAAGGGTCTGGAAGGTCAGACCAAGAAAAAGGAGAGGAAGAGACCGCCGAAGAGAGGCTCTGCTGCCTACAAAAAGGCCAAAGCTTCTAGCAGCCAGTCGGCTCCACCGACCGATTTTGCAGATCGTGTACCAATCAAAGGTGCGGCGATGTACCATATCGCGGGCGAGCCGATCCTACCACCGAAACCGCTGGAGGGCATATCAGGGGATCTTAGGAGACTGCACGACCATGTGCTGACGACTGAGAAAAGCCTTCTCACCTCGAAGGATCCAGGATATCCGCTTTACACAGTTCATGTGCCTGAGGGGAAGTGTTACGTTGACACACTGCCCGCGGAGGTGTTCTTCCTGTGGTTTGATCATATCTTTGAGATGTTTCTCACAAGGTGGCTCGATTTTACAATCGTTTGCCTTTTTGTGCTACATATGAACTTCGTCATCACAAGCTGCTAGGGAGTACATCGAAAACTTCATGATAAGGAATAAGGACAAGGAAACAGTTCTCCTGCCTTATCATCCAATGTAAGTCATTGCCGGACAACCCTTTCGTACATTTCAATCATCCCTTCTCACTCATATGGAGAATAATTTGTGGTGTTTTTTTTCGCAACAACGGGCGCGCCGTCCTTATCGTTCTTTTCCTATGAGTCTCCCACGCCGTGTATTTCGACCCTTCCAAAAACTACGAGAAGAAGGACTACACCCATATAATGGATATTCTAGATGATGCTCTCCACGGCTTCAGCATGAGGGGTGGCCACCTCAAGATCAGGAAACAAAGGAAGCGCAAGCCAGGTTTCTTGCATAAAACTAGCTTCTGCGGCATCCATCAACCGACAGCAAGCAAGAACGATGGATTCTACCTCCTCCATCTCATGATGGAGTACAAAAGGGATCACCAATAGCTTAGCATGACAACCAGAAACGATGATCATATCCGCAAATGGGCAGAATCCCTAGGCCAAGAACCGGATTATAAACATAGAGATGACTTCTTTCGCATCCAGAGGGACATTGCAACAATCATAATGAAAGAAGACATCAAAGAGAAGGGGATGTTCCACCACGGCCCTATTCCGCGAGCTGGATTCCGAACTCACATAGGCCTACAACGTCAATACCTAACGCCGTTCACGAAGCTAGGGTGCATCCTCCCCGATATGGATGGATGGAACTTCCAGTGATTAACGATGCCGATGATGATGTGTCGGTTGAACTTGTATACTTTTTGTAGCGATGAAACTTTGTGATGTCCACGGTCCCTGCCGAACTTGCCTAACACTAGTTTGTTAGTTTGGGTACGATGACTGACGTACCTCTAGTTAATTAGTTTGCGTACGATGAACCTGCGTTGATTATTTATGTTTACTATATGTTGCATCTATTTGCTAACCCTTTGTTTTTGTGTTGCTCAAGGATATTTTGTTGCATATTATTGTTGATTCTCTTGATGAAGATGCATCTCTAACAGGTACATAGACCCTTGATGGCGAAGAAGTGCTATGTCGTGTACATAGGGAAGGTTCCGGGAGTGTACGATGAGTGGCCCGAGTGGCAGGCTCAAGTGGAGCGGTTCTCGGGTGCCAGCCATAAAGGGTTCGATAGCAGACAAGAAGCAGAAGCTAGTTACTTGAGGTTCACACTAGCGCGAGAGAGGAATCAGAATCGCCGCCTCATGTACTGCATAGTTCCGCTCTCACTCATAGTGATAACTCTTCTCTTCTATATCATTGTTTAGATGGATGACGATGTAGCTAGTTGCAAGTATTCGAGACATGCCATAAGTTGTCTCGCTATTTCGAGATGATGACGAGAGACATCATTTTGTGTTGGATGATGATTATGATGATGACATGATTTGATGAGACAATTTGTATGTGTATGATATGATTATATTTGTATGTGTATGATATGCTAGAGACTATTGTATAAACCTATACAAATACAAAGGAAATATGCAGCAGAATTTTTTTCAGAAACTAATAACAGTAGCGCGGGTTGTGTTCTTAGCAGGAGCGTGACTTTAGCAGTAGCGGGCATTAAAATAAAGTGCTACAGATATTAGCAATAGTGGGGTTAAGTAACACGCGCTACTGCTACACATAGATAGCAGTAGCGCGGGCTAAGGCGCGCTACGGCTACAAGTTAGTTGTAGCGCCGTAGCAGTAGCGCCGCGGCCCGCGCTACTGCTAGGCCTTTGACCCGCGCTACTGCTAGGCTTTTCCCTAGTAGTGGTGGAAGGCAACTTGGGCCATAAAGGCCCAAGCAGGGAGGCACCTCCTTCTCCTATTGGAAAGGAGGGAGGGAGGCCGAATTGGGGAGGGATTCCCCCTCCCCATGGCTAGCACAAGGGGGGAAGTTGTGTGGCACCCCCCCCCCTCCCCTCCAAACCTAGCTATATATAGTGGAGGTATTGGCCCTTTTCTTCATAGAAGTTTTAGGGGTCTCCTCTAGCCCAATGCTACTAGTTCTAATTGAGATAATTAGAGCTACTTCTAGTTTCTCTAATCCTCATATTTAGAAGCCCCGAGTGGCCCTAATCTTCTCCTCTAATTCTCCGGCGGCGATTAACTCTGGACGGTGAAGCACTGCTGGACCATGAAGACTATACACTTGCAAACTATAGAGAGGTCATTCTTTCGGTGTTCGGTTTGAGGGATTGTTCAAGGGCGGTTCACGGGATCGTTCATTGGCGGTACGAGGGACTCCAAGTACGATCTACACCGATTCATCTGCTTCCTTTACATACTCGAAGTTGGTAACGATCATGATCCAATCCCCTAATGCACCTTCATATTGTTTCTGGGTGTTCGTATGCCATTGTTTTTTTTTCTACTACGTTTCCCAACAGTACATGTTCCCTGATTTTTGTTTTTGAGAGATTGGAGAAGGCCATCGGGAAATTCTTTTGGCTGGGAAGCAGTGTGAAGAAAAAAATATGCTGGTCAGTTCATAATTTGCAATGAAAAGACAACAAATTGTGAAGCAGATGTCTGGTAATGGATGGAATCTTTCCCTTAGGAGATGGCTTAATTCCGATCAAATGATCCTCTTAAATAGGTTGAGGATCAAGTTGATGAATAGCACTCTGACCCAAGAGGGTGAAGATATCCTGAAATGGTTTGGAAGCAAAAGTGGCACGTTTACTGTGAAATATGTATACAACCATCTCTCTTATGTTAACATTGATAGATAATTTGGGCACTTATGGAAGGCTAAACTACCTTTCAAAATTAAAATTTTGTCTTGGTTAAATTTGCACAATGCTATTGCAATAAAAGACAATATGCTCAAGAATAATAGGGTGGGGGACCCTTTGTGTCGCTTTTGCCCAGAAACTAAGAATATCTATCACCTTTTCCTTCAATGTTATGATGTCAAAATTGTTTGGAGTGTGATTTGTAGATGCTCGGGGGATCCTTCGAACACATACCTTTTTACATAACAAATCCCATGGCAGGTCGCAAATTGGGGACCTACTTGTCTCTCACAATATTTTTTATGGATCCCTAGCTATACCCTATAGTAGAAACTTGCAAATTGTGGATCTTGCCGTGGTATGCTAGGTAATCTGGAAATTAAGAAATTGTGCTTGTTTTGAGAAAAAGTTGAGTTGATCTCCTATTGATTTTATATGATATACATACTCTTTTATGCGGTACTAGGCAGGTTTATAGAATGAAGAGGAGCGATCTGGTCTGGAGCATGGAGCCGCAGCCCTTGAGCTGCATGATGAAAGCAGTGCTGAAAGGAGGATGGATGTGTGTATGCAAGAAGCTAGAAAGGATGGAGAGAACAAAGATGAAGTAAATAATGATGATGATGCTATGGAAGAAAGATGTTGAAGACAAAACTAAAAAAAGAGCGACCGTCCAGCTGAATAAGGGTACGTTGCACACTGAACATGTAAGTGAGTTGGACCCCTCCAAATGTCGTTATTGGGGCTCTCACCAACCAATTACCCCCACCTCTCTTCCTCCTCATTCCATCCTATTGGGGATATAACCCCATGATATAACCCGCCCTAGGAGGGCCGGGTTAAGATGTTGGCGAATTAAAGATAAGGCCTTACATAGGCCTAAGAAGCCAAGACATGGAACCAGGGAGGCGGCTTACGTGGTGAGCTGGACGGTGGCCCAAGGCCAGAAGATGATGCGTGACCTGGAAGTGTAAGCCGCCCGATGGAGACTTGCCTAACAAGGCAAGGCGACTTAGAACCAGGGCGGTCACGGAGTATGACCCAACCCGGACTCTTGCAAGCCCAGGGCCTCGACCTGTGTATATAAAGGTGAGTCCCTGCGGCGGGTAAACTTAAGTTACAATCGATCGATAGCTAGGTTAAGCGATTCCGCTCCCTTGTAATCGATACTCAAGCAATACAACTCAAAGCAGGATGTAGGCTTTTACCTCGGTTGTGAGGGGCCGAACCTGGGCAAACTCGTGTCTCTCGTCCCGCTCAACCCCTTTAAGCTAATCACCGTAGCCATGGCCTCACACCTAAGTCCTTTCACGAGGGCATCTGCCATGTTAATCCCATGACAGTTGGCGCCCATCGTGGGGCCGGCGCACGGTGGTTTCGAGTTCTTGAAGGGCTCTTTCCTAGGGATTGAGGGATACGCCGTTGGCAGGATGACCAAGAGTCGTCGCGGCAAGCTCTACATCGATGACACTGGCTGGGGCCCCGAGGCCGACTCAATCGAGTATGGGTACCGGGTCCCCTTCGGCGGGATCCACGTCTTCATCGGCAAGATCGGCGGATCAGAACCTGAGCCAGACATCTGCACCGACATCGTCGAGCCGGTTTGGCGTGCGCAACCCGCCCTGGTTCAACCCGGCCGGAAGCGCGTTTACATTGGTTTCGCGCAAGGCAAGGAGCTTGCGGAAGATTCTGCATCTGGAGGAGAGACTCTCATCTACTCAGGTTATGAGTCCTCAACCAGAGAGACGGAGTCAATCTATCAGCTTCAAGACGGCGGGCTTGGGGGCTATTCCGATGGTGATAGTATTCCGGACCCCTATGAGCCACCGTGCAGGGCTGCTATCTTTATGGCTAGCACAGGGCCGGCTCTCAATTCTTTGACAGCGGCTGCAACAGCTTTTGACCTGGCCGCGGCAAGGGCTGGTGGATCCAGGTCAGACAGGCCGCCGACTCAAGTGTTACTGGATCTCATGGGTACCTTGACAGCTTTGTTGGCAACAGAGGTCACTGTGGCAAACCAAGCAGAGCTCAACGCAGAGATTGCAAAGGTTCATGAAGAGATAACCAAGGTCCAATAGGATATCGTGGCTAAAAACAATCAAACAGCTGCGCTGAAGGCTCAAATTGATGCGGAGGCGGAGCGCGTGAAGGCTAAGGCCTGGCGTTTGAGTTTGAGTCAGGATGCATCCAATGCAGTATTCCAGAGAAGGTATCAGAGTCGCCTGCCACCGATGTTCGACCCAAGGTGTTTGTTTAACACTCCTGGAGTGGGTCCTAGTACTCCTGATGCGCGGGTGAATCCGCAGTTAAACCCGGACTCACCAGGAAGCCGGGTGGCTCAACCTTGTCAACCTTAGAAGGCATGGAGGGAGGAGCCGGGCTCTAACCCGCCCCCCAATCAGACACCGTCGCAGCGTTTTCTGACGCCACCGCTAGGGCACTTTTCTAACCCGATGGATAACATGTTAGCAGCGGCAACCTGGCTGGCGGCTATTCCAATCGAGGGCGAGTCATCAGTTGTGGTGGAGACCCGGAACACAGTTGAGCTCCTTCTGACGGCCGTTGCGCAGTAGGCGGCTTATTCATACAGCCGTGATCGGGTACATTCAACTCCTCTCCCAAGCCGTAGCTACAGCCGGCACGTCGAGTCGTCCGCAGTCTACAGCGAGCGGCGATGCAACCCGCCCCGTGATTTTAACCCGCCCCTTAATCCAAGGAATGATGTCCAGACGGCTCACCAGGAGGCGTATCAGCAGCCTCCGGTGACCCCTTCAGCCTCGGTGGGAGCTGGTGCAATTTCCAGGTCTGTTGGAGTGTCGTGTTTAGTGCCGGCTTTGCGTAACGAGCGTTTGCCCAAGGATTTTAAGGGCCCTCGATGTCTACTACGCAACCTTCTTCTTGTAGACTCGTCTTGGGCCTCCAAGCGTAGAGTTTTGTAGGACAGTAGCAAATTTCCCTCAAGTGGATGACCTAAGGTTTATCAATCCGTGGGAGGCGTAGGATGAAGATGGTCTCTCTCAAACAACCCTGCAACCAAATAACAAAGAGTCTCTTGTGCCCCCAACACACCCAATACAATGGTAAATTGTATAGGTGCACTAGTTCAGCGAAGAGATGGTGATACAAGTGCAATATGGATGGTAGATATAGGTTTTTGTAATCTGAAAATATAAAAACAGTAAGGTAGCAAGTAGCAAAAGTGAGCAAAAACGGTATTGCAATGCTTGAAAACAAGGCCTAGGGTTCATACTTTCACTAGTGCAAGTTCTCTCAACAATGATAACATAATCGGATCATATAACAATCCCTCAACGTGCAACAAAGAATCACTCCAAAGTTTCTATCGGAGAATGTAGGACAAAAATGTGCATCAACCCCTATGCATAGATTACCCCAATGTCACCTCGGGAATCCACGAGTTGAGTGCCAAAACATACATCAAGTGAATCAATAGAACATCCCATTGTCACCACAGATATCCCATCGCAAGACATACATCAAGTGTTCTCAAATCCAATACTCAATCCAACATAACGAAACCTCAAAGAGCAAGACTCAATTCATCACAAGAAGGTAGAGGGGGAGAAACACCATATGATCCAACTATAATAACAAAGCTCGCGGTACATCAAGATTGTGCCAAATCAAGAACACGAGAGATAGAGAGAGAGAGAGAGAGAGAGAGAGAGAGATCAAACACATAGCTACTGGTACATACCCTCAGCCTCGAGGGTGAACTACTCCCTTCTCGTCATGGAGACCGCCGGGATGATGAAGATGGCCACCGGTGATGGTTTCCCCCTCCGGCAGGGTGCCGGAACAGGGTCCCAATTGGTTTTTGGTTGCTACAGAGGCTTGCGGCAGCGGAACTCCCGATCTAGGTTTATTTGTGGAGTTTTCTCTATTTATAGGAGGTTTTGGCGTCAGGGACAAGTCAAGGGGGTCTACGAGGCGGCGGCAAGGCAGGGGGCGCGCCCTCCACCCTTGTGGTTGCCTCGGGACTCCTCTCTGGTACCTTTTCGCTCCAGTATTTTTTATATTTTCCAAAAATATTCTCTGTAAATTTTCAGCTTATTCCGAGAACTTTTATTTCTGCACAAAAAACGACACCACGGTAGTTCTGCTGAAAACAGCGTCAGTCCAGGTTAGTTCTAATAAAATCATACCAAAACCATATAAATTTGTTGTAAACATGGCATGAATACTTCATAAATTATAGATACGTTGGAGACGTATCAGCATCCCCAAGCTTAATTCCTACTCGTCCTCGAGTAGGTAAATGATAAAAGAAATAATTTATGAAGTGTGGATGCTAGCAAGTGCACAAGTTTGATCAATAATAATTTCAACCACTTTTTCTAGCATCATTATATATCATAACAGTAGCTCATATCATAAACTTCTCATGATCAAGTAACAAGCTATTCACATGTTAAAGCATAGACCATAAACTTTCTTGAAAACTAACAAACTATGTTCTCAGTCATCAAACAACTACAATTCATCTTATTTTCAGGAAGGGTCTATGTAAGAGCTTTGATTTAGCAAATTCCACATACTCAACTATCATATAGTCTTCCATCATTGCTACCACTCAAAGCATATTTTTAGAACAAATAGCATCCATCGAACACAAAGAAAGATAGCGGCTTAGTGTTTCGCCTCCCAACTTATTTATCACATAGAAAATTGTCAACAATAATAATTCATGATCAAATATATTTGAATGGCCATATATGCTTAGATCTTTCCCCACCACATGATGCTTGCCAGCTAAAGAATAGGTTGGAATAAGAAATTGACTCAACAAAAATAAAAGTAAAAGATAGGCCCTTCGCAGAGGGGAGCAGGGATTTGCAGAGGTGCCAGAGCTCGAAGCTTTTAAAACAGAGATGAACATAATTTTGAGAGGTATGCTTTCATTGTCAACATAATAACCAAGAGTTCTCACTACCTTCCATGCTAGACACATTATAGGCGGTTCCCAAACAGAATGGTAAAGTTTTTACTCCCCCTCCACCAATAATCACACTCCACGGCTGGTCCGAAACAACGGGTACCGTCCATACCAACATCAGTCCTGGGGGAGTTTTGTTTGATATTATATTTTGATTTGACTTTGAGCACGGGACTGGACATCCCGATTACCAGCCACTTTCTCACGAATGACAAGTGAATCAACACTCATCGTGAGAATAACCCACCTAGAATGGAAGATACTGACAGCCCGTAGTCGCTACATGAGCGATTCGGGCATACAAAACAAATTATTATTTGAAGGTTTAGGGTTTAGCACATGCAAATTTACTTGGAACGGCAGGTAAATACCGCATATAGGTAGATATGGTGGACACTCAGGGAAGAAACTTGGTTCAAGGGTTTTGGATGCACAAGCAGTATTCCCGCTTAGTACAGAAATTTTGGCTAGCAAAAGATTCTAAATAGCAAGCACCACATGTTGGAGGATCCATAACAATATAACTTCTATGCAAATATACCCAAGCATAACTCATTATGTTGTCTTCCTTGTTCAACTTCAACTAATTTGCTCAAGTTTGAAAATAATTAATGGGGCTCACAATCATAGAAGATGTCCAAGTGTAGCGACCTGATCCCAATGGATCGAAGTCTCTGTGCTTAAGTGTCATCCCTGGATCGGTATGCTGACACACACAGTACTCGAGGATTTATAGCAAAGTTCAATCACACACTTATTACATCGAGTGCCTCATAAAGAGTACTTATTACAATAATATGGCTGAAGGCCATCTAAAAATAAAATAACTGCGGAAGCTTCGAAGATAAATGAGTCCATCAACTCCAACGGCATAGCTGAGTGCATGACAACGACCTAGCGCACCTTACTCTTCGTCTGAAAATTCTGCAACATGATACGTTGCAGCCGTGTAGGTCAGCACATGGAATATGCTGGCAAGATAACACTATAGAGCAATGATGAATAATAGCTATCACTACATGCAATATATGGCTGGTGGAGGCTCTAAGTTTAGTTTTGCATAAAGCTAATTTTTCCCTACAACAAAGGAATAGATTTTATTTACTACCAAGTTTATGCCATTAATGAGAAGGTTCCTCCAACTCAATCCCAAAAGAATATTAATAACCCAACAATTTCATTTAAGTAAAGTGATGAGATCAAACCAATAATTCCAATACCAGATACTCAAGATGTCCATAACCGGGGACATGGCTAACCATGATTAGTTTATACACTCTGCAGAGGTTTGCGCACTTTTCCCCACAAGACTCGATCTCCTCCGTTGGATTTCTCACACTACACGGTGTTTGGGAAATGGATGACCGAGACACAGTCTTTCCGAAGCGTTAACTCTTTACTCTGGGTAGACAGTACCACCTACTTTCCCCTACATCTGCTAGCCTACCACTGAAAGAGGTCACACAACATACTCAACTATGCCAGAGCCCATAATGGCTTGTGGCTGCACACGGAAGTTTCTAGCATGAATAATCTTATGATCCCTTTGAGCCTGGGTGGCGGACCTAGGGTAATCACACGGGTACTCCGGGATTCCCTTGGGTAAGCACTGGTTTCTCCAGGTGCCCCAAACAATCCACCCAGATGTGTGTTAATGTTGCCACCTTAAGTTACCCTTATTTATTAACTCTCGCAACTTGCATGAATCTCACATACCAATCCACGTCTACGAGCATGGCTAAGCAATAAGTAACAAAGTGTATATTCCCAGGGTGATCAAAAGTAATAGGTTCCTACCTCAAGTAATACAACCAAAACCAAGTGTTCCCAATCCTACTCATGCAAATATTTGAGGGTTGAAACTAATGCAAAAAAACTGGGTAATAAAGGGTTATGGTCAAAGTGTAACTTGCCTTGCTGACGATCAGAAAACCCTAGAGATTCGTAGTAGCAAGCTTCGCACTCCGAATACTCTATCGTAGACAAACAATAGCATACATAAGCACTCAAGCATAAGATGCATAGGTAAAACCAATGAAAGATCTAAACAGAAAGTTCAAGTGAAGAGCTTCGATTTGCAAAAAGAATCGATCAAATCGGAATTACGAAACTCAAACTACGATCAAAAGAAGTTCAAATTCAAATCTGTTTGAAACCAAATTTTAAACTTTCAAAAACATGTTAAAGTTGATTATCTGGACATAGGGGAACAATACGAAGAATTTGGCGTTGGTTTCGTTGGATTTGGATAAACGAGTAAAAAGTTGTGTTCGTTTGAAGATCAGGGACTAATCTGCGAAGAAAATATTCGTGGATGGGTCCCTGGCCAAAAAAATAGAAAAAGAAAAATCTAACGGACGAACGTCCGCTAACAGAGACTAACGAACAAAATCATTCGCTACGAAGATCTAACCAGCGAGCGTTCGCTAGCTAAACAAAACCGAGAAAAAAAAACGCTACCGTCGGATCTCGATCCGTCAGTCGAGATCGGATCGGGCATTACCGCGGCGGCGGCAGCGAAGTCCGGCGAGGTCGGCGGCTCCGGCGGCGGCGGCTGCGGATGGGACTCGGTTCTGGGGGTCAGCGGCTTCGGCCGGAGGCACGGGGAGGTGCGGCGCGTCGAGGCGAGTCCAACGGCGGCAGCGGCGGCGGGCGAGGGCGGCGGTAGAGTGCGGGGCAGCGGCGGCGAATCTCGTCGGAGCTCGATCTCCGGCGAGGGTTGTGCGGGGCTGCGGCGGCTGGTTTGAGGGGGAAAACAGGGCTGGGGCCTCGGCTTATAAAGGAGGGAGGCATGGAGGAGGGGCAAGGCGAGGGGAGAGGCGTCCGGGTCGGGCACGGCGGCGGCCGGCGAGGCGCGCGGGAGGCGGAGTCCCGCCCGAGGTCGGTGACGAGGCGGCTGCTGGGCTTGGCCTGGCTCGGCTGGGCCTGCCCAGTTCGGCTGCGCGCATTTTTTTTTAAAAACAGCGCAGCGAAGAAAAATCCAAGTAAAAATAAAATAAAATCCTAAAAATTTCAGAAACAATTTTCACCATCCCCCCCTAATATTTGGGACAATGTGAACATTTTTCTGGACTAAATGCAATTTTAAAAAAATGCATCTTTTTCCCTAATTTAATAAAATGCGACCGAATAAAATTGCAAATAAAATTCAAATGAAACATATTTTTCTTCAAAATTAAATTTCCAATATCTCTTAGCTGTTTTGAAGAAGTCATATTATCTTCTCTCAATTATTTTATTTTATTTTGATATAATTGGAAAAATAATTTTGAATAAAACACTTTGATCCAAAATGCCAATTTTGAAAAATTCAAAAATGGATTTTTGTCGAAACCTCCAACTCTCTCAATTGGTCCTTGAGTTGCGTAAGGTTTCTAGGATCAAAACTCCAAATAAAACAAGTTCAAAAAATGCACAAATTATGAATGCATATGATGATCTAATGCATAACATCCAAATTGAAAATTGGGATGTTACAAACCTACCCCCCTTAAGATGAATCTCGCCCTCGAGATTCGGGTTGGCTAGCAAATAGGTGTAGGTGGTCCTGGCGAAGATCATCCTCTCGTTCCCAGGTGGCTTCCTCCTCGGTATGGTGGCTCCACTGAACTTTGCAAAACTTGATGACCTTGCTGCGAGTGACTCGGTTGGCGAACTCTAAAATCTTGACGGGTTTCTCCTCATAAGTCAGGTCACTCTCCAACTGAATTGCTTCCAGGGGCACTGTATCTCTCAGAGGAATATCGGCCATCTCTGCATGGCACTTCTTCAACTGGGAAACGTAAAACACATCATGAACTCCTGACAAACCTTCGGGTAATTCCAACTTGTAGGCAACTTCACCCATACGTTCCATAACTCGGTATGGTCCTACAAATCGTGGCGCTAACTTCCCTTTGACTCCAAACCGTTTGACTCCTCGAAGTGGCGATACACAAAGATATGCTCTGTCTCCGACTTCATAGGTTACCTCCTTGCGTTTAGTATCGGCATAACTCTTCTGCCTAGACTGGGCTACCTTAAGTCTATCACGAATCAACTTGACCTTCTCCTTAGACTCTCTGATTAAATCTGGTCCGAACAGTTGTCGATCTCCAACTTCATCCCACAGCAATGGTGTCCTGCACCTCCTTCCATACAAAGCTTCGAAAGGGGCCATCTTCAAACTAGCCTGATAGCTATTGTTATATGAGAACTCCGCGTAAGGCAAATTATCATCCCAACTAGACCCATAGTCTAGCGCACAAGCTCTCAACATGTCCTCCAGAATCTGGTTGACTCTCTCGGTCTGTCCATCTGTCTGCGGATGAAAGGCTGTATTGAACTCTAGCCTGGTACCCAAAGTCTGGTGTAACTGATTCCAAAACTTCGATGTAAACTGTGTTCCTCTATCTGATACGATGGTCCTCGGAACTCCATGCAGACATACGATCCTGGTCATATATATCTTGGCCAACTTCGCGCTCGTATAAGTGGTTTTCACGGGGATAAAGTGAGCCGCTTGACCTCAAGCGATCAACTACAACCCAAATGGAATCATATCCTGAACGAGTCCTGGGTAATCCAGTGATGAAATCCATGCCAAGCTTATCCCACTTCCATTCGGGTATCGGCAAAGGCTGAAGTAATCCTGCTGGTTTCTGATGCTCTGCCTTAACTCTCTGACATACGTCACATACTGCTACATAGTCGGCAATATCCTTCTTCATACCTATCCACCAGAAACGTTCCTTCAAATACAGATACATCTTGGTGTTGCCTGGGTGAATCGAGTATGGCGAATCATGAGCCTCCTGAAGAATTAACTTCCTGATCTCTAGGTCATTGGGCACATAGATGCGATCCTCAAACCATAAAGTCCCGTGTTCATCCTCACAAAAACCTTTGGCCTTTCCTTTACTCATCTTTTCACTTATCTCCGCGATTTCTTTATCCGTCTTCTGGACTTCTCGGATTTTTCCCAACAAGGTGGACTGAACTTCCAATGCTGCAACAAAACCTCTCGAAACTATCTCCAAGCGAAGTTCTCTGAGATCGTCGGCTAACTCCTGAGGTAATCCTCCGGTTATGAGAGTATTGACATAACTCTTGCGACTCAAAGCATCGACCACGACATTGGCCTTTCCTAGATGATAATGCAATTTCATGTCATAATCCTTTATGAGCTCCAGCCATCTCCTCTGCCTGAGGTTCAACTCCTTCTGCGTGAAAATGTACTTCAAACTCTTATGATCCGTGTAAACATCACAATGATTTCCGATAAGAAAATGTCTCCAGGTCTTGAGCGCATGCACTACGGCTACTAGCTCCAAATCATGCATGGCATAATTCAACTCATGAGGTCGAAGCTGATGTGAGGCATATGAAACAACTCTTCCCTCTTGCATAAGAATGCCTCCAAGTCCCTG
The DNA here is from genome assembly GCA_011799875.1 of Thinopyrum elongatum. Taxonomy (NCBI): domain Eukaryota; kingdom Viridiplantae; phylum Streptophyta; class Magnoliopsida; order Poales; family Poaceae; genus Thinopyrum; species Thinopyrum elongatum. The sequence continues at coordinate 536,064,557 of CM022302.1, forward strand.
GCGAGAAGCGTCGCAATATACTTGGAAATCCTTGCGTATATTTGGAAGAATTAGCACTGGGGCTGTAACTAAACGTTTCTTCAACTCCTGAAAACTGGCCTCACAATCCTCGGGCCATTTAAACTTGGTGTCCTTCTTCAATAACTCCGTCATGGGCTTCGCGATCTTGGAAAATTTCTCAATAAATCTCCGATAATATCCTGCTAGTCCAAGGAAACTGCGTATCTCTCCCACTGAGGTGGGTGCCAACCACTCGGTGACAGATTTAACCTTGGAAGGGTCTACTGCTATTCCTTCTCCTGATATAACATGTCCGAGAAATCCAACTTCCTTCAACCAAAACTCACATTTGCTGAACTTGGCATATAGCTGATGTTCCCTGAGCTTCTCGAGAACCAAGCGCAAATGTTCCTTGTGTTCTTCTTCATTCTTCGAGTAAATCAATATATCATCAATGAACATAACGACAAACTTATCCAAGAACTCCATGAATACCTTGTTCATCATACTCATAAAATAGGCAGGGGCGTTAGTCAAACCAAATGACATAACTGTATACTCATATAGCCCATACCTTGTGGTAAAAGCTGTCTTAGGTATATCCTGCTCTCGGATCTTCAGCTGGTGATATCCTGATCGAAGATCGATCTTGGAGAATACTTTAGCTCCCTGCAGCTGGTCAAACAAATCATTGATCATCGGCAGAGGATATTTGTTCTTGATCATCACCTCATTCAACACACGATAATCAACAACCATTCTTAAGGATCCATCCTTCTTCTCAACTAGAAGCACTGGGGCTCCCCAAGGTGATGAGCTTGGTCGAATATAACCTTTCTCCAGTAACTCCTTAATCTGCTTCTTAATTTCCTCCAGATCATTAGCGGGCATCCGATACGGTCTCTTGGATATTGGTCCGGTGCCTGGCAATAACTCGATTAAAAACTCAATGTCTCGGTCTGGTGGCATGCCTGGTAATTCCTCCAGAAATACATCGGGATAATCCTTCACAACTGGCACTTCCTCCTGAACAACTCCCGAGAGTGAATTTACTTGAGTCCTCCTTGGCGCATGCCTAGACACATACTTGATCCGTTGTCCCTCTGGGGTGGTGAGAAGAATTGACTTACTAGCACAATCGATGTTTCCTCCATAATTCGATAACAAATCCATGCCTAGTATTACATCCAATCCTTGAGATTCCAAAATAATGAGGTCTGAGGGGAAAACATGCTTACCTATGGTCAATGGCAACTGGCAACACCATCGTCTAGCCATATATTCCACTCCTGGTGAGCTTACTAACATGGGTGACCTAAGGGCTATGGTTTCCAACTCAAACTTATCCACAAATCCCCTTGATATGTATGAATGCGATGCACCAGTGTCAAAAAGAACAAGGGCTATAAATGAATTAATCAAAAACTTACCAATAACTGCATCAGGCTGCTCTTCAACTTCCTCCACGTTGACGTGGTTCACTTGACCTCTGGTGAAGGGATTTGGCTTCTTTCCTGAGCTCCCATTGCCATTACCATTCTTTGCTTCAGGACACTCGGTGGCGTAGTGTCCAGTCTTCCCGCACTTGAAACAAGTAACATGACTCAGATCCTTCTTGGCGGGTGTAGCGGGGTTGGAACGGTTCTGACTGTTGTTTCCTCCACTCCCATTACCATTCTTAGGGCCACTGTGGTTGTGTGAATTTCCTCCATTGTGAGAATGGCCTCCATGGTTATGTCCTCCATGGGTATGAGTGTGTCCTCCCGAGTACGGGGCATAGCGAGGCTTCTACTGAGCTCCAGAGCTGTATTTCCCCTGTCCATACTTTCGTTTGCGGTTCTCTATCTGCTGCTGCTTGCCTTCAATCATGAGGGCCCTGTCTACCAGCTCCTGGTAGTTGGTGAATGTTGCCACCATCAACTGCATACTCAGCTCATCATTCAATCCTTCAAGAAACTTCTCTTGCTTCGCGGCATCTGTGGCCACATCATCTGGGGCATAGCGTGCTAACTTGCTGAATTCATTCACATACTGCCCCACAGTATGATTCCCTTGGCGTAAGTTGCGGAACTCACGCTTCTTCATACTCATGGCACCAGCTGAGACATGTGCAGTGCAGAAAGCCTGCTGAAATTGATCCCAAGTAACATTGGCCACGGGGAAAGTGGCAGTGTAGTTCTCCCACCATGAGGCTGCGGGTCCATCCAGTTGATGTGTGGCAAAGTGCACCTTCTCACCATCAGTGCAACCTGCGGTGGTCAGCTCCCTTCCAATCTTGCGGAGCCAGTCATCAGCAACAATCGGCTCGGTGCTGCTAGAGAACACCGGCGGATTCAACCTGAGGAAACGGGCTAGGTTGTCAATAGGGGGTGGTGGCGGTGGGTTGTTGTTGTTGTTGTTGTTGTTGTTGTTGCCTTGGTTCTGAATGAGCATCTGCATCAAGGCATTCTACTGTTGGATCAACTGGGTGAGCTCTGGCGGGAAAGCAAATCCGGGGTCACGTCTCGGAGGCATCTGATAGGTTAGAGGGGTGAGAACAAAATAGAATAGGTCTAATGAGAGATTTCACTACCCTTATGCACATGAGACAAACATGTTCAATCCACACCACTCAATTTCAAACAAGATTCATACAATCGATCTAAGCTACTATTACAAAATCTCGCGAACGATACTATCTACATGGGAGAACTCTAATGGTAATATGGTGGTCGACTAGAAGTTTTGATTGGTGGAAGACTCCATAATATCCGCTCCAGCTTCGTCTTCATAATCATCATCACTGTCATCATCTGCATCACTGTCCGTGTCGGTGTCATCCAATATGATGTAGTCCTCCAAACGAATGTCCACTTCAGGTTCGGGATTCCCCATGAATATCCCTAGCTTCTTCTTCAGTTCTTCATGCTTCTCCAGTAGCACTGCAATTTCCTCTTCGTATCCATCGCGAGTTGACTTGAGTTCCTCTTCCAGCTCCATGTTCCGGGTCATCACCTTCTTGGTATCTATCATGTTAGCGCACATCTGATTCTCATATCGGCGAATGTGCTGGTTCATCTCCTGTATGTAGGTTGCGATAGATCCATCCTTCCTGGTGCGAATCATCTCCCATTGCTGATCCCGGCGTCCACATATCTGGTAGATGGTGTCTTTAAGATCCTTGTTGTACACCTCACCTATGCGTCCAATGGTGATGTGGGCGGCCATGCTCTTGCCTAAACTCCAGGTTGGTGCATCAAAGGAAAACTTGATGGGCTCGGTAATTGGTGCAAAAGTCCTTCCTGGAACACGAACTTGAATTGTCCAGCGCTCCACTTCTGGTAAAGTTGCAGTGAAGGTTCCGGTGAAGATTGGTATGCCGATGTTCAGGTACCTAGTGACTTCCTTCAAGTGTCGTCCGAAAGGGGTGTCGTCATCCGGCTGAGTGAACTGGTTCCTGGGGTCCGACATCTATAGAGTAGAAATAGAGGAGGATTAGAAATGAGTAGAGAAGAGTATCTTGTGGCTTTTCCTAGTGGTCGCGTCCTACAGTCAGCGTGTGCTCTGATACCATCTTGTAGCCACCTGATCCCAATGGATCGAAGTCTCTGTGCTTAAGTGTCATCCCTGGATCGGTATGCTGACACACACAGTACTCGAGGATTTATAGCAGAGTTCAATCACACACTTATTACATCAAGTGCCTCATAAAGAGTACTTATTGCAATAATATGGCTGAAGGCCATCTAAAAATAAAATAACTGCGGAAGCTTCGAAGATAAATGAGTCCATCAACTCCAACGGCATAGCTGAGTGCATGACAACGACCTAGCGCACCTTACTCTTCATCTGAAAATTCTGCAACATGATATGTTGCAGCCGTGTAGGTCAGCACATGGAATATGCTGGCAAGAAAACACTATAGAGCAATGATGAATAATAGCTATCACTACATGCAATATATGGCTGGTGGAGGCTCTAAGTTTAGTTTTGCATAAAGCTAATTTTTCCCTACAACAAAGGAATAGATTTTATTTACTACCAAGTTTGTGCCATTAATGAGAAGGTTCGTCCAACTCAATCCCAAAAGAATATTAATAACCCAACAATTTCATTTAAGTAAATTGATGAGATCAAACCAATAATTCAAATACCAGATACTCAAGATGTCCATAACCGGGGACACGGCTAACCATGATTAGTTTATACACTCTGCAGAGGTTTGTGCACTTTTCCCCACAAGACTCGATCTCCTCCGTTGGATTTCTCGCACTACACGGTGTTTGAGAAACGAATGACCGAGACACAGTCTTTCCGAAGCGTTAACTCTTTACTCTGGGTAGACAGTACCACCTACTTTCCCCTACATCTGTTAGCCTACCACTGAAAGAGGTCACACAACATACTCAACTATGCCAGAGCCCATAATGGCTTGTGGCTGCACACGGAAGTTTCTAGCATGAATAATCTTATGATCCCTTTGAGCCTGGGTGGCGGACCTAGGGTAATCACACGGGTACTCCGGGATTCCCTTGGGCAAGCACTGGTTTCTCCAGGTGCCCCAAACAATCCACCCAGGTGTGTGTTAATGTTGCCACCTTAAGTTACCCTTATTTATTAACTCTCGCAACTTACATGAATCTCACATACCAATCCACGTCTACGAGCATGGCTAAGCAATAAGTAACAAAGCGTATATTCCCAGGGTGACAAAAGTAATAGGTTCCTACCTCAAGTATTACAACCAAAACCAAGTGTTCCCAATCCTACTCATGCAAATATTTGAGGTTTGAAACTAATGCATAAAAACTGGGTAATAAAGGGATATGATCAAAGTGTAACTTGCCTTGCTGACGATCGGAAAACCCTAGAGATTCGTAGTAGCAAGCTTCGCACTCCGGATACTCTATCATAGACAAACAATAGCACACATAAGCACTCAAGCATAAGATGCAAAGGTAAAACCAATGAAAGATCTAAACAGAAAGTTCAAGTGAAGAGCTTCGATTTGCAAAAAGAATCGATCAAATCGGAATTACGAAACTCAAACTACGATCAAAAGAAGTTCAAATTCAAATCTGTTTGAAACAAAGTTTTAAACTTACAAAAACATGTTCAAGTTGATTATCTGAACAGAGGGGAACAAGATGAAGAATTTGGCGTTGGTTTCGTTGGATTTGGATAAACGAGTAAAAAGTTGTGTTCGTTTGAAGATCAGGGACTAATCTGCGAAGAAAATATTCGCGGATGGGTCTCTGGCAAAAAAAACAGAAAAAGAAAAATCTAACGGACGAACTTCCGCTAACAGAGACTAACGAACGAAATCGTTTGCTACGAAGATCTAACCAGCGAGCGTTCGCTAGCTAAACAAAACCGAGAAAAAAATGCAACCGTCGGATCTCGATCCGTCGGTCGAGATCGGATCGGGCATTACCGCGGCGGCGGCGGCGAAGTCTGGCGAGGTCGGCGGCTCCGGCGGCGGCGGCTGCGGACGGGGCGTTGGTTCCGGGGGTCGGCGGCTTCGGCCGGAGGCACGGGGAGGTACGGCGCGTCGAGGCGAGTCCAACGGCGGCGGCGGCGACGGTCGAGGGCGGCGGTAGAGTGCGGGGCAGCGGCGGCGAATCTCGTCGGAGCTCGATCTCCGGCGAGGGTTGTGCGGGGCTGCGGCGGCTGGTTTGAGGGGGAAAACGGGGCCGGGGCATCGGCTTATAAAGGTGGGAGGCATGGACGAGGGGCAAGGCGAGGAGAGAGGCGTCCGGGTCGGGCACGGCGGCGGCCGGCGAGGCGTGCGCGAGGCGGAGTCCCGCCCGAGGTCGGGGACGAGGCGGCTGCTGGCTTGGCCTGGCTCGGCTGGGCCGGCCCAGTTCGGCTGCGCGCATTTTTTTTTAAACAGCGCAGCGAAAAAAAATCCAAGTAAAAATAAAATAAAATCCTAAAAATTTCAGAAACAATTTTCACCATCCCCTCCTAATATTTGGGACAATGTGAACATTTTTCTGGACTAAATGCAATTTTAAAAAAATGCATCTTTTTCCCTAATTTAATAAAATGCGACCGAATAAAATTGCAAATAAAATTCAAATGAAACATATTTTTATTCAAAATTAAATTTCCAATATCTCTTAGCTGTTTTGAAGAAGTCATATTATCTTCTCTCAATTATTTTATTTTATTTTGAAATAATTGGAAAAATAATTTTGAATAAAACACTTTGATCCAAAATGCCAATTTTGAAAAATTCAAAAATGGATTTTTGTGGAAACCTCCAACTCTCTCAATTGGTCCTTGAGTTGCGTAAGGTTTCTAGGATCAAAACTCCAAATAAAACAAGTTCAAAAAATGCACAAATTATGAATGCATATGATGATCTAATGCATAACATCCAAATTGAAAATTGGGATATTACACCAAGATAGTATATTTATATGTGAAATCTCTCTTCCTTCCATATTCTTTCATGAATTGTTCAAGTGACCAATACTATGTTTGCTAACTTTCAATAAATTTACCACCTCCACTTCTTATATGTGAAGTCATTACTCCCCATGGGATAAGCATATGAAACATATATAATTTCAGATTTATGATATTCAATTCATTCAACCATTTACTCATAGGATATAAGTGAAGCACACGAGTAAATGACAAACTACTCCAAAAAGATATAAGTGAAGATCAATGAGTAGTCAAATAATTAAGTAACTATGTGAAGACTATCTCTCAAAAATAATAATTTAGATCTTAAGTATTTTATTCAAACAGCAAGCAAAATAAAATAAAATTACATTCTAAAAATAGCACACATCATGTGAAGAAGCAAAAACTTATTCTCAACCGATACTAACCGATAATTCTTGATGAAGAAAGGTGGGATGCCTACCGGGGCATCCCCAAGCTTAGATGCTTGAGACTTCTTGAAATATTAACTAGGGATGCCTTGGGCATCCCCAAGCTTGAGCTTTTGTGTCTCCTTAATTCCTTTTATATCACGGTTTCCCTAAATCTTAAAAACTTCATGCACACAAAACTCAACAAGAACTAGTGAGAAAAGTTAATATAAATCAAATGCAAAACCTTATCATTCTCTACTGTAGCAAATCACTAAAATTATTATTTAACATTGCATACTAAATGCCTCTGCATATTTAATACTCCTATCCTCAAATAGAATCATTAAACAAGCAAACAATGCAAACATAACAGCAATCTGTCAAAACAAGACAGTCTGTAAAGAGTGCAATTGTACTCATACTTATCTAACTCCAAAATTTCTGAAAATTTACTATACTGTATAAAATTTGTTGTTACTCATTGTGTAGAAATTTGAAGATTTTATCATGTTCTTACATTCCATAAGAATTCGGACAACGACAGAAAACTTTCTGTTTTCAAAACAGCAACATATAGACTTGTAAAATAAGCATGGTAAAGGCGAAACTTGACACTCTTATTGAAATAAAAGATGCAAAAAATTATTCTAAATAACAGCAATAAAGTCCTAATAAAATAAAATGATGCTCCAAGCAAAACTCATATCATGTGACGAATAAAAATACGGCTGCAAGTAAGGTTACCGATAATGTTGAAGACGAAAGAGGGGATGCCTTCCGGGGCATCCCTGTGACGACCCCGGCTTAATCGTGCACTAATCATACACGCAAATGCACACGATCAAGCCTAAGGACTCACTTGAGGATATCACAACACCACTCTAAAACATAAATAAATTCATACAAGCTTAATATTACAAGCTAGGGCCTCGAGGGCTCGAATACATAGCTCGATGGCATACAAGTGTCAGCGGAAGCGTCAGATATCTGGGTACAGATATATTACAGAACATAGAGAGAGATAGGCCTTCACAGAGGCGGGATAAAAATAAAAGCTACGATCGAAAAGGCGTGGGCCTCCTGCCCTGGACCCTCCGATCCTACTCCTGGTCGTCAGACGGCTCCTCGTAGTAGTAGTACTCTCCGGGCTGGTAGTAGTACTGGTCGTCGATGGGGACATCTGGCTCCGGGGCTCTGTCGTCTGGATGCGAACAAAGGAATAAAGGGGAAAAAGGAAAAATAAAGCAAACGTGAGTACTCATCCGAAGTACTCAGCAAGCAAGGATCTACACTACATATACAACATTTTCAAAGGGGCTGTATATGTGGACTGGGCTGCAGAAATGCCAGAATAGAGGGGGAAAGCCTAGTCCTATCAAAGACTAGCATCTTCAGCCTCTTCAACGGTCTCGCAGCATTAGAAGAGAGCAGACCAACATAATGTAAAGTATAGCAGTAATGCCATCAACCTCGGCCGGGGATTCTTCCTCGACTCCCTGCGAGAAAGCAATCCCAGAGCCGTACTATCCAATTCATCTCAAGTCATGTTCTAGTTGTACCGATCGGGATACAACTCCGAGTGTCCGTTACCGTAGGATAGGCTATCGATAGAAGTTTCTTCCCTGCAGGGGTGCACCAACTTACCCACCACGCTCGCTTAACTCCGGCTGGACACACTTTTCTGGGTCATGCCCGGCCTCGGCTAAGCAACACGCCGCAACCCGACTAAATACTTAACAGAGAGGTCAGCACGCCGGACTAACCTATGCCCCCAGGGGTCTTGGGCCATCGCCCCGGACGCACCTGCATGTTGCGTACACCACCGGTGAGCAGACCTAGCAACCCCTTATACAAGCGCGGTTGCGTTCCTAGTCCAACCCAGCGTGTGCCGCTCAATTGCTGACATCTATTAAGCTTCGGCTGAAGTATACGACGCAGAACGCCCATACTATGCCCACGTGATGGTTAGTGCTATCAGGCCAGAGGCCCCTCGGATCAAATATCCAAACCGTAGTGGATTAGGAGCGCGCGGAAACGAGCAGAGACTCATGATCGATGTGACCCCGTCACCCCGTCTCGAGGACTTGCGGCAAGGGCTAAGAATGCCCGGCCACGCCTCGTGTTATCTCGCGGGCACCATCCAGGTCAACCCGACTCCACATCACTTCGCATAAAGCTCACGCGGGTACCCCTCAGGGCCGACCCGTCTTTAGTATCATGGTTTAGTGCAAGTCAAATCATCAACGGTATCTGTGTGTCTGACACCAAGGGAACCCTGAGGAATCACCCTCGATGGAGTTCCCGCTGATGTTACCGTCAAGGTGAACGAAGGAGGCATCACCCTCGAGGTCCACACTTGAGAAGTTGCACGACGACGTCGTTATTGGGGGTGGTGTAGGAGGAATCACCCTCGCTTACCACGACCGAGTAACTAACCTACAAGGTTAACATCAGAAGTGCTGACGAGGTATCACCCTCGACACTCGACGGTAACCCAGTAGTGTCGGCAACTAAGGGGGAAGTGATGTGCGGTGCCAGGGTCTGGTCTTCAATCCCGTTGATCGGGTCTTCTGTTATCCAGCAGGGCAGTCGGAATCAATTGGGGGTCTCTGACGGGTCTCTACCCAGCCTATTCTAAACAGTCTAGGATAACCAACAAGGTAGCAAGGTAGGTTACAATAATCAGGCTATGCAGCAGATATAGGAAAACAGTAGTAGTAGCAGTTCTAATGCAAGCATAAGAGAGAAGAGAATAGGCGATATAGACATGCTCAAAATGGGGGTGCTTGCTTGGTTGCTTGGCAGATGAGAAAGGAACTCCGACGGTGTAGTAGTTGATCTCCAAGGCATCGTCAGTGGTCTCGGGGTCTACCGAGAAGAAAAGGGGGAGAAGAAAAAATATAAATACATGGCAACAAAAGCA